>CM031243.1:218384763-218839763 GCA_018340775.1 Taxus wallichiana var. yunnanensis | reverse complement strand
ATTTTCCAACTTCATATCAACACACCAAAAAGAAAGGTGGAGGAAACATTCACCTCCCAACCATGCAATGGGGAAAATCCCTTCCCCATTGCCCCACAAATCCCCCAACTCCCAAAAAGCCTCCATAGCCAACACCAAAAATTGGATCAAAAACATTCCCAAAACCCCACACACATGCATTTCAAGAAATTTAAAACAAGTATATGGACAAGATATGATTCGGGAGAGCAAAAAGAGATACATTTCAAACATAATCATGCACTGTCAAGCCTCCAATGGCTTGCAAGGGGAACTAGAGGCATTCCAAACCACTTATCACTCCACTAAGGGATTGGACGTAAGTTCTTGTTTCCTCCAAGTAAATAAAATAACAATGCATTCACACTTATCTATTCACCTAGTTTATTCAAAACTCAATTATCCCTCCATTAGAACAAAGCCTAAGTCCATTTGGTTTCTTCATAAGAATACACAAATTTTACTTTGGTTTAACCTCTACTTATACCTCCTTAATGACCCTACCTTCCCCCATATGCACAAATACGCTTGTCATCCCCACAATGGGTGCATAACAAGTACACAACATGAAGGAAAACTCCATACTACTCAAATGAGCATAAAAATACATACATTCCATCAAGGATGGCAAGATAAAACAACAATTGTAAGAAAATAACAAAGGAAAAGCACCAATCTCTTGCTCATCTTGTCCTCATGAACCAAATCGGTGCAACTTCAACACCCTCCAAAACAATTCCAACAACAATTTTGTAAGTCAATGGATTCCCTCCAAAATGAGAAAAACAAGCCTCCTTAAATAGGAAAAAGTTCAAAGAGTACCCCCTTTAGGATTGTGCCAAGTGACAATATCCTAAGTTCCCAAGGAAAAACCAAAATATCCATAAAACATTAATTCCAAGCACATTCCCACATGGGCCAAATCTAAGATATTTCCAAAATCAACCACCTAAGTAATTTCTCTTACAAGGAAAAGACATGGGAAATCCAAAGAGTCAAAAATCAACCAACCCCAAAATAAATATGACTCATATTACAAGTTATCCACAATAATTAACTCACATCAAAATAAATACAAAGTGGTTGAAAAGTTCCCAAGGCTCATTATGGGGTCATTTTGAGCTTCTAAATGGCCTAAAAGTCTTCAAAAGTACACCTACCCCATGGGTAGGTGTATGGAAGGGTTCTAGAAGTCTAGGAAAATGTTTACTTGTCCCACACACCACTCAAAAGTGGGGTCAAAAGAGAAATCCGAAATTAACAAAAAACAAAGTTTTTAAAGCAACCCCAATTAAAACAAAACAAAACTAAAACAAGTAAGTAGATTACCCCATCAACCCAAATACAAATTTAACTTAAAAATGAATAAATTGTAATAAAATAATTTGGCTAAAGATCTTGTGAAGATGACAATCAACAAAACAAGACAAAAATGAATAAATTGAACACTTGTCACCATACACATAGCCCAAACCACCTAATTCCAAGTCTGGGTGACTCTTGTTGGCTAAGGAGCTTCGTGGGAGTTAGTCCCCTTCCATCCTCTTTGGTGTGTTTAGTTTAATTTCTTCGTGTGTAGAGTTTGGGTACCTGTTCACCATTTGCACACTCAACACATGTGTCATATCTGCTCAACATGATTAACTAATATCACTACTACTAAATTAGGAAACAAACCCACCAATTATCCATGTATTTAATTTTTCATTAGTAATTTAAAACATGCTCATAATATATCAATTTAACATCATCAAAATTAGGATATCTACTAATAACAACAGCAACATCTATAAGATATATCCATCCAAAATGCATGCTAAATACCATCAAATTATACCATGTCCATGTGAGTCAATCATAAGGTTGACACCCCATGCCAATCTCAAAATCACAAGTAGCCATAATCCAAAACAATATGAGAGTTTAGGCACCTCGTGCCGATTCATCATATACAATGAAAATATGATGGAAACTATACTATGAAGTGAAATCTAACCGAATAGTCTTTGAAGAGGAGTGGGCACTACATCTCCATCCCCTTAGAAGATGACTTACTCTTGGAAGTCAATGTAATAAGTGAGGGTCTGGGCCCTCAATGTGGCAACATCTTGCCATGTGGCAACAATCTCATCTTATCGATCCCATTATACTTGCACATGATCAAGCTCACGACCTTAGAGGCACATGGTCTTATGCTCTAGAATGCACACATGCTCTAAAGTCACCCTGTTGTCCTCCTCCACATGCAAAGATGTCCAATCTAAGATGTGAGAAGGATTATGTACCTATCTCCTCAATACCGAAACATCAAAAATATCATGGATGCGAGACAAGCTAGGTAGCAAGGCTAGACGATAGGCTCTTTGGTCCACTCCGCTCCGAATGTCAAAAGGTACCATAAACCGTGGTGCTAGCTTAGAAACCCTTCCATATCGGATATGACTCTTATGTGGTTTGATCCGCAAGAATACCTTGGTGCCCACCTAAAAACTACAGTCATTCTTATGGGCATCAACATATTTCTTCTCGTCTATCTTGTGCCTACGAAGTCACTACTTGATAATAACTACCTATTGCTCCATATCCTATACCATGGTAGGGCCCATTCGCAACCATATCCTTAATCCGATCCAAACTCAAAGGCGTCTTGCAATCTTGTCCATACAACACCTTATAAGGATCCATACCAATATAACTGTGATAGTTGTTTTTGTATGCAAACTCTACCAAGTACAAGTAATCCTCCTGGCGGGACTAATGATCCATAAAACATGTCCTCTAAAACTTGATTAACTTGGTCGGTCTAACCATCTATCTGAGGGTGGTATGCACTTTGCTAAAATTATTATGTATTCCCAAATTCTTATGCATCATGGTCCAAAAGTCAGCCATGTATAATGGATCACGATCACAAATGATCCTTCATGGAATCCCATGCAACCTAAAAATATCATCCAAGTAAAATCGACTAGAGTTTTGGCATTATAAGTAGTCTTCACTAGAGAAAAATGTGCTACCTTGGTCAATTTGTCAATTGTGACCATGATCACATCATGATGATATGTTGAAGTAGGTAGATCAATAATAAAATCCATAGAAATAGTGTCCCATTTCCACTCCAGGATGTCATGTGGATAAAGAAGATTAGCACGATGTTGATGTTCAACCTTCACCCTTTGGCACTCTAAACAACATGCTATGAATGCTACAATGTCTCTTCGTAACCCTACTCGGTGATGCAACTTGTTGTAACTCTGTGTGCATCTTCTTTACCCCTAAATGGGATGAATAAGGTGCATGATGGGCCTCTGATAGAATGAATTGGTGAAGGTAACCTTCTCTAGACACATAGATGCGCCCTCTATGTCTCAACAGTCCATTTGTCTCTAAGGTATATCCCACAATTTTTCCCTTAACGGCTTGTTGTGCCTCAATCTCCCTTCGAATTTCCAAATAGAAAATGTCTCTAGGAGATGTTCCATATTTTGTCCTCTCTAGTATGTTTGCAAAGTCAAATCCATCATGTATGCCGTATGTGACTCAAGGCATCTACAAAAACATTTTCCTTTCCCTTCACATGCTCAATATCCATCTCATACTCACAAATCGAGTTCCATCCATCTCTGTGATGATGGCGTTTATATTGGTATGAGTAAAAATGTGACTAAGGCTCAAGTGATCTATCGTCAACACAAAACGACATACCAAGAGAAAATGATGCCAATGAACAAATGCATGAACCACTATGGTGAGCTCAAGGTCATGGGTGGGATAGCTCAAATCATAATCCTTGAGCTTCCGATACTCAAAAGCTATCACACGAACCTCCTACATGAGTATTGCCCCAATCCCGCTAATAAAGCATCTATAAAAATGTGAATTCCTTATGAGGGTTGGGAACTACTAAAATAGGTGCAATAGTGAGTTTCTCCTTGAGTGTATTAAAGGCCTACTTGCACTTCTTCGTCCACTCAAATTTCTTCCCTTTATGTTGAAGACAAGTGATGGGGTGGGCTATACCGGAGAAGTCATGTACAAACCTACGATAGTAGCCTACCAAACCGAGAAAATTTCACATCTTTGTAACACTAGTGGGTGCATGAAAATCTATCATTGTTTTGATCTTGGAGGGATCGAATGTGATTACCTCACCTAAAATGATGTGTCCCAAGTACTGAACCTCACTATGAAAGAAGGAACACTTAACAAGGTTCCCATACAACTGATGCTCCTTCAACACAACAAAACATGACAAACATAGTCCTCATGCTCCTCCATTGTGCATGAGAATACAAAAATATCATTTAGGAACACAAGGAAAAAGTGGTCTAGGAATGCCCCTGAACACTCCATTCATCAAACTCATGAATACGACCGGGGCATTGGTTAGCCCAAAAGGTACCACTATGAACTCATAGTGGCCATATCTAGTCCAAAAAGTTGTCTTATGGATGTATGAATTTGTAATGCTCAATAGATGGTAGTGGACTTGCACCGGTCTTGAAAAATATGGTGACACTACACATCTAATCAAAGAGGTCATCAATCCATGGAAGAGAGTATCGAGTTCTTCATTGTTACCTTATTCAATTTTCTATAGTCAATGCAAAGCCTTAAGGATCTGTCCTTCTTAACAAATATGACCGGTGCGCCCCCAGGGGACATAGTATGACGAATCAATCCCTTCTCAAAAGACCCTCTAACTATATCTTGAGCTCAAAACTCTTAGGTTTGGTCATCCTGTAAGGTGCTCTTGAGATTGTCTTTGCTCGAGACACTAAGTATATATGAAATTCAATCTCTATTTGTAGTGGCGTGCTGGTAACTTCTGCTAGGAACACATCTGTGAACTCACAAATGATGTCATGTTCATCGAACGATGGTCTTAGAGACTCATCCTCCGATCTATCACTAACTATGATGTTAACCAATTAATGTCCTTTCCTTATACTCCACTTGAGTTATATGGTGGAAATAGTGTGCGGGGAGAGTAGCCTTTGAATCCCCGTCACAATTGCCTTTGTACCAAGGTCATCATGGAACTTAATGACCTTGCGCTAACAATATACCTTGGCTTGATGTTCCCAAAATAACCTCATACGATCACATGGGAAGGGCTCGTAGGTATATTGTGGTGGTGAAAGATCCTAAATCTAGGACGCACTCTTCAATCATCAGTACTCACAAGTAACTTGGCTCCAGAATGCAACTCAACCTCCTAGTTCAAGTCTACCTAATCGCCACTAGCCTCGCATTGATCCACCGATATAGGAGATATAAACGAGTTAGATGACCCAAAATCAAACAAAATGGAGATAAGAACTACTCAAATACTACATGCTTTACCTCAATCATTGTGACCTAATGCTCTATTTGGTGGTTATCTACCACTGCATATACCCCTGTTAGCTCTTCCCATGTCCCCAATTGTAGTCTATGATGTAGGGGATTTCCCCCTATTATACACTGCAATGTTATGTGGAAAATCCTTGTGATGTGAAGGATCCCCGCAAGTAGAACAATATCCTCCCTTTCTCTCGATCCAAACTCACTCGCTTATCCCTCATGAACTCGGTGCATTGGACCATGTAGGTATCGTCCCTATATGTCTCATTGTGAATGGGCCGGCCTAGCCTAATGTCCCCTGTCGTCCCCAAACTCTAGCACTCCCCAGGAAACTGTGAACCAATGCCCCTATCTCTTTGTGCCCCATGGTGAGGTAGGGAACGTTGTTGTTGTTTCTACTATTGGGGTCGAAGTGTATGTACCATAGGTCTAAATCAACCTTTAGGAGGAGGTGTTGTTCCTCTTGATCGACTTTTCTACATAGCCTAAATGTGTGTTTTTACCCTTTTCTTGGTTTGGTTCTTACTTTTGTTTTCCTCGGCGATGCATGCCTTCTCCATTGCCTCCGAGAGGGTCTGTAGACAATGCATACATACTAATCCTCTAATATCCAAGTTCATATTATGAATGAATTAGTGAATCCAAACCTACTCATCATGCATGCAATCCACATACTTGAAGGAGGTCTAGAAGTTTTCCCTCATATTATAAAATTGTACTAGTCCCTTGTCTAAGATCGTGAAACTCTTCAATCTACTACTTTGCACGAAGCATCTAGATATGTATCTCAATCTAAATATCTTCTCAAATAGCTCCCAAGTGATTGTATCAACGTCTAATAGGAGCTTATGCTCCTCGGTCGTCCACCAAACCCCTACCCCGTCTCTCAATAGGTGTATGGTTACATGAGCCTTGGTGTTGCTCGCATAAGGGTATAATTTGAAACATTTAGTCAAACTAACTAACCATTCCTCAACTTGAAATCTTGTGTTGTCTCTAGAGTAAGTGGATGTGTGGAGTTGCAGTATATCCCTAATATGATCATTGCATCCAACTACTTAGACCTAGGCCTCTCCTTTAACGATTGCCTCTTTGTCCATCACCGATGTGATGGATGCCTAGTCCTCCCTCTATGCTCCGATGTAGCCTCTCTCGTTAGCTCTAGGTGATGGGGACCCACATCCCTCCCGTGATGGGTGTGGTGAGTGCACCCTACTCTCCTCTGCTCTCTTTGGAACATGCTCTTTAAGAGATGTCACTACATCTTGTAATGCTTGAAGGATATAAGCTCCTAATAATGTTTGATTATGCTCGGTGCTATATATGGCCCACTTCGTGATGGCTCTGTTTGGCATGTGTGCATGTAATCTTGCACAAGCCCATACTTGTAGTTTATAATTCTAAAAAATTTAGGTAGAAGACAATTTATATTAAGTTAAAACACTACCTAGAGTCCTAGTGTTAACCTTATGCTCGATACCAAACATGATTTGACAAATGAAAACATTCAACTTAACTCATATTAACAAAAATTATGGAATATTTTTTTATAAAAGTCTTAATTAGAATAAGAGTTGGTTTTACGTTATCAAAATCACTTGTTGCATTGTCAAACGATGTCAACGATATGCTCCACTATGACTTTTTGCGAGGTGTAATGGCATGATGATCATGTTGGTTGAATTGGTGAAGCCAATAACCGTGTGAATGAAAAATATTAAAACACGTATTAGTTTTTAAAAGTTGCCGATTTAAGGAGATGTTTCCATTCTCATGTAGGAGAAAAATATATTTGTAAAGAGAGGCGATAATGTGACAATATTTGAATTTCTTGGGGTGGGTAAGGTTCTTGTAGTTATTTAACCATTTATTTGTGTTATTTCATTTAGGGCTGGTCGTTTCAAGATTTCTAGCTAGCTTTATTACCTTATAATAATATTAACAATTATAAATACCAAATATAAGATTACTAATAATTACCTTATTTAACTCATCTATTTTAATTAAAATACATAATCATTAATAACTATATGACACTCAATATAAGTATATTTATCTAAATGCATTTAAGTAACTTAAATTATAATATTATCCTCCATGGGTATTAAAAGATAATACCTTAAAAAATTAATAAACACTTACAAATACTTCCATAAATTAATGTTCAAGTTGGTCTAGGAAGTCATGAATTAATATGGGCACTCACATAAGGTTGGCACCTGTTCTAATCTCAAAATCATAAGTAGCCATAATCCAAAATAATTTGAAATTCTAGGAACCCCATGTCGATTCAACATATACAATGAGAAATCATGCGAACTATAATATGAAAGGAAATCTACCTAAACAATGCCCGAGAGGAGTGGGCACTACATATATTATAATAAAGTTTTGCTACTCCTTAAACTCTCCACATCATATAATTATGTTTGATAAAGTTATGGAGTAGCTAAATTATAGCATATATAAAGCTTGAGTAGTATGTTAGTAGTTGTATGCAAATAAAGAATGACCCAATAACTAATCCTTTCATCTCTCTATTGTAATTTCACTTTCCCTACAAATATTAGACAAAATATTAAGGCCAATTTTAAAACTAATAATAATCATTGTGAGGTCTCTAACATTTTATGTGTTTAGAAACATTAATGGAATGCATTAGTATTTGCGAGTAGGTTGAATTAGCAATTTGAAGGGAAAGGAAGTTTGGTAACAAAGAATGGCTATATAGTATTGGGTTTAATCCCACATTGACTAGGTTAAGAAAACAAATAACCTTTATATGTCAAAACACAACTTTGTAAAGATGAGGTGGATGGAGAGTTGGTAGTTTATGGGTTCAATACCACACACACACACAAGGAAAGATGCCCGATAACTAGAGCATCTTGGCAGATTGTTGGGTGTAGCCACATGGTGCAATTCTAGTTGGCTTTATGAAAAATGGGTTATAGGAAAGAAATGTGGTTGGAAGTGGATAGGATTTAGACATGTGTTTACATTGCATAGTCCCATGAGAAAAGGTAAGGAAAATGTTAAGAATAAGGAAATATTATGGTTTTACATGATGCTTGCATGTGGCACCATTTAGAATAATTGTAGAAGTTGTCTGTTTTTGGGTTTGATTTCCTTGAAAATTGCATCTTACATATCAAGGAAAAGTGTAATAATCACAAAAAATGTGGCTTCAACCATTAAAACACTTTGATTGAAATTCTTCCTACCTACTCTTTACAAATGGATGACACTTTTAATCATCCCATAAAGCCCGAAAAAACCCTATTTGACAAATCAAAACTAAGTGCACAATTTCATTTGGTAAAAATATAATATGGCATCTTTTACTATCATATGTGGATTAAACTATGAATTCAATAGGAACTCATAGGTAAAACCTATAGTATTTAGGAAATTTTACATTGTAAATTTGTAATTTGATCTTAATTACCTTTTACCATAGGTAGATAACTTTTACATGGGTAATTGGCTAAATGGTTGTTTAATATTGTTATATGGTTTTATTTGTTTAAACCGTATATTTGTTGTATTTATATATTTACGTAGGTTTGTTTAACCTATGCAACGACTTGATTGTTTGTAATCTATTGTAAAATTCGTATAAGCATTGTAATACTACAACCTTGTAATTTGATTTTTTCATATCAATACAACTATTAGGCATCCTCTCTATTTGCTCATCAACATTTGGTATCAGAGCAGGTAAAGTAGCTTGTATAGGAAAGCCAAGGAGAGTGGTGGAAAGCATTGGATCCATTGGAGAGCTAGATTCTTCCTCTTACAACTTCCCAGACACATCCCTACATCTCCACACCCTAGTAAGCTCTATAGGAGCTAGTGCAGAAATTTTACATAAATCGAAAAAAAAGTTCAAGAAATTTTTTCCTTATAAGGGGTTTTATCATCATCAAGAGACAAAATTGTCCCCTCTACATCTTTTCAAGATCATAATTGAATTGCATTAGGAGGGATCTTACCAAGTTCCAAATCAAGCTTTGTGCATAAGGGGCGAGTTAGGATTCTTAAGGACTAAGTTGGGTTAATTCACCCATGGTGATCTTTGCGGCGAGTTGAGAAGGCAAGTTAGGCGAGTGGTGATCCGAGTTGGGCTGCTTACAAGCATGACCAATCTCCCAACGAGTTGCATCAAGAGTTGAGGTGAGCTCCCACAACATCAAGCTCTACATACAACTACCCTAGTCATAGGTATACCTCACTGCGACCATCTATTGACCCCGTGATGAGCTCCTTGCATCACATTTCAACCCGATCCGACAAGCCCAACTTCTCCCACATCCCGAGTTCCAATGCTCCAAGATAACCGTGACGTGCAAAGAAAAATAAAAGCGAAATCACAATAGAGAGTAAAGGTGATTCTATTATTTTTAATATATTACTCTTCTACTTAATTTACATATAAAATTCTTCATTTCATGTGACAAGTACTTAGAGCACCATGTTGTTTTTTTGGGTGTAGTCATTGATAAACAATAGGTTAGGGGTTGAGCCACCTACTCCCCCCATCCCCCAATTTATTTTGGTGAAATTTTAGTGGAAACCCCTATTTTTGGTAGAATCTGTCACATTTGGAGACCATTAAAGGTCGTTAGTTATACCTAAATCCCAACCAAATTTAGTGGGAAAAACCCTATTTCGGGGTAAATTTTTTTCTCTTGATTGCTCCAAAAGTAATTTTGT
The DNA here is from genome assembly GCA_018340775.1 of Taxus wallichiana var. yunnanensis. NCBI lineage: Eukaryota > Viridiplantae > Streptophyta > Pinopsida > Cupressales > Taxaceae > Taxus > Taxus wallichiana. Next base: position 218,829,683 of record CM031243.1, on the reverse strand, counting down.
GCGACTTTTGTAAAGGAGAAGTTCTCAAAAAGGCATTTTTGGCATGATTTTTGTGGGAATTTGACATTTTGAGATGTATAGAGTGTGGAGGCCACCATGGCCCAAAAATAATTTTTTTCTTTGCTCTTTAGTGATTTTTTCCACATAAGAGGCTAATTAAAAAATTTAGTGTATTGTATTGATTTGTATTGTACTAAATATCCATTTAGTTAGGAAATTTCAACAACCCAATATGCCCAAAAATTCTCTAAAATTCTTTTTCCCGACTCGCATGATTGCTTCATAGTGATAATTGTGCCACGTGGAAGACAAAAATTCAAAATCAACTTGAGTTTAAAGATATTTGGTTTGTTGTGGATGGTTCCATAAATAGATCATACTTAAATGTAGTATAACAACATCAATATGAAAGGGCCAATCAGAAGGCCAAATTGATTATCTTGTTCGGAGTGTCTGATGCCTTGGAACCACACATTCGAGATGCTAGAATGACAAAAGAACTGTGGGATAAACTTAGGACAAATTACGAGGAAAAAACTAATAATATTATATTGAATTTGTAGAGTCAATTACATACACTGAAATTCAATCCTAATGAGAAATTTGAGGCTTTCTTGAGAAGAGTTGCAACATTGAGGGCTTTACTTCTAGCCCTGGGAGAGGACATATCAAATGACGCTCTCATTCCCATTATTTTGAGAGCACTTATTCCCTCATACAATACCTTCACGACGACAATCAATTTGTCCAATAAGACCATAAATTTTGAAAATATGGTGAGCTTGTTGCAAGAAGAATTAGTTTACAAAAAGATGAAAAAGAGGAACACACAATTTCTTTTCATAAGAAAGGGAAGAACAAATATTATTCTTCCTTTAAGTCCCAAAAGTAGAATCATTAAGGGGATAAAAAAATTAAAAATGTCTTATTTGTAATAGAGGAAATGATTTGAAATATTGCTGATATAACAGTACATGAAGGGTTCGTCTAGAAATTCGAGACCAAACAATCAACAATATCAATAGGGATAATCCAACTACAAGCAAGAGTAGAAGGGGAACTTGAGGAAAAAACCCCATCATTAAGGATATGTTGTTGAACAAGAGGACCAATCGATGACGAGGACTTCTTGTACACCACCCACTCTAGTGAAACAACCATGTCTTCTAGTGCTATATGGTACATTGATTCAGAGCCATTCGACACATGATCGGATGTAGAGATTGGTTCTCCGCAATGTGAGACACACCCTCCAAAATCATGTCTCATTAGGTGATAACTCATCTACAATGTTCAAGGTATCGGGAACATTTCTTTACCTCTTGTACACAAAATTGTAGGTTATCTGATGTATTGTATATCTTTGGTTTGATGAAGAATTTACTATCAGTCAAGAAACTTCTAGATCATAATATGATGATTGCAAATCTAGTAAGAATTTTTTTTTATTTGAGATGAATCCGAAGCTCAAAATTTTTGCACAAGCTTCGGATGTTGGAGGAATGTTCTAGCTTGAGTTTTTCTAGAGTGATGATCATGAACTTGTGGCTAATGACACCTCCTTCACAAGTTGTGGCACAAGATATTTAGTCACATCAATTTTGGATATCTTGACACACTTCACTAGTATGACATTGTGAAAGGTTTTCCATCTCTCAAGGAAACATACAAGTGTTCCAATTGCCTCACAAGTAAACAAAACAAAGCCTCATTCCAGAGAGTACATATCGAGCTCTAGGTAAGCTTGATTTGGTGCACATTAATCTTTGTTGTCGGATGCAACCTAGTGATTCTCGGATTTCAGTATTTCAACTTTGTTTTGATGATTATTCTAGAAAAATGTGGATTTATTGTCTTCTTACTAAAGATGAAGCTTTTAAGAACTTCAAAAAAATTAAATGGGATGTTGAGAATGAGGTTGGTCATAAAATCAAATCTCTCCACTCAAATCAAGGGGAGACATTCACCAAAGAATGAGTTCAAAGCCTTTTTGAAGCTCATGGGATTCATGGAGGGATGCCTCATCCACATACAATGCAAAAAAATGGTGTTGTTTAGATAAGGAATCATACTATCATGGAGATGGTGCATTGTATGATCGATGATTCGGGATTGACAAAGACGTTACGGGAAAAATAGCAAAGATTATAGTGTACATGTTAAACAGAGCTCCCCTCATTTCTCTTGATGGAGTAACACCACATGAGGCATGGTCAAAACAAAAACATCCTTTGTAAACCTCATAGTATTTGGGTGCAAAGCTAGAATTCACATCCCCAAGTAGAAGAGAAAGAAGATGGATATGAAAGCAGAAAAGTACATCTTCATTGGATATAATGAAGAAGCTCTTGGGTACAAATTAATGGATTCGAAGACCATGAAAGTATACACTAGCATGGATGTTGATTTTTTTGAGAAGAAAGAAGTTGAGGATCCTTCCACAAACTCACCATATTTTTAAAGCACCACTGTTGTGAAAACAAAAGTTGATGTTCCCGTTGATGATGCTATTGATGATGGTGATGCTTTGTCAGGACCACAACCCATAGGAACAATTCAACGTATGCCTAAATGGTATATAAATATGATTCAATATTTAAAATATGATGGTCCTCCATACAAATCCACTCTTGGACCAAGGAATCACATAAATTCTCATGAAGAGGTAAATTTTTCCTTAATGATTAGAATTGTTGAATCTATTGATCCATCTACGGTTTAAAGCTTGGAAAGATGCCATGGATGTTGAGTATCAACTAGTGATGAATAATAACTCCTAGTATTTTTCAATATTTCACTAGGGAAGAATCCCATTGAATGAAGATGCATTTAGAAAAAAGGTACAAAGTAGATTGAACCATTGATAAGCATAATGAGAGACTAGTAGTAAAGGGGTATGCTCAGAAGGAAGGCATAGACTACGAGGAGACATTTTATCCCACATCTAAGATCAAAATGATCAGGATGATCTTTTCTCTAACTACACAGTTTGGATGGAAATTTCACTAGATGGACGTGAAAAGTTCCTTTCTCAATGGAGACTTATAGGAAGAAGTCTACATGACTCAACTAGAGGGTTTTGTCATACCTAGAAAAGAAGAAAATGTATGTAGACTCATCAAATATTTGTATGGTCTTAAACAGTCTCCCGAGCATGGTATATCAAGATTGATGAACATCTCATTCAACATGGATTTGAGAGGAATCCATATGATCCCAATCTATACCCCAAGAAGAAAGGAAAAGAGATTTTCATTGTTGTTGTATATGCCGAAAATCTATTCATCACTGACATGATAGTGAATATGATCGATGCAACGAAGAAATATTTGAATTGATCGTTCGACATGATAGATCTCAAGATGATGCACTATTGTCTTGGTTTGGAAGTATAGAAGAAGGAGAATCATATATTTGTTTCTCATTTGAAATATGCCAAGACTATGCTCGAGAAATTCAGGATGATGGATTGCACACTGATTGCCACACCTATGGATACAAGGCTTAAGTTTTCTCGTACGATCCATAGCCACCTTTGGTAAATACAATTATTTATCGACAATTGATCGAGTCTCATTTAGCTAGCATATACTAGTCCGATATCAACATTGCGGTAAACTATATTTCACAATTCATGTAGGAACCCAAAGTTTTTCGTTGGAAAGCGAACAATGAATCTTGATATATCTCAAGGGTATTATGGATTTTGGTCTAGAGTACAAGAAGAATTATTAGTTCTTCTTGATTGAATATTCAAATTTAGATAATGCAGTAACATTGATGACAAGAAATCCACTTCTAGATTTATATTCTTTTTCGGATCTTGTCCAATATCATGGGGAAACAAAAAACAAAACTATGTTTCCTGATCTTCCACATAAGCCAAATATCATGTGGCAAGTGGAGTTGTGTACAAAGTGATATGTCTACGTCACATTCTTGAGGAACTTAGACTACCATAGGAGAAATCTACCACCTTGTATGTTGACAATGAAGGTGTTCTAAAAATTGTTCACAATACATTGTTTCACGAGAGAACGAAACACATTGAGGTACAAGTACATTTCATCCGTGAGAATGTTTTGAAACACAATATTCAACTTTAGTTTTTCCCAACATCTAAAGAGTGAGTTGATATCTTCACAAATTCACTTGCACGTGAAAAATTTGAGATGTTCAAAGAGTTCCTCTCCTCTTCTCTTGAGGCAATGCAAAATTAAAGGGGGAAATGTTAGGTAAAACCTATAGTATTTAGGTAATTTTACATTGTAATTAGTAATTTGATCCTAGTTACCTTTTACCACACTAGACAACTTTTACACGAGTAATTGGTTAAATGGTTGTTTAATATTGTTATATGGTTTTATTTGTTTAAACCATATATTTGTCGTATTATACATTTACGTAGGCTTGTTTAACTTGTGTAACAACTTGATTTTTTGTAATCTATTGTACAATGCATATAAGCATTGCAACATTACGACCCTGTAATATGATTTTTGCATATCAATATAATTTTTAGGCATCCTCCTTATTTGCTCATCAATATGCACTAGAATCATAAACAAAATAAACATATAATTTAGATTATTCCTATAATGTTATTCAACCATTGTTTTTAAATGTCAATTTAGTGATTTAAATCGATTTAATAAGCATCATTGATCATAAATCAACATATATCTTTCATTAATGATTAATAATTTGAATGTTCACAATTCAGGTTTAATAAGAGAATATAGTCAAATACATATCATTTTCTCTTGATTAATCAAACCCCTCTTATCCTTGTGTGTATGAGATGAGATACCTTAGGCTATGCCTACTATACATGGAGGAATAAAATATTAAAAAATGTTCCACAAAGTCTCGAACGGGGTGGGGGGCATAAGATTGCAAGATAAGGGGACAAAGGGCATATGTTTGGGGATGGAGAGATGTTGGTGTGTGTGTGTGTGTGTGTGTGTGTGTGTGTGTGTGTGTGTGTGTGTGTGTGTGTGTGTGCGTGTGTGTGTGCGTGTGTGTGCGTGTGTGTGTGTGTGTGTGCGTGTGCGTGTGTGCGTGCGTGCGTGCGTGCGTGCGTGCGTGCGCGCGCGTGTGCGTCTTGCGCGCGTGCAGCGCGCGCGTGCGCGCGCGCGCGCGCGCGCGCGTGCGTGCGTGCGCGCGCGTGCGTGTGCGTGTGCGTGCGCGCGCGCGTGCGCGCGCGCAGCGCGCTGTGCGCGCGCGCGCAGCGTGCGTGCGTGCGTGTGCGTGGCAGTGTGCTGCGCAGCGCTTGCGTGCAGCGTCTTGTCAAGTGCAGCGCGCGTGCGTGTGTGTGTGTGTGTGTGTGTGTGTGTGTGTGTGTGTGTAGTATGCAGTATGCAGTATGCGTATGCTCGTATATATATACATACATACTACACACACACACACACAACTTGAAAATTTAGTTATAAAAAAGCATAACGAACAACAAATGAAACTTTGAAATACTAAACACATCACATTGAAAAGTGAAAATGTCAAATATCAATATATTAATATTTATATTCAAAATTATGATTACATTCAAAATTTAAATACAATTGGCCAGTGGATCGGTCATGGCACTTTCTTTAACTCTTCTTTTTACTTCTTGCTAATGTTGTCCCTCTTTCTTGCTAAAATTATCACTCTTTGTTGCTCTCACTCTTGCTTACTAATGCTTTCACTCTTACTTTGAATTTTTTATTGTGGTTTGGAGTGAGGGTGTAACTCTTATTTATAGTTTTTTTTAGTGCTTAGGGGGTGGGTGGGGCATTTTGAGTATCAAGATTAGGTTTGAGGTCCAAAAAAATATTTTAAAAAATAAAATAAAACTTTTTGATAACCTTATGCCTTCGGGGACAATTGAGAGTCTCGAGGACGGCTAAAAGTCTATGGGATTGGTTGAAAGACTTATAAAAGTATCTGGGACGTCCCTAAGTCCCCAAAATTAGGGGACATCTCAGAAACATCCCTATATAGTTGGTGGCAATGGTGGGCCATTTCTGGCCATCCCCAAGTCTCAAAGAAATCTTGAGTCTTTGAGACATCAATTTTGGGGGTGGGGGAGGGGGCGTGTCCTCGTGGAACACTAATATTCAATAAGTTCTAGCAATGCCATGGTCAAAAACCATTTGGTGTTGTACTTTGTACCCCACATTAGGCCACACTTTGTGTGCCCCCTTCTCAAAATCCTATCGCCACCTTTTTTTTTTTTCCACGCACAAGATATCCTTTGAATATATCACAAACCCGTTCTCAATGTTTATGTTGATCTCTTTCCAAAAATAATTGTTCAACCTTTTATATGCCTTTCCTAGGTAATTGATAACCAACACAATTGTTCATAAGTACATAATTTATTATAATCACATTTAATTGGACTTATTCTAATATTTCACTCTCTTTTAACAACGATCATTACATTATATTCCCATTTAGTATGGGTCACTTTTAGCATACTCCCTTTTAATAAGGATTTTTATTATTTATCTTCACCCAAATTATTAATTGAGTATTTTTGGCACATAAAATTTCTCCCCCATGAATTAGTTGTTGTCCTCATTAGTGTGGGCTCATCTAAAATATCATTTACAAGTAAAGCGTTTGGTCAACTAAATCGAAAAATGAATATGAATATGTATATATTTCATTTAATACATATAACAATATCAAAAAACTTCTATTTATATAGTTATTTATTATCTTGATTTGTGTATTCATTATTCATATTTAAAAATAGGTAATAAGTAAAGTAAAATCCTCTTGAAAAATAGTTTTGGACTTACAAAGTCATACACATGTTTCTAGCTCAACATGAAATATTACTAGCTATCCATCTACATCAAGAACAAACATTTACTCGAATCCACATCCAATAAATTAAATGCCGAATTAGAATTATGTGAGGAGAATCAAAAGGATTAAAGCTCATACAAGTAATTTATTTGATGAAGCTTATGATGAAAATGATATGTTTGTATTGTCATCTATGACTAGTGAACCTAAAAGTTATGTAAAAGCTAGTCAAAGGAAAGAGTGGGTTGATGCTATGAAAATTGAGATGGATTCAATTGAGAGGAATGATACATGGACTCTTATTCAATATCCAACTGATAAATATGTTATTAGAACTAAGTGGGTCAACAAGACCAAATTTCGAGTTATAGGGTATCATTATATTTTACATTTATTGGCAATCCATCATTGAAGCATTTGCAACAAGTAAAATTTTTTTCAAATATTTAAGGGGTACTTATAATTATGGTATTGATTTAACAAAAATATATTTATTAAACCTTATTGCAAAGTAACCGATATAAACTATGATATAAAGTATGAATTCCTAAGCAAGAGATATAGAAAGAATGACTTAGCTGATTTACACTTGATATGGAAGTGCTTTAGATTGGGAAAATAGCTTAAAAAGAGGTGAAATGTGTCATAAATACTCATGATAAATTTTGGATCTCACGAATGATGTTGGACATGGATGCTCACGAAAGGACAAGGGTGCTTGGGAGATGGAGACTCGCTATTGGGCATCTATGACTACGTAAATAGTCGAAATTTGATTTTCACTATGTTGCACAAGTGTCACAAATTATCCATGTTGATTGTTTGTGTGTCACTCTTGGATCACCGAGGGTGCTTATAACCTATAGAATAGATATCACTTATAAAATCCCATAAACCACATCAAATCCAAAAATGAAAGATGCGAGAATCGGGAGTCAAACCGACCCAGACGTTCATCCCGAGAGTGAACTTACAACCGAGCAACTGCAGACATCTCAGACTCCATGAATTTCTTGTGTGTGTAGAAATTGTGTCATAGGATGCCCTTGTGCAAGTGCACTTGATAACAAGTTGTAGCTAGAGTAATAATGTAATATAATGTGTGGATGGAAAAATAAACTTCCCCTTCCTATGTTATGTATGCAAGAGTGATGCAACCCTTGTCACTTGAATGGATGTTAGATGAATTCTTTAGAGTGCTTTAGGTTCCTTTTGGATGCAAGATTAGGTGATGCTAGTAATGTTTAGTGATTGGTCCTTGATTTTGAACACATAAATATGTATTTATATGATTCCCTTGTTTGAATTTTGTAATTGACAAGCTGTAAGACCGACCCATAAGTGAAAAAGATGAAAAAAATATAAAAGATACCCAAAAAGGAGTGAGTAAGATAAGAAAGGGATAGGGGTTCCTAGAGGGGACATGGGCACTGTTCCCTCATGTCCCGGTTGGGTGCTAGTGTCTATATCCATAGAAGATAAATAAGTAAAATATCGGCTGGGCTATAGGGTATAAAAGACTAAATAGAAAACAAGAAGAAAAGGAAAGAAGGAAAAGATAGTCGTCAATTACTAATTTTCTTGCTTAGGAATCATGTAAATGCTAGTATGTTTTTAAGACCTAGAAATGTACCCAAGTGCGTGATTTTTTGTCTACATTTGCCTCCACTTTTTGTTGTTGAGTGAATACTTAATAACATAAAGTAGATAAGAGACGCATACATTATTATTATGTAGAGTGTACGACGAATAACGTCTTTGAGTGGACACATGAAGTGATGCAAAATGAAGCGTGGAGACCAGAGAAAGTGACCATAGGGATGAAACATATGCATTGTACTGTTGTTGTGCTTGTTTTTGTTGCTTCTTGTAATGATGGACCTGTAAAAATAAGAGAAAGGATGCATTCAAAGTTATATATATGATAAATAAGAGAAAAATGTGCATAAGTATGTAAAAATGTGTAAAAGGAAAGTGTACACCTGATGTAGAAGAGTGTAAAAGGATAGAAAAATCTCCTCTTTGCTTTGTAAAGTGTGAGTTTTTGGGCAATCTCACGCCAAGAGTGAGTATTTTGGGTGATCTCATGCCAAGTGTGAGTTTTTGGGCAATCTCATGCCAAGTGCAAGTTTTTGGGTGATCTCACACCAAAGAGCAAGTGTTGGAAAGAGAGGTCTAATGCTACTCTCCTTCCATGACTATGCCCGATAAACACCACTGAAATGGTGTGTCCCTATTTTGTTCCTATTTTCCCGATTGTTCCGTATTAGTTCTAAGTTGTACCAATTGAACTAAATATAGGGGATAAATTATATCTTATTTCCGAAGGACTGTTCTTGTACCTAAAAAACTAATTTGGAGGATTTTGTGAACTGTGATGATCTGTTAAGATGACTATGTGTGCCCTCAGGACATTAGTGCCTAGGGGAGGACATAGACGCCTAGGTGTTGTCTTTTGGGTTTGGGCATCTGTGTCTATGTTGTGATTCTGAGCCAATGTTGTAGCTGTAATTTGTGCTAATTATGTGCTATAATGTATTGTGTTATAGCTTTGAGTTGTTGTATGGGGTGATTTGTTCACCCAATGTATGCCCCTTGTTTGGGGTGTAACATCGGTAGGAGAATGCAACCCAAAGAGAGGACTTGATGCTGATATGAACTCTATCTCTGTAGGGGCGAGAGAATGTGCATGGTATAAACCAAGGTACATGCAAACAAGGTGGCTAGTAACATGTGTTAGTAGAGAAGTAACAAACATGTAATAGAAAAAATAATGTAACAAGCAAGTGTGTAAACAAGATATATCGGGAAAAGTGGGTTTTAGACATGGGACATCACTCATAATGTCACAAGACAATCAGGGCCAAAGTGGCCAAAAGCATATAAACAATGATCAAACAAGACATAAGGCATAGCCCACAAACAATAGAAAACAATGAAAAATGATGTCAAGCAAAATATATTAGATAACCACAATGGTATATAGTCCTATAAATAAAATGCTACACATGAAGCATCCAATTAGCATGCTAGAAAGATAAAAAAGTATGTCAAACCATGTCTGTAACAATGGAACAAGTAATGTGCTAGTAAGAATATGAAGTGGTAAATGATGAAACAATAACACCTGTAGTGTGTTAGAAAGTAGATTCCCTCGGGAACCTCGGTGGGACCGTAAGAGGTATAGTGCCAAGCATCATTACAACATGTAAGGACATATAAGAGATCTACATTCACTCCAAAAGACCAAGTGAATGCGCATGTGTATATAGAAAAGATATTGACATACTAAGTATTCATCTAGCATGAGAAACAAAGTGTACATGTAAGTAGAATAAGCCAACACAATTAAGTGTAAACAAGATATGTAATATGCAGTGTATGAGTGAGATGGAATGGTATGCAATGTGAATGTGATAGGAGCAGTGTGCCCCAGTGGATGTGGATGAGAATGAGATGAGGTTCATTTATAAAAGACCCCTCAACAATCAAGAATGAACCATAAAACAAGAGTGCGTCATTGGGAAATGGTTTGATAATGTGTGCTAGATAGATAGATCATGAAGTATAGAGCATGTAGAGTGAATGTGGTGAGGTTCATTTCATATTTAGACCCTCGAAGTCGAGTATGAACCATGGAACTAGAGTGATTCATAGGGTAATGACGGAACAAGTTGTGTATCAAAATGTGTAAGAGCGACTATATGTAAAGCACATGATGCAATGTGTATATCTAGGGATTAGAAAGAATTGATAATGATTGAAGGGGGATAAGGCATGATGCCCCCAAGTGTGAGAAGGATAGAAGGCTATCCAACAATAGATAAGGGCAAAGGCCATATTCCCGATGTCCGAGGAGATAAATGCATGTGACAATGCTCTAAGATCAATGGGGTATGAGAAGGATGATGTACATGTGAAGGAAACCTATGTGGTGAAAGAGGTGGTGAAAAACTATGTGAAGTATACCTATGAGGTGAAGGAGGTGGTGAAAACCTATGTGAAGGGATTTCCTAAGTAGGGGACTTATGCTGACAAGATGGACTAGCGGACCTATGAGGATGAGAGTGTTGCGAAGTAGGACATGTGCGGATAGGAGAACTAGGTGTTGAATGTGCTTTAGATTTGAGAGTCCCTAGTGATCTAAATGTTGTAACTGGTGGAAGGATTTCATAAAGACTAGGTTTGGGAAATGTTGGACATGGTGGAATGCCTTTGATAGTGAAAACTTGCTTATTATGAATTTAAGACACAAATGATGCATGGAGGTAATAGCTTGAGTGATGTGGAGCCAAGGGAGACATAAGAATATTTCACATCCTTTGATTGAAGATGCCACAATGAATGACACAAGCGTAGTAAGAGGCCCAATGGTAATTGGAAAATTTATGTAGCCAAAAGAATTAGGAACTGGATAGGTAATAACAAATATTGGACATTTGATAGCCATAATAAGTGCAATAGAGTATACATGGATAGGAGACTCGGATAGATCATAGTGTTATTGACAGTATATGAACCAATAGAAGCATTGATGTGTAATGAATTAGAAGAAAATGTTGCATGATAATCATGATATGAAAATGTAATGGTTGGTGGTGATGCGTCAGTAGAAGTGACAAGAAATTCAAGGGGCCTTGATGAAGGAGGGGACACAACATGATATGTATTATTAACAAAAGATTCAGAAGCTTGTGTGTTTCTGCTAGGGAAAAGGGTACTTAAATATTTGTATCTTTTTGTTATCTTTGACAAGTTTAGAAGAAGATGGAGCGAGAGATATCCAACGAATTATTGTCAATAATATCTTGAATGAGATTCCTAAGTTTGAAACAATGATCGGTAGAATGTCCAATGCATTGATGATAATCACATTTAGAATTCTCGTCATAATTTCTGCCATGAAGGTGAGATGGATCAAGATTGAGTGGTGGTGGAAGAGTAATTAGATTGCTTTCGAGAAGTTGAGGTAATAAAAATTGAGGTGCATATGGTAATTTAGTGAAAGTATGCTTTGGAGGTTTCCATTGAAGATTTTCAAGAGGAGAGACGATATTGACCATTGGCTTTGCTTCACTTGGCTCGGAGATGGCTTGAATGTTGATTTAGATTGAAACCTATTAGAAGAAGATGAAGGAGAATCATGATACTTGAGTTTTCCCATAGATAGAAGTTTGACTTCACGCATTTTAAGTGTATGGAATAGTTGATCAAATGAAGGAGAGGTCTCAAAGATAATACTCTCCTTAGTGGTGGTAAGAGGCTTTGAACAAATAGATCTTGTAGTTTTGAATCAACAAGCACATTTTTCATCTTAGCTAGGTTTTTCTTATAACATAATACATAGTCCGCTAGATGTTCATTAGATATTTGTTTAATTTGTGCTAGTTGCACATAAGAGATCTTAGTGCCAATATTGATTGAAAAGTGAGAAAGAAAAGCATCGGCTAAATGCGTGAAAGAAGTTACCGAATGAACAGGTAGATCATAAAACCAACATATGACATAATCTTGAATACTCTTAGGAAATAACTTAGCCAATAATGTATGATCATCCGCATAATCTAGACATGCCACATGAAAATCTTGGAGATGCTCTTAAGGGTCACCATGGCCATTGAAAGTGGGCAGCTTAGGGGTGAAAATTTTTAGAGGAAGTGGGTATGCAGAAATAGAGTGCGCAAAAGGAGTGTGAAGGAGTAAATAACATTTAAGAGATGGAGAGGCATGCGAAGTAGCTAATTGAAGTTGACGGATTTGAACTTGTAGATCCTGATATAAAGAATCCAAATCATGGGTGTCGGAAGAGGAACTAGGTTGTGCATTAGAAGCATTGGTGTGGAGGAGGGGAGTGGTAGAAATAGGAATGGAAGTAGGAATGTTAAGGGGTTGGGTGGAGGCCATGACAGCCAAAGAGGAACCTACAAGAGGTACATAAGTAGCATCTCAAGATTGTTTGGCGGTGAGCGGGGCATTAAGAACATGTAGAAGATGCGAAAGGATTGAAACACATAACTTGACAAAAATTAGTAATTTTGTTTAATCGGGGTTTCATTTTAAGAGACCTCTTGGAAATCGGAGGTGGAGAATACCTGGCGAATATCCTCGGAACCGGTTTCGCGGGAAGGCAAATTTTTTGGGGGTTGTATGAAAAATTTCGCTTTGATTGTCAAGTCTTTATGATAGAAGGCTGCGAGGCGCGCGCGGGAGATTTTGTTGTCGCGCGTCAAAAAATGTAATAACGCGCGTCCTTTAGGCGTCGGTGGTGACGCGCGTCAACAACCTTGTTGACGCGCGTCATTGCATTTTTTTGACGCGCAACAACAAAATCTCCTGTCGCGCATTTGCAGCCTCCGCCCTCTGCTTTCTCATCAAAAAATCTCTATGTCACGTGTCAACAAACTCTTTGTCGTGCATCTGCTATGCGTCAGCAGGGGTTGTTGATGCGGCGTCACTGAGGTCTAGTGACGCACGTCACTAGGCCTCGATGGCGCGCGTCAACAACCTGTTTATTTATGCACGAAGAGTCTAGTGGCGTCGCGTCACTAGACCTCTTTGACGCGCGTCAACAAGGTTGTTGACGCGCGTCACTAAGGTCTAGTGATGCACGTCATTGCATTTTTTTGACGCGCGACAACAAATATCCTGTCACGCGTCTGCAGCCTCTGCCCTCTTCTTGTTCATCGAAAAAATCTCCATGTCGCTCGTCAACAAACTCTTTGTCATGCGTCTACTATGCGTCAATATCTGCAGTATCTCCTTGTCTGCAAACCCTCCTTGTCGCGCGTCAATAACTTACCCCCTTGTCGCGCATCTATAATATGGGATATATCATATTGTTGAAAAATGTGAAGTAGAAGTGTTCTACCTGGCGAATAATCTAGGTTTATATAGGGGATATTTTTCAAGGGTAGGCGAAGCCGACCCCTAAAAAAAATTAAAGTGTAATTTTTAGGCGAACAGGTCACTGACCCGTGCAAAAAAATTCGCCTTTTCAAAATTTTCAAAAATGGAATATTTGCCATATTACGAATATTCACCACTAAAATTTTCCCTGTGTTTAATAATTATTCTTGATCAACATTAGTGTCTTCATCATATGATCGATCTCTATCAGAGGTTTTAATGTATTTGAGAGGGTAATTTTGTGAGTTAGCAAAGGGGTTATCATATTCGACCATTGATTTAGAAGATTGATGAATAGAAAGAGGAAGCTCAATGTACTCAAAGGAATCAAAACAACCACTATGAGTGATAGGCATAAAAAGAAAATCCTAGAGAAGGTTGGATTTGAGTGATGGGTTTACCAAATTATTTAAGAAACATTATATTCATTAAACCTTATTGCGAGTAACTCGATGTAAATTATGATATACAATTGCTAAGTATAATATGACGCAAACAAGTAAGCAAGTAAGTGTAAAACCATAAGCAAGAGATATAAAAAGGATGACTTATCTGATTTACGCCTAATTTAGAAGTGCTTTGGACTGGGAAAAATGAGGTGAAATGTGTCCTAAATACTTAGGATAAATTATGGATGTTACGAATGATGCTATACATGGATACGCACGGAAGGACATGGGCACTGGGTGTTAGAGAGCTAGCTCTTAGTCGCTTTGTATTGATCGTAAATAGTCGAATCTTATTTTCACTATGTCACACAAGTTTCACAAATAATACCATTGATTGCTTGTGTGTCACTCTTGGATCAATGATGGTACACCTGTAACTTGTAAAATAGATATCATCTACAAAATCCCACAAACCACATCAAATCCAAATAAAGAAAGATGTAGAATGGGGAGTCGGACTAACCGTGGCCGTCACCCCGAGAGTGAACTTACAACAGAGCGTTGCACTACATCTCAGACTCAACGTAGTTCTTGTGAGTGTGTGTATAAATGTCACCCTAGGATGCCTTTGTGAAAATGCACTTGATAACGTGTTGTAGCTAGATGTAACAATGTAATAGAATGTGTGGATGGAAAAATGAACTTCCCCTTCCTATGTTGTGTATGAAGAGTTGATGCAACCCTTGTTCCTTTATTGGATACTAAATGAATGCTTTAGAGTGCTTTAGGTTCCTTTTGGATGAAAACTTAGGTGATGTTAGTAATGCTTAGTGCTTGGTATTTGATTTTGAACACATAACTATGCATTTTATATGATTCCCTTGTTTGAATTTCGTAATTGACAATTAGAAGGCTGGCCCATAAGTGAAAAATATTCCCAAAAGATAAAAGAGACCCAAAATGAGCGAGTAAAATAAGAAAGGTTCAGGGGCTCCCAGAGGGGACAAGGGATCCTGAGAACTCCTGTCCTGGCTAGGCGTTGGTGTATGGAGCCATAGAAGATAAATAAGTAAAATACTGATTGGGTTGTAGGGTTTAAGAGACCAAATAGAAAATAAGAAGCAAAGGAAAGAAGCCATATATAGTCATCAATTACTAGTTTTCTTTCTTAGGAATCATATGAATATTAGTATGCGTTTAGGACCTAGAAATGTACCCAAGTGCATGATTTTATGTGTACATGCATCCATTTCAGACCAAAAAGGTCATTATGTATAATTGTATTCATAGATTCAGGTTTGGGAGGTTATCTTGATGACAGTAAGTCTACTCCAGTTATTGATTCACATTGGGAAGTGGGTTGGTTTCATGGTCATCAAAGAAACAAACTAAAATTGTTTTATCCTCTATTAAAGTTGAATATGCAGATCTTACATTTTCTTACACAAAATACATGTGGTTGAGAAGAATCTTATTTGGTTTTAGAGAGGCTCAACTTAAGTCTACATAAAAAAAAATTGTGATAACAATAGTGAAATAAAATTGTCTTAGAATTCAGTTTTCCATGGTAGAACCAAACATATTGAACTCAAGCATCATTTTATTAGAGACTTGGTCAATAATAATTAGTTTTTCATTGAGTATGTGAGAAGTGAAAATCATTTTTAAATATTTTCACCAAGGGATTGTTGAAGAATACTCATGGAAAAATTATTGATATTAATAGGTTTTTTTAATATTTGCATCAAAGGGGGAAATGTGAAATATGATGCCATTATCAATTCTTGATTATATTATTTCAAAATCAATTTTAGTTGTGTTTTTTTATTTTTAGGATATTTGTAGTTAAGTGTAAAATTATATTTTTATACATCATATATTTTTATAAGAAGTTGGGACACCCAATTTAGTTAGTGTGTAAAATAGACTATGCATGCATTACTTAAACTAATAACGACTTCTTGAATGTTGAGCATATATTATTCGTGGATAATAATTTTCTTCTTGAATATATTTTTATCCATCATTAGCTAACTTTATTTAATTTAGGAGTTTAAGTTCCTATTATTACTCTTTTATTTGTCATACAAATTTATATAAGTCTTGGTATAATGGCTATACTAGCCTTGTTTCTTGATTAATTGAATAAGAAATAGTGGGGTGAATATTTCCAAGTGAATTTTTTTTTTTTTGGTATTGTTATTATATGATTTTAGGGTGGGTATTCATAAATGAAGACTAGAAAACTTAATGATATGATTTAAAGGTTATTCAATGCATATTTTTTCATCAATCACATATACAAGTACACTAGTTTATTAGCTAGTTATTAAAATTTGGATGATCACTAGATTCATTTAAAGGGTATTTCAGACTTGATTTACACTCCATACATATTAAAAACCTTTAAATTCTAAAAAAATACCCTTTAGATTGTAATTTAATACATAGAAGTAGAAGTATGAATGTGTTACTCCACACTCTATAGGAGACATACGTTTCCAAAGTCTAGACCTAGAATAAGGTAGTGACATATAACTAGTTCTTTATTGTAAAGTGACGATGGTTAGGTTGTAAATATGATTGTAATTGAAGTAGGAAAAAGTAAATAATCCAAGATGTTTCTAGGTAAGAGTCTTAAGGATTACAAGAGAGGTCGATAAATTACAAAGCAAGAGTTGCAATAATCAAGGGTTGTGTAATATTGTAGGGTAGGAAATAATAGAAAACAATATCCTAACCTATCCAAATCCAAGCATGACCACATCCACCACATCAAAATCTGAAATAAAAATAAATGGAAAATATATGTTAGAGATACTTACTGCGCATGAATACATAAGCCGACACATTAACGTTCCCCTAGCTTTGACAACCCCTTATTGTAGAGTTGATGTGAAGGACCAAAAACGAATAAAATAAAATGTTGGAACACCTCTACTCAAAGACTCAAATGATTCCAAAGACTTGGTAGGCCATGATATCTGAAACTCTTATATTTTTAGATATTAAGTACTCAATGCTCCAAGTGTGAAGTCGAAGGAAGACAAATAAGAAAAACTTCAAGAACTTCTAAGATTGAAGAGAAAATTGTTGAGAATTATCATATCAAAGGAGTGATGGATTTTATGTGGATTGAGTTATCATTTAATAAGCATAAATATCCCAAAAATAACATTAACAATTTTTGCTAGCCGATGACATCAACTATGGTCAATGCAATTGGTTGTGACAAACTATTATTCCATTGACATCAACCACGGTTGATATCATTAGATAGGGAAATATTCTGAAAAAGAATAGTTGATTATGTTTGAGAGGGAAATACAAACATTGGGAGGTCAAGGAAGAAGGTTTAACTAGAAGGAGAAAAATTGAGGTGCTAAGGGAGAGAATGAAAAAGGTGTAAGTGTGTTGAAAATATCTATGTGAGTGATTGCAAGAGGATGACAAGATAATATCACAAGGAGGAATTAGAAGATGACAATAAGGGATGAAAAATATGATTGTGAGAGGTGATTGTAAGAGTGTGATAATATTGTGAATATGTGAAATGTACACATTAATTCTCTCTCATCGGTACCTCTCATAACCAATCCAATCCAATTCAAAGGATGAATCTAACCATTTATGGTGACTCCCCACTCCCAAGAGTATCCCCGAGGAAACTTCTCCAGGGGAAGATAATGTGTAAATGATTCCTACAAATAAAAACACTCAAAGTGAAAAATTATGTGTATACATTTTCCACAACTAAATATCATTGCATGTTAGAAAAAGTGTACATAAAATATCCTTCATGAAAATATTATGCAACACTAAAATTAGAATACTAAAGATATGTGTAAAATATAAAGAAAAGAAAACATGAATTGAATTTGAATCATACCTACCCATATACTTACCTTCCCCAGAGTGTGTCCACGTAGTGAATCACCAAAGTGTAAAAGAGTGGTTGTGCCAATGCAAGAACAATTAAAAAGAAACACTAGAAGATAAATTAGATAAACAAGTAATAAACCCTAGTCTAAGGGGAAGCTCATGGGAGGATGGGAGAGAAAAGAAATCAAGTTGGTGAGATAATGTGTAGGAAGATGTAATTGTAAATTAGATGGTAAGGATTATGAGCTTGAAAAATAGGTGATTTTGGAAGGTTTTAGCAAAAACATGTAATGCATCGTTGGATTCTTTTCGATACTACGATCACAATGCTTCTTCTAGAATGAAAATTATAATTATTATTAGTAAGATACCCCAATTTGAAGAAATTGAGAAATCACAAGAACATGGTGTAGGGTTTGTTTATAAATAGAAAGTCATTTTATGTATTTTCTATATTTAGAATTATGGAGTTGTAGTTCATATTATTTTGATGATACGAGAGGTGATGACTAGAATGAGACGTAGAGGCATTGGTGGACAAGGTGATAATTGAGGAGGGTGATATGTGGTGAATCCTTAGTTAGGTTTTTCTTTTGAATTGATAAATGACAAATAGGAGAAAGGTGTAAAAATGGATCCCGACACAAATTCAAATAACAAAATTTTTCCTAAAGACAGTGAAAATTGATATCATGTAAAAATGTAGATGGGTTTATGTACATTTTGAATTTGAGCATAATTAGGTTGAGGTTTATGAAAAAATGAAGAAACGGGCATACAATTGTTTTAAAAACAACATTATTCATGTTATCTCTTTTGAAGGCATTTTTCTTCTCCACATACAATATTAGCCATGTTATAATTTATGATGCCATAAATATCCCTAAGACATAATCTTCATAACATTTGATGCCATCTAGAAAAATTATCGATCTTTGTTGGAGAAAGCTAGCATGGCCAATGCCATCTGTAGAGTCTCGTAATTTTTATAGGGGTAATATCATATTGAAAGAGGTTCGATGCCACATAGATGTGATTATTCAATTTATTTTAATATTATTAATTCTTTATGATGCTTTTCTTTGACTCACACTAATGGGTGCCTATTGTTTGATATTTTTCTAATACCATAGATTATTCAACTATGAAGATCGATGGATGCAACATGGTTATTGACTTTGCTAGAGTGTTTTTAGATACTATTAAGACCTAGTTGCAAGTGTTTATCTTTTGAGGGACTATGTAGGTTATAAGGATATTGTTTGATTTGGACTTGATAAATATGTTCATTGGTGCATGGGATTACCATGTCAACATGTTTAGATGTCATGTTGATAGAGATGATCATCAAACTAGAGGACACCCTTGTTATTTTAGGACTTCCATTTCATAGGGCACACATTTTTACAATGTGCCCAAGACTACAAATGAGAGGGAGAGCTAGTGCAGTGAGCTATGAGAGGAAATGAGTATCACCAAATATAACTTATAGTCCAACTTAGTGTAATTAATACTTCGAGATTCTAGATTCTAGAGGTCATGATGGGGATGGTTGTGACATGGGTTTTGTGTCAAAAATTAGATGGAGTACCATTGTTTTCCATAGTGGCTTATGTTGGTGCCCAATTTGGTTTGGTTAAAATCTTGACACGTTTTGTGAATTTTCCGAGTATATTGGAGTAACCAGGTTGTTCCATTACTTTCCTATTGATTTATAAGTTGTTTGGTGGTTCCATGGTCCTTAATTTTGTAAGTGTATTGTGGCTTAACCCTAATACTTGGTTTTATATTTATATCTTAATGTTTCCTTCAATTTTTATGTTTTAATGATGTTGGAGGTTTAATGGTATAAGGAATATGTTTCAATCTTAACATTTTTATAAAATGTTTGAATTAGAGATGCCCATGTGAAGGAATTGGTATTTTTGCAAGTTTTCAAGTTTGCATTCTTGCAAGTTTACAAACTATGTTTCTACTCTGAAGTGCACAAAGTGGAATATTGGAGGTATCGGGAAAGCAAGAAATTGAAGCAACTATGCAAAGTTGTAAGTCAGCAAATACAAGTTTGAACCCCATAAAGGAATATTCTCAAAATATTCCTCCACTTTCTTAATCTTTAAGGGAAGGTCAAATTTGATGCAAATTACAAGTTGTAAGTTCATCCCCGAATACTTAAATGGAATATTTGGTGAATCTTGGGACCATATAGAAAGAATGTAGACTTATGACATTGCGAGGTTTGTAAATTTGCAAATCTGTAAGTTTGTAAAATGTAAGTATATCCCTAAATCCAAAAATGGAATATTCAATGAATATGGATATCATGGATAAAGAATGTAGACTTGTAGTATTGTAGGTTTTTATCTTTTCACTATTACAAGTTTGTAAATTACAATTTCATCCCCACATCCTGATAAGGGGGACATGTGTCATTATCCCAAGAATTTAGAGAGGGAAAGAAGCTTAACATATTACAAGTTTGTAACTTTGCATTCTTGCAAGTTTGTAAAATGTTTGTACAACCCCGAAGCTAGAAAAAGGTGACCAAGAAAAAGTAAATCCTATGAAGATGCCCCATAGGCGATTGTAAAGCCCAAGGAAATGAGAATAAGAAAAATCATCTAAGTGATAATAAAACATGGCAAATGGATCCACTTGTAGGGATGAAATTCAAAGTTGAGATTAAAATATCAACGATCATGAATATGAAATCCATGGAAGATATTGCTGCCATTAATGAAAACTTGCATAAGACAATATATGGATGAAATCCATGAAAATATCTCACTTTTGCCTCCAATATTTGAGTGCATGAAGAAATTTCAAAGCCTTAGAATGAGAAGAAGATTGAATTTGTGCATTTGAATTGTCTGAAATTTGTTTTGAAACTTTAGAGGCATTCTAGTTGTTATTCAAAGAGGAATTGCGGCGATATTTACATAGGTAAGTATTTTCAATGAGTGTTTGTGAACAGTTTGTGGTGTCAAGGTGTGTTGGTTAGCATTGTTGGAGGTGTTGGGCACATTTGAATTGTTTTAAATCCCTCTTTTCAGAGATGTCTTAGCCTCTCACCCAAAGTGAAAATGATGATTCAACTATCTAGTGTTTAAACCACCTCCCAACTTACCTATGACTTAGAAAAATTTACAAATACCAAATTAGGCAATGCAAATCTAGTTGATTTCTAACAAAGGTTGCATTCAGTGGACAACAATGAGATAATGAGAAGGATTGATTTGAGCGGGATTTGAATTTCCTTTGCCTTTTTCACATTCTCGATGAAGGCGAGGTTTCATTTCGCGAATAGTGTGTTTTTTTAAATATAAATAAATAAATATATATCCATAAAGCTATATATTTGTATGTTTAATTAATAATAATATATATAAAAAAGGGCCCATATGGGGAAAAATTAGGGTTTATTTGTATTCTTCTTACTTTTGGCTAGGTATGGAAATCGAGCATGTGTTTGGTAGTGGCCGTCAAGGGAGAGAAGGCACTTAAACTATCAAGAAAACACATTTGGATGGTATAACACCAAATTACCACAACCTTTGTCCATATTTATCCCTTCCATGCTAAGATAGAAGATTTGGAATAGGTGATGGTATCTAGTAAAGCCTAATGGAAATGTTATAGTTGTAGGTGTGATAGCATATTGTATGCAAATGTGGAAGAATTTTATCAAAGGCGTGAGGGACTAATTGACCAAATGCCTTAATGATTCTTAGCTGCATGGATACATACCTCAACCATTGAAGTTTCATTTTTTTATGCACATACCACACTAGCTATCTCAAGGAAACTCTATATTTTATCATTAACACATCAAAAGGGACCTAGTGTGGATTTTTTTCTTAGTCGACCCCCTTGGCATCCCTAAGTATATTGGGTAAACTCTAATTTTTTTATAGGAACAAACCTTTATATTAATGTAAATGAGGGTTACATAGCGAGCTGACCAGACAACTCATGGTCCCACAAAACACCACAAGGGAAACAAAAGTACGCCAAAAGGGCAAACACAAAACACCACAAAGGCTTATAAGAGCACGCCCAAAGGGCGTAAACTCTAAAATTTTCTATCAATGTACCTATTAAACATGTGGGCTTTGTCAGTGTGTTTACTTGGTGTTGGTGGTCTTGCACACCTAGATGGATCAAAAATGTGACTTGGGTTTCACTTGACCTTGTAAGCTTTATTTTTGTTTTATTAACATACAATATTGCATATTTAGTAGAGGAGGGATGAAAATAATTTTAATGGCATAAGTGCTCTTAAAATATGGTAAGCAAAAAATAATAAAATAAAATAAATACTTAAAATAAGACAAATCTACCGTGTATGTTTGGATTTTTGGTACCTAATTGTCTTGAGGAAGCTCTAAACTTTATCATCAACATGTATTTTAAACATGTGGTTTTTGCATGGGTTTTTTTGGTTTGCACAAAATGGTTTTGTTTATAAGACCATGGAATTGTACAAGAAAGTACAATTGGCAAGCCATGCCAACTATCTTGGAGAAACTAATCTTTTTATTAACATTCCGAAGAAACCTCCTAGTGGTTGTGTGGATTTGTTGCATGGGAAGAAAAAATAAGTCACGTGAACTATTTGAAATAATTCCACAAGGAAATGGGGTCTTATGGAATGCAAAGAGTTAAAAATATGCAGAAAGTGGGCTTGTTGAGAAGGCCTTGGAAACATTTATTCACAAAAATATAGTGGAAGATGTAAAATCAGATTTCACAAAAATTCCCCAAAGATGCATGGTTTCATCGAATACAATTTTTACCCGAGATTCGCAAAATGGGATCTTTGGAATATCATATGAATATCCTTTAAAATTAATGTGGTCTCTTGGAGCACGTGTGGAACTTCCTAGAGCACCTCTTCACCCTCACATGCATGAATTTACTCCTCCCTTTCTACCCACTTTTGATTTCTCTTTGGTTATAAAATTTTAAATGCAAATATGGAATTTAGCTTGTTATCCTTGGAAGTTATGTTATTATATCTCTTTGCACTACATTTGTGTATCATGTAAAACTAATGTCGTGAACAGCCACCTTAGATGTCATGCCAAAACACTATATATGAAACCGCACTTAACAAACTCATATTGTATGCTCTATTATAGCACATTATGTAATGGTCAAACTCGGCTCAATAAATGTTCTCTATAATGCAAACTAGTAGTTTTTAAAACATGTTCGATTGTGCCAAACATCTCCCAAACCTAACATTCAAGAACTACCTCACGAACCTCACTTTGGTTGGTGAACTATCCTAATCTCATGTTTGCTATATGATGAACCATTCCAACCTAGAAAACATTGCTAAAATACTTGATGATCATGTTTGGGAGGTGATTTTTGACCATTTTGATAAACAATTTCTAGGAGCAATTGTTCACCTACGACCAAACCTTGTAGAAACCACATCATACTTTGTGCCATAGATCCCAAAAGGGAAGTTTGACCATGCATACCTCTTCATTTTTATATAGAGAATACCCTAATGTAATTTGTTTCACTCGTTACCCTCAAATATTATTTTTGTGCTTTCATCTCGAGACCGCTTGACTTAGTTTGTTGGTGAGAAAACAATTATTTTCAACCAACTAGCTCTAAAAAGCCACTGCGGCTTGAGCCTCAATGGCCAATTTTTGATTCTATAATTTTTTGGTGATTTTGTATATAATATAGAATAGGGTAGAGTTTTTAGACCTTCCATTTGTGGGTCCCTCACCAATTTTGCGAGGCCCATTCTATGGCCACTTTGGCTAGTTGCATGACCATTCAAAAAGGGCCCAATGACTCGTTATGATTCTCTAAGGTTCGTACAATGTTTAAAATTGATGTTATGTTTGGAGATACGTATGTGTTGGCGAAATAATTTATTGTGTTCTAATGATTGAGTTTTCACTAACGGTCACGAGGCTTAACCCCTCCTTGTGTATGGGAGGCTCCCATTATTAAATGTAAACTACCTAAATTTTTGGGGTGGCTAATAGGCCGAGAGATCACATAGGATTATAGACCAATTATAAAATCAACAAACAATCAACACATAATTCCACCGACTCATTTATCAAAGGAACAAACACTTTTCTTGGTTGTGCAAGACTATCATGATTAAAAAGTTGGAAAGTAGAAAGAGGGAGATTAGAGAATCATAAGCAAATGAATAAAAGAATTACATCTTTTATTGATTGATGTAGAAGTGGTAAATATCAACAAAATACATTAAAGAAACAATTTCCAACGCCTTTGGAATGGATAAGACATTCAAATTTATAGAATTAAATTTTTTTGTTCATCTACCCCCACATGAATCTTTACATTTCACATTCCTAGGGGGTGAGCCTTTTTATTTTTAGTGAAAAATCACTCTTACAATGTTAACATTGAGGGTCAGTTAAGTGAATAGGATGAAATAGAAAATAGTACATTCTTAATAAGAAATTAGAATATGGAGAGAGAAGAAAGAAGAGAGAGAAGGGTTGACCGATCCAATGAAGATGAAGCTTTGCTTATAGACCTTTGAGAAAATGCTTCATTAATGAGAATCTTGAGCTTTGATCACTTGTTGAACTGAAGTACTTGAGATTACATATGCTTCCTCCTCTTTGTGACATGTGAGAACACTCTAAAAATCTTGAATAAGTGATTGGAAATGCATTTTTAAGGAATTGCATAGTGAACCTAGGATGACCACTTACATCACCCATGATTATCTTCGATCATCATACTTCTTATGACAATTGCATTAATGACCTGAATTTTAATGCCTCAACAACCTCATATGCTTCATGATATTCACGATTTCACTTGTTGCCTAAGTGATCATATGTGGAATTATAACACTTATATTACTCTATTAAATAGATGTAGGGACAATCCAATACATTGAATCAGTGTTAAACAACACTATTATGATATTTTCACTATGGTGGAAGCATGATGGTGTCAATATCATGTGTTAGAACATAAAGATCACTTTATTTCTTCTTAGGCATTCACAATTTTCCCCGATGACCATAAGAAACAAATCCATGATGCTCAAACACTTTATGCTTGCGCTTCTCTTACTGAGTTGGGTCTTCATTAGGTGGGTGAAAGGATTACCCTTGAGTGATATTATTGAGAAGTGGCCACCAGTTGGAATGGAATGAGGTGATGGAAATGTCTTTCCTCCTTGAGGAATGACCACACTTTCCTAGATCTAGGATCTTCTTTAAATGGAATCATCCTTAGAATTCCCTTGCACTTACTTTCTAAGATGTATCTTATGAGAGGGTTCTTCCACAAAGGAAGAAACATTTGAATGTCAATGAATAATAGAGGGAATCGATGGATCAATCTTACTTGAATCAAGAGGTTATATGGGATTTTAGGTGATCCTTACCTTCTTATGAATCTTTCCAGCATAGGGGGCCTCTGTGCACCCTCTTTTCATTATCTTTATTTTTAGAGATTATTATTCAATGGCTCTTGGTTACACTTTGAAATGAGGTTTGGTTGTAATGTATCTTCCTTTGAGGAATGACCACACTACTAGGTGTTTTATTGAGTGTTTAAGAACACTATTGTGAATGACATTAGATGGAGTTGAGGATGATTTCTAATTCTTGTATATATGGTTCCCCACATGAAGATCACCTATTTACTCTTCTCAAATCTAGAGCACTTCTTAAATGAATTCAAATTTGGGATTCTTACATACCTTATTTCTCATATGCTTCTCATGAGATGATTTCTTGATTCTTCACACATGGTGATCTTGAGTGTTTTGATAGCTCAATTAGCTCACTTCAACCTGATCCTCAAAGAGATGATGGAATATTCAAGACATGATGAATCTTGAAATATTCCATGAGATTTATATTTAAATATTGAACAAGATGAAACCCTTTTCTCTTCAAAATTCACTTCCTCAACCAAGATGCCACTTGAGTGGAAACATGCCTATTACATCTAGATAACTTTTTGATCAATTTTCTCCTTGTGGGAATGTATCTATTTCTCCAGATCGAATGATTGACCTATGAATGGAGCTTGATAATGGGTTACATTTTTTGACCCCCAAATTACACCAAGACATCGCAAATTATTCCTCCTTTGACTTGCAAGATGTGGCTTTGTTACAATCTTGGATCAAGTGTAGAAACACTTCGAGATGGTGTGCATAGCTTAAGATGACTTCCTTCATCACTCATAGTGATATTATCTCATAATGATTATGATGATCATAAGCTTTATGAATTTGAATTTAAATGGAGCTATCAAATATTTTCAAACTCTTTTTTGACCTCATAATGTTCCTGGTTCCACTTGTTACACCTTGGTGTGCTCGATACTGGTTGTTGACACAAATATGATCAAAATGATGCTTTAAGATCCTTGGAAAGCTTTTGGAGGGTAAATTTTATTTTTGAGACATGAAACATATTCTTGACCTTGCAGTGATGGAAAAAAGCAAAAATATGAGTGAAATGGGAGTCACAATTTTACGGCTGAAATTGGAAACTTTCTATTTTTAGCATTTTTGCACGGTTTTCACTTCTTGATGTTTCTTACCTATAAGGGGGATTGTGGATGCTAAATTTTTCCTAATTTGAAAAATTTATATTCTTATACATGCCTCATCATGAACACATGATATTTTTAGTAAGTGCACCAAATGTCATATTGTAATGAAAACAATCTTGAAATTCTGGGTTTTATTCCAGGATTCCCTTCTCCAAATTTTAGATGATTCCTTCATCTAGATGAGTGGGAAACTAAGTTTTTAATTGTATGGTGTAGTATAGTAAGAAAAATAAATCCTCCATATCTTGAAAAACCAACAACCTCATCGTGCAAGAAATGTCTTAGATGAAACTAGATTTTTTTGAGGATCCTTCTCTACAAATTTCAAAGCCTTTTTCCCACTAGATGTGCAGGAAAGTGAAAAATATTCAAGGAGGAAGAATTATAAAAAAGAAACAAAGTCCTTAATATCCATAAAAATTGTATTTTCATGTTGCAAAAATTGGCTTGCATGAGAGAAGATTTTTTTATGATCATTTGCTCCAATTTTCAAGTGATTTCGCTTGCCGAATATTAGGGAAATGAAGAAGGATATCATTTTAATTTTTCTACTATATCATGGTATAAATTAATGGAGGTTAGAAGTTATGAAAACATAAATAATGAAGGAATATAAAACTACGGTGAAGAAGTGATAAAAATGATGTTTTAATGTGTTTTATTTCACTTTTTTAGATTTCCTACTAACCATGGTTTGACCCCATGTTAATGAGAGTTTAATATGAGGTTAAAATATGTTTTTCATGGTGAATTTGGGACACAAGGTATTCCTAATTTCACCTTGAATAAATATGAGGACAAGTGGCAACATAGTAGATATTGTGAGTAAGATGGAGGAACTAGGTAAGCACCTTGCGGAGTTGAGAGAGCTCATGTGAGTAAACAAGATCTAGGGCTTGGGAATAGGTACAATTTATTATCCCTATTATCCCCTTGGAAAGTGGGGACAATGGGGAAACAAAATTTCTCCCATGTAAAATCATGGAAGCAAGTCCGATCACGAGGGCTTAGTGATTGAGCACAAGAGGCTAAAAAATAATCTTGTGGAGCTTGACGAGAGGTCATGTGAGTGAACACGGATAGAAATGGGAATGAGGTACACTTTATTTTCCCATATTACCCTTTAGGTACATGGGGAAATAAGGGACACAAAATTTTACCTCAAAGTAAGGGTGTGACACGTGGCACAATGGAAAATTGTCTAATACTCACACTTCTCCCTAACTCAACTTAGACTCAACCTGAGTTGTCTTGACTACACATGGGTGGTTGGAGAGTTAAAAGGATGTCATGGGGTGAAATTTATTGTCACTTTGGGAAAAAATGGACAAGATGAACGCAAAAGAGTGCCTTACCTCATTTGGAAAGTTAGGTTTTGCACTGGCTTACCTAAAATAACTTGAAAGCATGATATTTTCACCTCGGGGGTTCAAGATGGAATTTTAAGGTCAAATTTCATATGAATATGACTTAAAAATAAATTATAAGACTAATGTAACAGTTTTTACACATTAATTATGCCTTAAAATCCAAAAAAATCCTCTTTTTGATCGGGATAGTGAGGTACACCTCCAAAGTTTGAACTACCTTAAGAAATCATCAAACCTTGGATCAAATTTGATGCTGCCACCATGTAGAAGATTTTTGAAGATTTAAATTACCTAATTTTTTTCCTTATAACTCCTTATGGAGATCCTAGAATCAGCTGAAGAAGTCTAGGTTCGATTTTTGACTGTTAATTCCTTAAACCTGAAAACCCGCTTTTGTACAAACTGCCCCTGAATCACCAAATATTTCATATATATTCCTAAAATACTTCCAAAAGATTCAATCCTATCGAATAACACCTCTAAATGTTTGTGAAATTTTTGTAATCCTCTTGGAGGATGCACACACGCTCCGAAATGGCCAAAGCCGACCTTTCTAGACCTACCAAATAACTAGTCTTCATTTGCACTTCACCGAATGGAATGAAGGAATTTACCCCACCATTTGGAAAAATTATACATGTTTATTAAATGAATTAGGATAACCTACAAGGTCAATATGATCATCACATGGAAGAAAAACTGACTAAGAGAGGAATTCAAGAAGGTTTTGAAGCAATTTTTCATTTTATGGCTTAGTTTTCATGGTTCAAGTTTTGAATTTTTGGACTAGTAAATACTCATGAAAACAATTGGATCTAAATTTTGGGAAATTGGAACCTAAAATTTCTCATGGGTGATTAGACCAATTCATTGTCAAATTGGGCCATAGAGCTAGATATTCACTACTAGCATAAGTAAGAACACGCACAAGGAAAAACCAAATGAATGCACAAAAATAAATGAAAACACACCAAAACAGAAAAGGAAACACACCACAATGAAAGAATGCACACAATGGAAAGGTAAAATATAGTACATTAGGTGGGTGATTTTTTTATGTGGGAGAATTATGTACACACACCCAATAATGGGTTGAGATAATTACATACCATCATGAAATAGTGGGATGAATTCATACCTCTTCTAATGCTTGTAGATAATCATCTGGTCATACCATGCTCTCATGATGGCTCTGTATTGTTTGAGAATAATGAGAGAGAACAAGTTTCCATCTTCATATTGATACTACATAGAAAAAATTTCGTATCCAATGACCACTTTGTTACCCATTTACAATTTTTGCCTTGATAGTCTCAACTTGAGGATTTGTGACCACTAGAAACAACTCTGTCTCATGTTTTCAAAAATGTAATATTTGATTTTTTCATGAAATAATTCATCATCAACTGAGTGAATTTTTCACCACAAGATCATTCCCGAGATCAACAGGGCATCTAAAGGTAGTGAGAAAAATTTGACTCGATTCCATTCATAAGAATCTTGCACATTCTCATTCATTTGTTCCAAATGATTCATGTATATGCCTTTAAACTCATCACCGGCCTTGATATCACGGAGGGGATATCTTCATGACTAAATACATCCACATGAGATTCAAGAATTTCCTTTCCCTTCAATTCATCATGGATTTCATCTTCTTCGTAAAATGGGAAAGGTGAAAAATTACCGTCACATTCATCCTCATCATCCAAGGCTTCAAGGAGAAAATTAAGCTCATCTACTTATTTTATCTTTTTATCAAACATTTGTGTATAAAAATAAGGATATCAACTAAAATCATGCGTATCTTACATAGTAGTAGCATTTGTAAGTATCTCAAGGCTGAGTTGAGGGTCTTAAATTTCTTCCGCAATATTCAATATGTCTTGTACAAATTCCTCCTTCAAAGCTGCCACATACTCGTTTTTACCTTCATTTGAAAAATATTCACATTGTGTCTCAAGGAGATGGTTGGAAATTATATCATCATATGGTCAGGGCTCATTTGAAAATTTATCTTCCATATTTCTTTTCATCAGGGGTTATCTTCTTGTAAGTTCAGGCATACCTGGTTTTCATCATTTTCAAATAGATATAAAATATCCATGATGTGTGGGAAGGGCATGCCTTTCAATTTGAGATTAATCAAACAATCCTCTTAATAGGGGAAGAATACAACATTATGGTTGTAACATGAGAATAATATTCTTCTCCACCCTGAACATCTCCTAGAGATTCGTCTTCTTCTTTATAGGGGAAAAGGGAAGAATCCATGCTCACTATTATTATCAATATCACATTCCTTTGGGGATGATGGGGAAATCACCTCATTAGATAGGTTAGATTAAATTTTCTCTTCTGCATTTGTCTCAAGAGGGGAAATAGATTCTTCAATTTTCTCCATTTCATCATTGGGAATTTGTGAATCAAAAGGAGAGCCAAAATTAGAAATCAAATCATCATTGATTACCTCAATGTCATCCTCCCGAAGAAATTTTGGTGGGAAAGGAGGGTTGATTTCTTGAAAATATTCAAGGTTAGTGGAATCTTGGGAAACACTAGATCATATTTCATAGAACAAGAATCTTCCTCTCTCATATATATTGTTCCTCCAAAGGTTTGTGCCTTGAGTAACAATAAATTTTTGAATGGAGGGTCAACTTTCATCCTTTCTTCATTATCCTTCAAGGATCTGAATTGAATTTCATAGAAATGTTAAAGGAAAAGGTAGTCATGAGAAATACATAGGAGTATTTCAAGAATAAACACCTCATAATATGGAGAATCATCAAAATCTACTTTCGAAGGATGAATCTCTTCTTCCTCAACATTATTAAGTGCTTCAAGCTGCTCATATCTTTCTTGCATAGCCTTAGCATAATATAGAATTTTGTGGTTGGTTTTGGGATTAGAATTTTATTTTGGAACACACAATATCCTTTTCAAAAACTCCCTTTTCAAGACTACCATTTCTTCATCTCCATAGGAAAGGAAATCATCTAGAGGAAGAAAGACAAAAGAAAAGGCTTTGAGTTTCTCTATCAACTGTGTGAAGTTCAAAACATTACCTTCAAGAGATTCTTCATCTTCATGATTTTCATACAACATTGTATATCTCTTATGTGTCTTTCTCATCATGATTTTGGATTCTTGAGAATCAACGGTGCAATTCCCATCTTCTTTCCTCTAGCAAGCAGCAGATTCATTTGAATTGAATCCATAAGGATTTGATGGTAGGATATTCACAAGAAACAATTTTATCTATCCTAGATACTCTTTTTTAAAAAATTGTAGAAATGTTACTAACCTTATTTCCTTTTGTTAGTAGAAGATTTTTGTTTGAAGCAATAGAATTCTTCATTGTTCCAAAATCCTTACTCTTACAAGAGCGGGTCCAGAATGGTGGATGATAAAAAATTTACATCTCTTGGTGGTCATCTTCTTCTTCATGGTTATTGTCACTTATTAGTGCCAAACACAAATATTGAAACTTCATAATTGTAAGTGGGAAATTAATGTGGCATGGATTTGCTCCTTGATAGAGTCGCCTTCAAAATATGATTTTTAGTTTATGTCTAATTTTTTTGGTTTTGGCATATGTACTTTTTTTTTAATTTTCTAGAGATTTTTAAGGGTGCATGAGGGCGGATCTCTCCCTAGAGGATTTTCCAAAAAGTCTTGGAAAAATAATTTGTCATGTGTAAATTATTGAGTTTTGACCAAAGGTCACGGGGTTAAGCCCCTTCTTATTGTGTATGGGGAGGCTCCCATTATTGAATGTAAACTACCTAAATATGTGGGGTGGCCAATAGGCCGAGGATCACACATGAGTAATTGACCAAACACATGGAAAACGCTTGTACAGGGTATAAGGGAGGAATTTGTAGTAGAGAGGGTAAAAGGGAGTTAGGGAAATAAGGAGAGAGAGGGATACTATTGTGAGTAGGATTACAAATTCACATACAATAACTAGAGTAGGTACACATTCAATTAGAAGAACAAAACAATGCAAACAATGATAAGACCAACAAATCATAGAAACAAAATTTGATTGACTCATTTATTAAAGGGGCGGACACATTTCTTGGTTGTGCAAGATTAGCATGCTTACATAGTTCTCAAGTATAAAGAGAGAGAGTAGATGAACATAAGAAAAGAAATAGAAGAATTACTAATTTTATTACTCGATGTAGAAGTGTTTAATATCAAAAACATACATTCAATAAAAAATTGTCAACCCCTTTAGAATGGAGAAGCCATTCCAATTTATAGAATTACAGATTGTCTCTTCATCTACCCCCACATGACTCTTTACCTTTTAGATTCCTAGGATGTGATTCATTTTATATTTAGTGAAAAAATACTCTTACAATGTTAACATTGAGGGCCACTTAAGTGAATAGAAAGAAATAGAAAAAATGAAATTATTAATGAGAAATTATAATATGGAGAGAGTAGAAGGAAGAGAGAGAAGGGTTGACCAATCTGATGAAGACAAAGCTCATTAATAGAAATTTGAGAGAATGATTCATGAATGAGAATCTTGACCTCTAATTATCTATTGAACTGAAGCATTAAGATTGCATATGCTTCCTCCTGATGTGAGATGCAAGAACACTCCAAAGTGTTGAATAAGTGTTTAGAAACATTATTGTGAGGCATTACAAAGTGAACCTGGGATGACCACTTGCATCACCCATGATGATCTTCTCTCATCATACTTCTTATGACTATTTAATTAATGACCCAAATTTAAATGTATCAACAAATGCATAGGCTTTATGATGTTCTTGATTTCACTTGCTTCCTAAGTGACCATATGTGGAATTAGAAAACTCAAATTACTCCTCTAATGAGATGTAAGGACAATCTAAGGCATTAAGTTAGTGTTGAAGAACACTATTATGATATATTCACTACAACAGAAACATGGTGGTTTCAATAGGAGTTAGAACATAAATATCACTTTCTTGCTTCTTTGGCTTTCGCAATTAATCTCGATGACCATAAGAAACAATTCCATGATGCTTAAACTATTTATGCTTGCACTCCTCTTACTAAGATGGGTCTTCATCAGGGGAAAGGTTAAAGGATTACCCTTAAGTGAAATTCTTGAGAAATGGCCACAACTGGAATGGAACTAGGTGATGGAAATTTCCTTCCTCCTTGAGGAATGATCACACTTTCCTAGATCTAGGATATTCTTTGAATGGAATCATCTTATAATTCCCTTACAATTTATTTCTCAGATTTTTCTTATGAGAGGGTTCCGCCATCAAGGAAGACAAATTTAGATGTCAATGAAGAATATAGGGTAGTGATGGATCAACATTTCTTTTTCATATATTTTTGTTCACTTTGGCTCTTGGTTGTAATGAAATAAGGTTTGGTTGCAATGTATATTCCTTTGAGGAATTCCCACATTACTAGGTGTTTTATTGAGTGTTTAAGAACACAATTGTGAATGAAATTGGATGGAGTTGAGGACGATTTCTCATTTTTGTATGCATGGTTTCCCACATGAAAATCACATATTTACTCTTCTCAAATCTAGAGAACTTAAATTAAATCAAATTTGGGATGCTTACATACCTTATTGCTCATATGATTGTCATGAGATGATTTATTGCTTCTTCACACATGATGATCTTGAGTTCCTTGATATCTCAATTACCTCACTTCAACCTGTTCCTCAGAGAGATGATGTCAGATTCAGGACATGATGAATCTCAAACTGTTCTATGAGCTTCAAATTTCAATCTTGAACAAGATGAAAACCTTTTTCTCTAAACAATTAAATTCCTCAACCAAGATGCCACTTGAGTGGAAACATGCCTATGACATCTGGACAACCTTTTGATCAATTTTCTCCTTGTGGGAATGGAACTCTTTCTCTAGATGGAATGATTGACCTCTAAATGGAGATTGATGATGGGTTACATGTTCTAACTCCCAAATTACACTAATATACCAAAAATTGTGTCACCTTTGACTTGCAAGATGTGGGTTTGTTACCAAGATTGGATAAAGTGTTTAGAAACAATTCACGATGGTGTACATTGCTTGAGATGACTTCTTCCTCACTCATAGTGATATTTTCTAATCATGCTTATGATGATCATCCTCTTGATGAATTTGAATTTCAATGGATCAATCGAATCTTATAAAAAAAAATTATTACCTCATAAAGTTCCTAGTTTCACCTACTATGCCTTGGTGTGATCTAATATGATCCTTGACATAAATGTGATTAGAGTGATGCTTTAGGGTTCTTAGAAAGCTTGTGGAGGGTTAATTTTCTTTTGAGCCATAAAACATATTTTTGACCTCGCGATGGTGGAAAAAGGAAAAAAATATGATTGAAATGAGAGATACCACAACTTCCTAGGTTGAAATTGGAAACTTTCTATTTTTAGCGGTAGGGCCAATAACTACTATTTTAAGCAATTTTGCACTATTTTCACTTCTTGATGTTTCTTTCCTATCCAGGGGACCGCGGATGTCGAGAATTAATATTATTTTACCACTTGATTTTATTAGATATTTTGTGTCATGAAAACATGTTATTTTCAGTAAGTACACCATAAGTGTCGATTATAATAAAAAAGTAGTCAAATTTCAGTTTTGTTCCAAGATTCCCTGCTCCAAATTTTAGATGATTCCTACATCCGGATGAGTGAAAAATTATTTTTTCATCATATGGGGAATAATATTAAGAAAAATTCAGTCCTCCATATCTTGAAAAATAAGAAACCCCACTATGCAAGAATTGTCTCAATCGAAACTAGATTTTTTGAGGATCCTTCTCTCCAAATTTCAAAGATTTTTGCCCACTTTGGATCTTCGGGAAAGTGAAAAATTATTCGAGGAGCGAAAAATTATAACAATAAACATAATCCTCAATATCCATAATAATAATCTTCTTCATGTTTCAAAAAGTGTCTTGTGTGAGAGAATAATCTTGTATGATCATTTGCTCCAATTTTCGGGTGATTTTGTCTGCATTGGATATTTTGGAAATGAAGAAGGATCTCGCTATCCTTTCACTAGTGTGGAATGGAATAAATTAAGTTAGGTTGGAAGGTGTGACAATGTAAATAATGGAGGAATATAAAACTATGGTGAATAAGTGAGAAAAATGGTGTTTTAATCTGTTTTATTTCACTTTTGTGATGTCTTAGTGACCATGGTTTTACCACAGGATTAATGAGATACTAAT
Organism: Taxus wallichiana var. yunnanensis; assembly: GCA_018340775.1. Classification (NCBI taxonomy): domain Eukaryota; kingdom Viridiplantae; phylum Streptophyta; class Pinopsida; order Cupressales; family Taxaceae; genus Taxus; species Taxus wallichiana. The sequence goes on along the minus strand of CM031243.1, from coordinate 218,794,521 downwards.
ATGAATTTAAAATATAGGTTTCATGGTGCATTGGGGAAAAAAGTGATATAAATAACTCCCAAGTGCACCTTGAATCAAAATGAGGACAAGTGGCAGCAGAGAGAGAGAGAGAGAGAGAGAGAGAGAGAGAGAGAGAGGATGAGCTAGGTAAGCACCTTGTGGAGCGGGAGAGATCATGTGAGTGAACAAGACTTGAGGATTGAGAGTATGTGAAATTTATTATCCATTTTTTCCCATTATATATTGGGGATGATGGGGAAATAAAATTTCACCCAAGGAAAATAATCGAAGCAATTTTGAGCATGAGGGGATGAGTGGTTGAGCACAAGGGTTGAAAAACAAACATGTGGAGCCTGACATATGTCATGTGAGTGAACAAGGGATAAAAATGGGAATGAGGAACATTTTATTGTTCCCTATGACCCCTTGGGGACATGGGGGAAATAAGATACAAAAATTTTCACCTTGAAACATGGTGATGACATGTGGCATACTGGAAAATTGGCTAACACTCACACTTCTCCCTAACTTAGCTTAAAATCAATCAGGGTTGTCTTGACTCCACATGGGTGGTTTAAGAGTTACAAGGATGCCATGGAGTGAAATTTATTATCCCCTCTATCATGTTAGGTACAAAGGGACACAAAAGTGTGCCTTTCCCATTTGGAAAGCAAGGTTTTGCACCAGCTTACCCGAAATAGCATTAAAGCATGATATTTTAACCCCATGGGCTTAGGATGGACTTTTTAGGTCAAATTTTATATTAATATGAATCTAAAATACATTATAAGACGAATGGAACAGGTTTCATACCTTAATTATTCTTGAAAATCCAAATAATGACCCCTTTGTAATCAAGGCAGAGAGGTACACTTTCCAAGTTTTAACTACCTCAATAAATTATCACACCTTGGATCAAATTTGATGTTGCTAACATGTAGAGTATTCTTCAATATTTACATTGCCTACTGTTTTTAATTATAAATCCTTATGGATCTCCCGAATCAGCTAGAGAAGTCTAGGTTCACATTTTGACTGTTCATTCCTTACACTTGAAAACCCACTTTTGCACAGACTACCTCTGAATCAAAAAATATTTCCTAAATATTCCTATAATAATTACAACACCTTAAATTATCTCCAATACCACATCCATATTTTTGTGAAATTTTCATAATCCTCCCAGAGGGTGTGCATAGGCTCTGAAATGGCCAAAATTGGCCTTTCTAGACCTGCCAAAGAGCTAGTCTTCATCTGCACTTTCCTACATGTAATGATGGAATTTATAACACCATTTAGAAAAATTATAAATTTTTATTCAATGCATTAGGAGAACCTAAAGGTCAATATGATCATCACATAGAAGACAAACTACCTAGGAGAGGGACTCGAAGAAGGTTTTGAAGCAAGTTTTCACATTATGGCTTAGTTGTCATGGTTCAAGTTTTGAATTTTTGGACTAGTAATTTATCATTATAATTAAATTTTGAATGAATATAAGAGTTTTAGGTTTCTTAAAACAAGATTGTAAATAGAAAATTGGACTCACATAATCTAGCACATTTTTCAAGTCCTCTATAGTAACATCCGGAAATGAAAACTTTGTAGACATCGTAAGAACTTGATATTACTTTAAAAATATTTTGAAAGTTGAGTTTAATGAATAAAAAATTATTTTTGTTATATCTTATATTTTTGGTTATGGTAATTGATGCAGAGAAAATAAACCAACATACATACATACACCTTTACAAGAGTTAACAATCCTCACTACACCTTATCTCTGCATTTTAAGGATCAACAATAAGTCTAAAATGGTTAAAAATTGCAAACTAAATAACATCTCCTTAATGGATTCATTTACATCATATAATAATCTTCACACTTAAAACAATATCAGTATAGTTCATCAAAATTATTCATGGCCTAAAATTCACCACTTACATCTCCTTGCCCAAAACTACCTTGTTCTTCTTTGTTGGATCTTTCTCCTTGCAAGCACTTTTTCCTCAAATGGAACTCAAGGTATTCTACTCCTCATACACCCTATGAAATCACTTCAACATAGTGTTAAATAAGAATCTCAATGACACACGACTTCAAATAGGCCCATCTTGCAATCAAGCTTGCTAAAAGATGCTCCTTTTTATTCTTAAGAGCAGTGTACCTTGCCAACACAAGGGTTATGAATTCATATAGTTTCCCATAATATACTTTCATCTTCATCAGTTGGCCTTTACCAACCTTGATATTATTGCAAAATCTTGGGACTTGACCCCTTGTGCAACTCCTTATATTACCCCCTTTCTACCTTAGCTTGTTGTAAACCTAGTAGCTCGGGCCGAGTCTTCTATCAGCTATAAGTTTCTTTGTAGAGGGTTTTAGGACACATTCCACACCTTTCTAGACACCCATTATGGGGTTCTTAATTACTATTAAATTTCACCTTCGACTACAAGTGTATCTCCCACTTCCTTTGTTAGGCACCCCACTCTATTTAGCCTTTAAACCGCGTGAACAATGTCCTAAGATGGGCTCTCAAGTTTTCCTCCAAATTACACCAACGAAACTAAAAAATTCTTCTTGAATATCTTTGAGTACTTCTTTAGGAAAATTTCTAAAAAATTGAGAGATAAATTCTGAGTTTTGAGGTTTTAAGCCACCTTTCCTTTTCTAACCCTAATTGTGTCTTGTGCAGGACTCGAGAAGGCTTAAAATACTATATATTTCATTGGAAATCAATTCAAAGCATAATTTTTTCATGAAGTACTGTGGTGATGGGGTGAAAATTATGATCTTACCGAAACTCATGTCAACCAATTTCAATGCCTCCCTTCATGTGAAAGTTCTCTATCTTACTCGTTAAAACATGGAATGAAAACCCTTAATGTTAAAATTAAGGGGAAGTTGAGTTCTCTTCTTTGTGAATCCTCCCTTCCTCAATGCATGCATGTATTTTAATCATTGTAAAAGGCTTCAAACCTTTCAAGTTATCTTGCAAGTTAAGACATCTCCATGCTTGCTCCACCTATCCACACAAACCTATCAACACAACTGTGTTAGCTTGATTAAACTAGTCACCCCCAATTTTTTCATGAAAACACAGAATATCACAAGATCCTTAATCTTCCACTTTATAATCTTGACACCAATTCTTAGGTTTCTTTCCTTGCATAGGTTCGGTTTACTTTGATAAGGCACACACTATTGTCACACATTTCATAGTCTTATCCAATATATAATACCTTACCAAGAATGAAGGCTCACATAACTAAGAATGGTCATCACCAATATTCTTAACATTTATGTAATTTGTTAATAATACATGTAGATAGATCCTATAATCATGTATAAGGATGGTCTTAACACTGACAAGGAGAAATAATGCACAAAAATCCAAAATCAACTCACAAGAGCTCAATGCTCATCATACATCTTTGAGATCACCTTACCTTCACTATGAGATCAATAATCACTTATATTCATAATAAAAAAATGCAAGATTCATACAAGAAGTTACCACATACTTTTTGAGTTAACTGAAAATTATGCAAAAAAATCACCAAAACTAAGTTTTCTCCTTGAATTCCTTCTTGAAACCTTACACTTGATTCAACCCCAGGTAGAATTTATATTTTTCAGTTACATTATGCCTCTTATATTCTCCCTCTCACCCCTTACTTGAGTTGCTTTCTCATTTTGTCAGTTACTAACCATGATTCGTCATTATATTCTATTCAAGGAGTTACTTTCACCTAACAATTCCTTAATTTTAGCATAGCCTTAGCTCTTTTCATGACATGTGACCCTAGAGGACTTGATTTCACCATATTTTCCTCACTCCACCCTCTTACATAGTTCCAAGGTTCAAGAATACATAACAACTTAAAAATCAAGCCCCAAATGGCCAAATATTCAAATATTATAATATTGAGGGAAATGCTCCATTTGAAATTTGAAAATCCTAAAACTAGACACACACGATGACACCTAATTAATCCTTGGACTCATGAAAAAACCTCTAATTGATGTCTTCATAGTTTATTTAGATAGATAGATTGATGCTCCTACATCATACTCCAAGGGTAGGAAAATATTTGACCTCATAGCTCTGGTTTCTTCTTCTTCTTCCAATTTCTTTGCTTCTTCATCTTCTAGCCTAGCCTTCTCCTTTAGCTGGGTCATCCTATTTTCCTTCATTCATGTTATTTTCTTGGTATTCATCATGCATGTAATCTTCATAAAGGAAATATGTTTCTCCATAGGTTTCTTCTTCTTCATTCTCCTCTTCAACCATCATGTATGCCTCTTGAACATGTTGATGCTTTTATTCCTTGATTACATCGATTCTTCATGACCTTTTTATTCTTCCTCATCATTCACTTGCCTTTTCTCATCCATATCATGATTTTCTTCATTTTTCACCTCCATTTCTTGGTCTATACCTTCATTGTCATTGTCCTTTTCATTTTCCAAGGCTTCTCTAGCACTTATTTTAACTTTGACCTCATCTTCTCCACTAATACAGCTCCACATGCTTATGAGATCACTTCATGACTGCCTCATCACACTAACTACTAATTTTTCACCTTTATCTAATTCATAGTGAGCTTGAGCTTTCCCACAAACTTCTTCTTCTATCTTTTCTTCACTCTTGTTCTTTGTTTCTTCATTCAAGGCATCATTTATTGCCTCTTCTTATTATCCTTTTGTACTTGCATTCACACATTCAAATACATAGTCAAACTTAAAAATTTGAGGATCCTTATCCCCTTGAGAATCTCCATCAATGATCTATTCCTCTTCATCACTCTACTACTTCACGTCATCAATCTCTTCTTCATACACTACTTCTTTGTCAACTTCCTTTGATTGCTTTCTCGTCCTCTTCTCTTCTAGTTTCATCTCCTTCTCTTCTTGTATTATCTCTTCCTTTAACTACTCTTTATTTATCTTCCTCACAAGTATCTCTAATGGTCACTTATATATCTTCTTAATCACTATTCTAACTGGTTCCTCTATTTCTCTCTATATTTCTATCAGCTCCAAAAATTATCCCACATCTCTCTTTAACTCTTGTATCTCTTCTGCATCATCAAATATCCATATTTTGCAAACTACGTATTCCTTTCCTCTATTATTTTCCTTTATCTCTCTTCATGTTCCCTTTTTTGTGATTTAATAGATTTATCAACCTTTTAGCCATATCTATTGTTGGTTCTCCTTCATCTTCATCATCTATGTCATCTGATTTCTAAGGCCTAACAACCCTTGCTTACATCAAATTCCTTCTTTCTAACACCATCCTTGCTAATATTATTTATTGATCTTGCTCTCTTGTCTTCTCATGCATTGTTTTTGACTTGGTCTCTTCTCTCTCTACTACTAATTTCTTCATCCACTGTGGCATCCTATACCCATGGTCTATAACTGGTTTCAACCCCTTCTCTTCACTCATCTTCACTTGTCCCTTCATTCACTGTACACACTTCCAAACACTATTAGCCACAAAGCATTTATTATTTATCAAAACAAAATCACAATATAATCCAAACTTTGATACCAACTTGTGTAAAGAAAACAAACAAACATACATACATACATACACCTTTTCAAGAGTTAACGATCCTCACTACACCTTATCTTTGCATTTTAAGGATCAACAATAAGTCTAAAATGGTTAAAAATTACAAACGGACTAACATCTCCTTAATTGATTCATTAACATCATATCCTAATCTTCACACTTCAAACAATATCAGTATATCTCATCACAATGATTCATGGACCAAAATTCACCACTTACATCTCCTTGACCAAAACTATCATATTCTTCTTTGTTGAATCTTTCTCCTTGCAAGCACTTTTTCCTCAAATGGAACTCAAGGTATTCTACTGCTCATACACCTTGTGAAATCACTTCAACACATTGTTAAACCAATCATCTCAATGACACAAAAATTCAAATAGGTCCATCTTGCTATCAATATAGTTAAAAGATGCACCTTTTTGTTCTTAAGAGCATGTATCTTGCCAACACCCAGGTTATGAATTCTTATTACTTCCCACAATGTACTTTCAATTTTACTCGGTTGGCCTTTACCACCCATGAGATGTTTGCAAACTCTTGGGACTTGACCCCTTGTGCAAATCCCTCTATTACCCCTTTTTAACTTAGCTTGTTCTAAACCTAATAGCTTGGGGAAGTCTTCTGTTAGCTATAAGTTTCTTTGTAGATGGTTTTAGGACACATTCACCACCTTTCTAGACACCCATTAGGGGTTTCTTAATGCCTATTAAATTTCACATTCGAATACACGTATATCTACCACCTCCTTTGTTAAGCAACCCTCTCTATTTAGCCTTTTATCTCGTGCACAATGTCCTAAGATGGACTGTCAAGGTTTCCTCCAAATTACACCAACGAAACTAAAAATTCTTCTTGAATATATTTTAGGACTTCCTTAGGAACATTTCTACAAGTTTCTAGAGATAAATTATGAGTTTTGAGGTTTCTAAGCCACCTTTGCTTTTATAACCTTAAGCGTGTCTTGTGTCGGCTTGAGAAGTCTTAACATTCTATATATTTCACTAGAAATTGATTTAAAGAATAAAATTTATCAATAAGGTCTATGGTGATGGGATGTAAATGATGATCTTACCATAAAATCATGTCAACCAAGTTCAATGCCTTTCTTCATGTGAAAGTTTTCTATCTTACTTGTTAAAAAAGGGCATGCAAACCCTCAAAGTTAACAATAAAGGGAAGTTGAGTTCTCTACTTCATGAATCCTTCTTATTGATAATTTTTCCCCTCATGGGAAAAATTTCCCAACAGGTCCTAGAGTAGTCCAAAGCTCCCAAGTGGGTCCCACAGGATGTAAAACAGGTTATAACCGATTCCCGTGGTCTAACAGAGAAAATTGTAAGTGTTCTAGAACATTTAGAAAGTATTCGGGCTAAATCAAGCCTTTCAAGGCCATCCCGAGATCATAGTCCAATTACAGTGAAAAATGGTCTGATCCCCCAAAAATGGTAAAAATAGCTCATGATGGAAAAATTTAACATAATGGGGTTCTAGGCATTGATTGCCCTCCTCCATCAAAGTTTTTGAAAAGGTTCAAAAATCGAGCTTCAAAGATTAAAAAACCCCATTTTGGCCTCATACGGCCAACCGAGTTGTAAAAAAACTCACCAAGCTACTTGGTGAGTAGCTCGGTGAGTTAGAGATCATTGTGTGATGGTGAGTTGAAAAGGTAGCTTGGCGAGCCGAGTTAGAAAGAGCTCAATGGTGAACTCGTAAGCTTGTAAATTTTGCGGCACAATATTGACCCGTCGAACCAAGCTCACATCGCATCGAATCCAGAAGCATGGTGATCAATGTCAGATGGTAGCACATCGATGCAAAATATAAGGAAAGCTCTCCCAACCGGCATCAAGATCGTAGGTGAGGGTCGAGCTCCCTGAGCTCGGCCAAGGGAGGCATCATGAGAGTGATGGTTGAAAGACCTGGCTTGGTCAAATAGAAGGGAAAACTTGGCCATTGGAACGAGGACAAGGATTGGAAGTTAAATGACATGGAGGAATTGGATCAGCTCATCTGAGATCGAAAGGATTTGGGGCTAGGTGCAAATAGATAACTCGTTTGGCGAGTCGGGTTGAAGGCATGGGAGCTTGTTCAAAGCTCGGTGAGTCGACCCAAATGCAGAGTTAGCGGTGAGGTCGGTATGGTGCAAGTTGAATCAAATCGGCCATGGCCCATTCAACTCATGAAAGGGAGAAACAATGTGGTCAAGGAACACGGAACGTCAACAAATAACTTGGTGATGGAATAAAGTAGAAAATGTGGGATCCAATGCATAGGAAATTTGATGAATAGAAAATGCTGAAAACCTGAAGTCTTTTAGACTTTGGGGGCTCGAAGTTTCAAGAACTCGACGCCCCAAACGTAAAATTCACTCACACTCCCCAAAATCTTGAAAATATGAAAACCGAAGGTCCAAAGCAACTCAGGGAGACATGGCGTGAGCTCAGCGTTTTGGGAGTCAACCCCCTATTTGGGATCAACGTAGAATGAATTTTGAGGTCTACGAGGTGCCAAGCTTGAAATGGCTCAGTCACGAGTTCCGAATCGCGGAAGACCTGAAGTTTGAAAATTTCAAACTTCAAGGTTAGAGAATTTCTTAGGTGGGATGAGTTCCTTTCGAGTTGAGAAGATGACGAGACTAAAGTGGATGGCGGTGAAAGTCCGAAAAGGTAGGTTTGAAACCTCTAAAACAATAGAAATCCAACCCAAAAATTTCAAACCGCCAAGCCATTTGCATAGGCATAGGTGGTACTCCGATGGAGATGATTAGATGACGAGCCACCACAATAATTTGAATCCATGTCACGATGATAGAGTGGAGCATTTGTCGGGTTCACATTCAAAGAAACAAATGAAGCAAGTTCAACGATGGAATAGGTGGCCCGAAAAAGTAGGGATGTGGCTTGGTCCGCAAAGGGAGGTGGCACGAGGTTCTTGGGACTCGCCGAGTTGAAGAAGGGGATCATAGGAGCAAGTGCAACAAGAAAAATTCCTTGCTCATCGAGCTACTCGGTGAGCCAACTCACCTATGAAATGTTTCATAACCCAAATGGGCCATTTAAACCGTGATCTTCAAATGGTGATATATGGAGCTAAAGACATCAAAACCTCAAAACTTTACTGATCAAAAAGAGATAAAGAGAAGGGAAACATGATGAAATCTTAAAAATGGGATTTTTAGAGTTCCCTCAAACCTCAAAATTGTAGGGTCCTCAATGTCTGAAATTGCATATCTTGAGCTCCCGATGTCTGATTCTCACAAATAAGTAGTCATTGGAATCATGAGAGAAATTTATATAGAATGAGAACATCATTTTTGGGCTTTCGAGGTTCTAAAACCTTCAAAATTTGAGAACAGACTACAATGCCCCTAGGTAGGTGGAGGCCATTAATAAAGGTTGGTGAAAAGGTAGAGGTCACCATGAGCTACAAGGAACTAGAATAGACCCGTGTGCAATCGTGAGCGGGTTTCTTCAAACACAAGGAAAACTCATCAATGGAGGGATTTTTGTAAGATTTGAAGAACTCATTGCAGATTAAAGACCGGATTTTTATGATTTTTTGAGCATTTTTCGGTATCTTCTTTCTCTCTCCTCTCATCAAAATTCCTCTATAAACATTGTAAGGGGATGCATATGTAAGGGGTTGATCTCCTTTCTTCTCCCATATATCCCATTTCTTCTTGGGGCTTCAAGCCTTCCTCTCAAATATCTATAATTGCTTCATGCCTCTCTCCCACATGCAATGTACTATGTATATTTAATGAGCAATAAAAATTTTGTGTTAGCTATTTTAACCTTTGCATGATTTTTGTGTCTCTCTTACCTCTCATTGCAGCAGGGTGTTCTATGCATATTTCATGTTCATTCGTAGGGTTTAGTGTATTGTTCTTACAGGAATGAAGATTGTTTGCATTTCAGATTGTGTTACAATGGACTAGCCTCCCTTAGTGCATTGGTGTGATTTTGGGTTTTGTTGCATTTGTCCAACCTCCCCAGGATTCACCCTTTCTCCATTTTATAGGGATTGGGAAGAGTTATTAGCACTCCTTTCTTGGTGTCTCACGACTTTAGTGTAGGTTTCTTTCATGTAATCCTTTTATCCATGTCCCCTTGGAAGCAATAGGTTAGGATTAGTGAGTAGTTTGGCCTACACTTGGGTAGTTTGTGGCAGGTAGGTTAGGATCATGAACCGACCTTTTCCAAAGAGCTATCCCGTTTTGCAATTTCCCACACTCGGGATAGTTCAATGTTGTGCAATCACAGTGAGTGCCCAATCTCAAACTGGGTGATTTGGGGGTATTGTGATTTTGCAGCAACAATTTTGCACAATGACGGTGGGACAAAAGAAGTCAAACTTTTCATTTTTAGGGAAGTTGTTCTCTGCATATCTAAGTCACATTGAAGCCAAATCTAGAAACAAGGAATTTTCGGAGGTCTCCCTGCATTTCGAGAATTTGGAAGTTGCATTTTTCAGATTTTGAAGGTTTCAAATACATGGTAAAAGTCTGAAATTAATTTTGAAGGGTTTAACATGTGCAAAATGGGCTCAAACTTCACCAAATGATAGATTGGGGCTAATCTTCAAAAGGGTATCCTTAGAATTTTGAATTTCGACTTTCAAAGTTTCAAGATTATTTGAATTTTGGGATTTTAGGATTTTGGACCTTTTGTAATTTCGGTTTCGAACTTTTGGGATTGTGGCAATTTCGGACTTCAAAATTTGGAGGTTTCTTCGGGCTTCGTATTTTGGGGTTTCCTCATTTCAGAGTTCGGGACTTCTGTGTATTTCGGGTTTCAGAGTTTTGGTCACTTTAGACTTTGGAGGTTTTCAAGCAGAGCCGTGTTCTTAATTTTGGGATTTCGAAACCATTTATAATAAACCACCCAACCCCACAAAAAAATTTGAGCTCTTCAAGGTGTGCATATAGGTATCCATTTCATTTCATCAAGTTGTTGTGCACTTGGTGTAATTTCAGTCTTTGGAGACACACATGCAAGCACAACTAACAACTCCATTTGGGTCAAAACTGTTAGAAATAAACCAACACTTAATTCATCATATGAGTTAAAGTGATACTTGTAATAAAGTTATTTTTTAATTACTTAAGTTAGCTAAGATAAAGTCAATTATTAGTGAGTTGTCTTATAGTTTTCTTATCCCTTGGTTTGTGGGATCATGTTCTATTTTACATATTTTGTTCCTAGATGATTTCCATGAGGGCCAATAGGCGATTAGGGGAAATAAGATATTCTGCATATTTAATTAGTTTAGTTGATGTTGTTCCATATATTGTGGAAGAGATAGAAGTTTCCTAATATCTATAAATATTGCAAATCTCTCTTTTGATTGTAATGCTTGATTTTGATATTAATAAAATACACAAACATCGTCTTATTTTTGTGTAAATATTTTGTGTCAAATATTCTTTTCAAGTATTCATTGTAGAGATTTGGTATCGAGCACTATTCCGATCTAGGAGAGTATAGGAAGTTTAGGGAGACTGGAGAAATTTCAGATCTTGGAGGAGCCATAGATGCCCCAAGCCATTTCACAGCCCCTACCTGAATCCAAACCCCAGTTCACGGATTGATTTGCAGTTGAAGAACACTTGGAGTGAAATCATAGGAGCTTGCAGACCTGGATGTAACTCTGTTGCAAAAGGTGACATTGTTTCATTCTCTAGTTTTTTTAAATTTACTTGTACCGCAAATTCAAGCAAGTCATAACTTTCAACTAGTACCTTGGATTAAGGTGTCATTTATTTTGAAAGTGTGTGTTTTTGTGATCTCTACATATTGGTCCACCTTATAAGATTTGTCTTGTAAAAATTACAAAAAAAATAGAGGTTTTTTGTACATGAAAAGAGGCCAAAGAGTCCAAAAAAATTATTTTTGCAAATCGGCCATAAAACCAAATTTGTAATAGGGCCAATAGAGCCAAAAAAATCATTGTACACTACCGAAAAAATCCCAAAGTGAATAAGCTATTATTATTTGGGGGTTTGCATGTTTTAAGGGGGAAAAGTGTTCAATTTTTTCTTCTATTGTTTATCGGTCGTCAATGGCCCCAATTACGCCACCAAAATTATTTTTTCCAGATTCTCAACTTTTATGTTCGATAATTACCCAACATGAAAAACAAAGTTTCACACAAAAATTGATTTTGAAAATATATGGTGCATTATTTCGGTACATTAACAAGATCTGCATAGATGATACACAATAAGCTTCATTTGATCGTGAAAATCAAAAGGCAAAGTTATAAATCTTGTTTAGTGTTTTAGATGAGGTACAACCTCATATTCATGAGCCCACACCAACAAAATAATCTTGGGAAAATTTTAAAATCGTATATGAGTCCAAAAATAAGAACACAATACTTCATCTATAAAGTTAACTATTGAACTTGAAAATGCAACCAACCGAGAAAGTTGAAATGTTTTTGTTGGATCATGTTCTATCTTGCATATTTTGTTCCGGGATGATTTCCTTGAGGGGAAATAAGGGCACTTAGGGGTAATAAGTTATTCTGTATATTTAATTAGTTTTGTTTATATTGTTCCATATATTGTGGAAGATAGAAAAGTTATCCAATATCTATACATATTGCAGCTCTCTCTTTTGATTGTAATGCTTGATTTTAATATTAATAAAATACACAAGTACCGTCTTGTTTCCATGTAAATATTTTGTGTCAAATATTCTTTTCAAGTATTCATTGTCAAGAAAACCCGAGTCTCTAAGTAGCAGACCTTTCCATTTCTTCACCATCATGTTCCATATATTCCATCTCTTTCATTTTCTTCCATTTCATGAAGTCTTGCAGTCATGGCTTCATTTGCCTCTTGGGGTTCACATCTGGAACAACAATAGTATCAATGCAACCCTCCTTCAAAGTTGCAAAATTCATTTCTAGGGTATTACCAACCATCTCTCGAATCCATACTGTAATGGAAATCAAGTTCAGTATGCATGCCCAAATGAACAAGAGACAGTCAGTTTGGTTATCCACCAAACCATCCATATTTTCAAGAGTAGGGGTATGTGGATTTTGAAGGACATTCTTCACCTAGAAATGCTGAGCTACAAATGAAGATCCTAAAAATAATGGCCAGTATGGTGCAGTCTAGGGCTTTGGCCCAAATGTAGGCATTTAAGATTGGATTCTAGACCCCTTGTCCATGGGAAGGCCCCTTTCCATATTATCTTAGCATGTAGGAGAAACTAAGCTTCATAGTTGAGATGTTACCCCAACTAAAAGGATAGATCAAGGACATTAAATGTTATGCAAGTAAACCTTATCTACATGAGACCCTTCCATTACCCTCTCATAGTTATTTTCCTTCGTCCCAATCGGTATCATGTCAACTAAAACCAAAATTCATAAGTTTCCCACCAGTAATGGCTAATAAAAAATCCCCTTCTCTATCTTCCAGCCTTCCATCCCATCTCAAATCCTTTGTCCTCTTCCCTTCTAAGAAATAGTCCCCTCCATAGGAGTAGAATTGTAAAACCCTCCCACCACCAACAAAAACACCTATCGAGACTCAACCCAATACACCTCCCACTTCCCCAAATCCATGCGGGGATGAAACTCAAAAAACCAAAAGAAAGAAGAAGAACAACAAAAGGAACCTAACACGGAAGAAATGCCTCAATTTTTAAAGAATTGGGTTCATATACACGGTATATAAAAATCCTTCTCTTGGTTAAGCCTTCGGAGGAGGATAAAGTTGGGGAAGAGAAGGTGGTGAAGGTTGATTCGGTTGCAGCAGTTGTCGAGCAATAACAAGTTGAAGATGATCAACAATCGGAGTGTTCAGATTGCAGAATTGATCGGGGCACTTTTTTTCTTAAAATGTTGATCAAACACAGGTTGTAAAATCACCAGGAAGGGAGGAAAGAATATCTCTAAATCTAAAATAAGAGGATCATGCCCCCATTACGGATGAGGTTGAACCGGCACAGTATGAAAATGAGGAGACAGATTATTTTCGGACTTGGAGGATTGTTTCAATGAAGAGGAGCTTATGGAGATCACATCATTTGCTCCTCCATCATCTACCAAATAAGAGCAACATATCCTTCCGAAGGGTCCTCTTGAGCCAATATTGGAGGAATTTAATCTTCCAAAGAGCATGTTGGACAAGGAGGAGTTCTACATTTCCATGAAGGGAAAAGAGCATGAGGAAATCATTTCTTCCATACCTTCCACCAAGGTGACACTTCAGTTGTTTGTAGATGTGCAAGAAAAAGAGGATCCAATCATAGATAGTCACCTTTTCTAAGAAATTCTTCTTAAATATTTTCTTATTGAAATTCCAATTCAAAGCAGTGGGTACACTCGGTGATTTAGGCCATGCCCTATCATGTATCTAGCTTCATTAGAGTTATAACTAGAGTTGCCAACACCAATCATGTTCATTATCAAATGTGAGGGTGAGTTTCATAGTGCAAGTATTATCTACATCACCATGCGACACTTCCAAGAGCCCCAAGTGAATCATTCTGAACAGGTGTTTGTTTGGTTTCTGGTTAATACCTTGATGATGTGGGTGGAAGGTTGTTGCTATATCAGTTTTCCACTCATGTGTACAACCATGACTAGTATCAAATCATCCGCATGGCTTCCTATTGTAAAAATGGATGTTACTTTACACTACCAATGGCAGAATGGTTTGAATCTCGCTCTGCTACCGGTTAGTGTAGGGTAGGAGTAGGAGTTTGTTTGTAGTATAAAAAGTTCCTTGCACACTCGGATGTCTACTTAGGCATGTATGATTTGATTTTGTACATATTTTTTGGCTCATTTTTTCTCCAAAGACAATACAATGTGTTTTAGTAGGTATCCCACATGTAGGAAAGAGGTTCATACTTGTGGGAAACAGTTGCTGATCTTAAAAGAAAACAAATGCAGAGCAACTAAAATCAAGTTAAGGACAGGTTTTGTTGAGTTCTCATCTTTCGATCCTTTTAGACCAATCATAGGTGAAATTCCAAATGCCTCTATTAGATCGAGAAAGTTGCCTCCATCAACATGTCGAAGAGTGGAATTTTTAGAAGGAAGAGGGAATTCAAATTTAATAGAGTTCCATGATGTAAATAAATGGAAATTATCTTATTTGAAACTCTACAACATAAAATGCATCCTAGCAACTATCAGTTGTGTGCTCCATACTTGAAAAAATCAAATCTTGGGACAACCCATTTCAAGTCTCACAGAACAAGGTTGTAAAGAGAAACATGTGAAAATATTTAGTCAAAATAATTTTCCACTCTCACAAATTCTTAATTTTAAGATTTTCTTATGAAAATTGAGAGTCCAAGCAATGAAATAGGTTCAATAGTTGCGGGTGATCTCCAAGTTCCAAATTCAACATGTTTAGGATCAGATACGGTAAAATAATGACTCCATACCAAATGGATATGCCTAGGCCATCGGTTCGATCATCTAGCAAGTAGATGTCACTGTGAGTCGCCAAATTGTTGACAATTTTTCCCCTAGGAAAAAATTCTCAACATGATCCTATAGTAGTCATGATCTCTCAAGTGGGACCCACAAGATGTAAAGTAGGTTAAATATTGTTCCCATGGTCTAACAGATAAATTACTACTATTTTGGAACATTTAGAAAGTATTCAAGCTAAATTAGGCCATTCAAGGCCATCTCGTGATCATAGTCCCATTATAGTGAAAAAATAGCCTCCGAGCCCCCCCAAAAAAAATGGTAAAAATATCTCATAATGGAATAAATTAACAAAATAGGGTTCTAGGCACTCATTCCCCCCACCTCCATCAAATATTTTGAAAAGGTTCCAAAATCAAGCTTCGGATATTCAAAAACCCCATTTTGGCTTCACAGGGCCAACCGAGTTGAAAAACAACTCGTTGAGCTACTCCGCGAGTAGCTCGGAAAGTTGGGCATTATGTGATGGTGAGTTGAAAAGGTAGCTCATTGAGTAGCTCAGAGAGTTGAGTCAGAAGGATCTCACTGGTGAGCTCTGTGAGCTTGTCAAGCTCGTAGCAGGGGTATCGACCGGTCGAACCAAGTTCACATTGCATCAAATTCACAAGCATGGTGATCAATGTCGGATGGTGGAGAATCGATAAAAAATGGAAGAAGATCTCTCCCAACTCACATCAAGATTTTAGGAGAGGGTTGAGTGGGCCAAGCTCCCTGAGCTTGACCAAGGAGGCATCATGAGAGTGATGGTTGAAATACCTAGATTGGTCAAATCGAAGGACCGAATTAGCCATTAGAATGAGGAAAAGGCTTGGAGGTTAAATGATGCGGAGGGATTGGATCAAATCAACCAAGCTCAAAAGGATTTGGGGCCAAGTATAAAAATATAACTCACTTGGTGAGTCGGGTGGAAGGCATGGGAGCTCATTCAAAGCTCGGAAAGTTGAGCCAAATGCGGAGGTAGAACGAGGTCGGCATGGTGCGAGTTGAATGGAATCGCCATGGCCAATTTAATTCACGAGAAGGGAGAAATAATTTTTCAGAAAACTCGGGAGCATCAAAAACAACTTTGGCGATGGAATGAATCGGAAAATGTAGGACTGAATGCATAGGCAATTCGGTGAATAGAAAATACTTGAAAACCAAAAGTATTTCAGACTTTGGGGGTTTAGAGTTTCGAGAACTCGGACGCCCCAAACATAAAATCCACTTGCACTCCCCAAAATCCTGAAAATTCAAAACCAAAGGTTCAAAGTAACTTGAGGTGATGTGGCACTAGCTCATAATTTTGGGAGTCAACCCCATTTAGGGTCAATGTGGAATTAATTTCGTGGTCTACGAGGTTCTAAGCCCAAAATGGCTTGGTCATGAGTTTCGAATTGAGGAAGAGCAAAAGTCCAAAAAATTTGGACTTCAGGGTTGTATAATTTCAAAGGTGGGGGTGATTTCCTTTTAGAGTTGGTAGGATGATGAGCCCAAAGTGGATTGTAGTGAAAGTTTGAAAAGGTAGGTCCGAAACCTCCGAAACAATAGAAATCCCGCCTAACAAATTTCAAACCCTCTCGAGCCGTTTGCAAAGGCCTATGTGGCATGCTGATGGAGAGGATTAGATGATGATCCACCACGATAAGTTGAAGCCATGCCACACCGATAGAGAGGAGCAGGTGTCGGGTTCATGTTCAAAGTAAAATGATGAGGCAATTCGACGATGGAATAGGTGAGCCGAACAAGTACGGATGTGGCTCGGTCGGAAAAGGGAGGTGGCACGAGGTTCTCGGGAATCGTAGAGATGAACAGGGGGCTCACGGGAGTTAGTGCAATAATAAAACTCCCACTCACCAAGCTACATGGTGATCCAACTCACTAATGAAGCGTTGATAACCCAAATGGGCCATTTCACACCCCAATCTTCAAATGGTGATATCCGGAGCTAGAGACATCAAAACCTCACAAATTTATAGTCAACGGAGAGCTAAAGAGGAGGGAAACATGATGAAATCATATAAATGGGATTTTCATAGTTCCCTCAAACCTTGATATTGTAGGTTCCTTAATGTCCGAAATTACATATTTTGAGCTCCTGATGTTTGATTATTGCAAACAAGTAGTCATCGGAATTATGAGAGCAAGATCTACAACATGAGAACATAAATTTTAGGATTTTTGAGGTTCTAGAACCTCTGAAATTTTAGAATAGGCTACAATTCCGCTAGGTAGGTGGAGACCATTAATGAAGGTTGGTGAGAAGGTAGAGGTCATCATGAGCTAGAGGGAACTAGACTAGACCTAGGTGCAATCAGAGAAGGTTACTTCAAACATAAGGAAAACTCATCAATTAAGGATGGATTTTTAAAAATATTTTCAAGCACTCATTGTGGATTAAAGAATGGGTTTTGAGCATTTTCAAGATCTTCATTCTTTCTCCTCTCATCAAAATTCCTCTATAAATATTGTAAGGGGCTGCATATGGAAGGGGTTAATCACCTTGCTTTTCCCATGCACCCCATTTCTTCTTGTGGCTTCAAGAATTCCTCTCAAATCTCTGTAATGGCTTCATGCCTCTCTCCCACATTCAATGTACTATGTATATTTAATGAGCAATACAAATTTTCTGTGTTAATTATTTTAACCTTTGCATGATTTTTTGTGTATTTTTTACCTCTCATTGTAGTAGGGTGTTATGTGCATATTTCATGTACATTTGTAGGGTATGGTGTATTGTGCTTACATGAATTAAGATTGTTTGCATTTCAGGATTGTGTTGTAGTGGTCCAGCCTCCCCTTAGTGCATTGGTGTGATTTTGGGTTTGTGTTGTATTTATCCAACCTCCCTGGGTTCACCCTTTCTCCATTTTGTAGGGCTAGGGAAGAGTGATTAGCACTCCTTTCTTGGTGTATCACCACTTTAGTGTAGGTTTCTTTCATATAATCCTTCTATCATTGTCCTCTTAGAAGCACTAGGTTCGCATTAGTGAGTAGTTTGGCCTGCACTTGGAGTAGTTAGTGGCAGGTAGGTTAGGAGTAGGAATTGGCCTTCTTTAGAGAGCTATCCCATTTTGCAATGTCCCACACTCAGGATAGTTCAATTTTGTGCAATCATGCCGAATGCCCCATCTCAAACTAGGAAATTTGGGGGTTCTGTGATTTTTCTCTAACACTTCCTTCCTTAATGCATGCATGTATTTTAATCACTACAATAACATCCAAAACTTTCAATTTTTATGAAATTTAAGACATCTCCATGCTTTCTCCACATATCCATACAAACTTTGTCAACATAACGTGTTAGCTTCATTAAACTAGTCACCACTAATTTTTTGTATGTAAACAGGGAATATCACAAGATCCTCAATATTCCACTTTATAATCTTAAAACCAATGTTTAGGTTTCTTTCCTTACATAAGTTTGGTTTACTCGAAAAGGCACACACTATTATCACACATTTCACATTCTTCTCTAACATAAAATACCTCACCAAGAATGAAGGCTCACAGAACTAAGAATGCTCATCACTAATATTCTTAAAAATCATGTCCTTTGTTACTAATACATGTAGATAGATCTTATACTCATGTACAAGGATGGTCTTGACACTTACAAGGAGCAATAATGTACAAGAATCAAAAAACATCTCACAAGATCTCAATTCTCATCATACAGACTTTGAGATCACCTTACCTTCACTTTGAGATCAAGAATCACTTGTATGCATAATGACAAAACACAAGAGTAATACAATAATTTATCACAGACCAAATTAACCCAAAATCATGCAAAAGATAACACCAAAACTAAGTTTTCTACTTCAATTCCTTCTTGAAACCTTACACCCGATTCATGCCGAGTAAAATGAATATTTTCAATTACATTATGCCTCATATGTTCTCCCTCTCACCCCTTACTTGATTTTCTTTCTCATTTGATCGATTCTGACCATGATTCATCATGAGATTCCACTCAAGGAGTTACTCTCACCTAATAATGCCTTAAGTTTAGAATGACCTTAGCTCTTTTCATCTAGAGGACTTGATTTCACCACATTTTCCTCATTCCACCCTCTTACATAGTTCCAAGGTTCAAGAATACATTACAACTTCAAAATCAAGCCAAAATGGTCAAATATTCAAATATTGCAAAATGGAGGGAAATGCTCCATTTGAAATTTGAAAGGCCTAAAACTAGACTAACCACACACATTAACACCTAATGACTCCTAGGACTCATGAAAACACCTATCAAACCTCTAATTGATGTCTTCATGGTTTATTTATATAGATAGAGTGATGCTTATGCATTAGTAATGGTTTGGTTTAGTTGGTAAAAGGAATGATTTCTCTCTCTCTCTAAAACTTGGAAAAGTTGTATTGATTTGAATAAGTATGGAAAATGTATATTTTTCTTTCTCGCTAACTCTAAATTGACTAGGGAGTTTTTTTAGCGGGTTAGATGGGAGGAGTATGTCCATGCTAATGAATTTCAAAGGACCCATGATTACATGGTTATATAGGCTACATGTGGCATGATGATATTAATTATTTGATACAAATTATATGTTAGCAATGTACATGGTCTTCAGTCATGTTACTTTACCAGGGGAAAAGTGTATCATTTTCTTATTTATATGTACTTATGTATGGTTTATAAAATGAAAACAGTCAATTTAGTTATATTTGCAATAAAAGATCGATGTATGGAAATTTCTATAGAGAGAGAAGGAATCAACATGAATGGGTGCATTTGAAAACATGTTATCGACTAATATACATGTTGTATAGTAAAAAAAAATTAATTATGTGAGTTTGGAAGTTTAATGAGTTGATGAAATAATACATTGTATGTTTTATTCAATCGCATTGAAGATTATTTACTTGGCTAAATAAGGTTAATTCTTGTAACTTGGCATAACTAAATAGTTTCTTAAATTAATCCGATAAGTAAATGCATCATAAGCTCATAAGGAAACAATGTTATTGTGGATAGTATAACTCGTATAAACCCTTGAAATATTTTATCTCATCTCCATTAAAAACATAAGTGACATGTTCCTATATATTTCATCATCTTGCTTAGTATTGGTAATGGAAATTTACTAATGGGAAGATTTTTAATCAAGTTGATAAGGTGGTTTTACACCATTTGAAATGAGATCAAACTTGGATTATATTAAATTTAATCTTATACTATGTTCTTATGACACAATGGATTGGGTCAATATCCTAACCTTCTCGGAGTAAATTACATTGCCACATGTTTAGACTAGCAGTAGATAGGTATCCTCTCCTATAGGTGACCCTTGGTAACATCACCCTTATGATGTTCTTCTTGAATATTTTTCCTATTGGAACTCTTGGATTGTCACTCCTTCTCCGCATATATGTGGTGCCTTATGATAATTATATGAAACATTTACTTTGTATGGTGGCTCATGTGATCTATTATATAATGTAATTCAAAGGTTTAAGTTATGATATTCTAACTAGCTGAGCTATATAGTTCATTTGGAAATGCCTCGGGCATCTTTGCTTACACAACTAGTTAACTATCCTACCTTCAGGTGTTGTACTTCCATGAAATTTGTGTTTGGTATGTGGAGATCCATGTGTTTCGTTATATGCATCATGGGTATTAGTGGTTATCCTAGGAAGGCCCTTATGTCTAATACAAGGTATCTATTACCTTGATTGATAATAGTATCTTCTTTAGAACCAAATATCTCTCATTGTGCCCATGATCTTAACTTTTGAACATTTCAATGGTAAACATGAAAAAGGGCTCCTAGGATGTCTTATAGATATGAATTTATTGGAATGCCTCTCATATCTAGGGTTTATTTGATCTTCAATTATTTATTCATATTGACTCCATGTTGTTTTTTGCCATGTATGTTTGAATGAGTAAAGGATTAGTTATGTTGTATCAATTATGAGAATTGTATATTGGTGTGGATTATGGGAAATAATCAATTCTTAAGTTGTTTATGGTGTTATAAAACATATATAATAATTAATGATGTAACAAAAAAATGTACCATGGTGTTTAGAGGTCATTTTGGGTTTTGGAATTTATTGGGCATGATAGGATTTCCTTAGTTGTTATTATTCCACCGTCTTCCTAGTATACGAGTTGGTGTGATTTTGCACAAAACACTATAACATGGAGACAAGAGAAGTTAGGGATGGAAGAAATTTTTGGTCATGTAATTAACCACTAAAACCTTTGAGGAATTACTATATCTTGATAATTTTTGAGACGTGATAGATGTAACCATTGAGAATGTAAAATAATATTGGAAAACAAATAGTTAAAATTGTTCCAGGATATTGAACAACAATTGGCTTAAAAATCCAAGAATCTCTACCACAAGGATCCTTAAAAAGTTGAATATGGCAGATTTTGTTGAAGAAATTGGAGATATTATCACATTTTTGAATAGGGTTATGGGGAAAGAATCTACATATCCCTATCATGACTGGATGTTCAAGTTTATCTAAATTATCCTTGTGGGAAAGATACAAATTCAATGGGGTGAGATTATTAGTGATTACATCCATCAACATCTACTCCAAATCGCGGTACAGATGATAGAGGAGGGGTCCACTAATAAATTAGAGTTTTATATGACCTCCTACTTGGTCTATAATATTTCTCACCATAGATCATTTCCTAGATTGGATAGAGTGAAGGACTTTGGAAATTTTAGGGTTTATAATGTGTACCCCCAGTTGAACCTTACAATTACATTTATAATTTCAGAATGGTACATGATACTTTGTTTCCCTCCTCATATGTTTGTTGAAAAATGACACAGACGAGGAAATTGATCATTGAATACAAATTTTACTTCATCCAATTTAGAACTTTCACTTACATTAGAGTAAGTGGTTTCCATGATACCCCATATATGTTAACTATATACACCTAATTTTTCACACATGTTCCTAAAATTCTTTTATGAAAATAAGGGTTATTGATGCATCTATTTTTCGAGTGGGTGCTTTAAGGGGTCTTTCAGAATGGGGTATGACTATACACATGGTCATTATGGGATTAGAGATAACACATAGAGAGACATACCACTACGTAGCCCTATTCTTAGTTAATCTTGCCTCCATAAGTTCTTTTATGTCACACACACTAGCACTCCCAAAAATTGTTTGCATTTGGCTTCTTTGTTGACTTTCTCTTGAGCCATGATACTTTTAATCCACTTGACATTAGGATTTTACTTAGCTAGCATCTTCACCCATGGGAGATGGTGTTGGTGTTAAGTTTTCCCTTGGTGACACTATCACCCGCAAGTGATGGTGTTGGGTATATATGCATGTCACACACGATATTTCATGAAGAAAATAATAGCATGAACAAGACATATTCTCTACTCTTTTACGCCATATTCACATCTTCCTAGTCTAATCTTGGTCTACATTACACTTGATTTAGATTATACACTTTTCTTTGTTAGATTACTTGCATTATTGTGTCATCAATAATGAGTCTAAGACATGAATGGTGTTCCCCTTCTCCACCCATACTTGAATCCCTCTCAAAGCATAATTTTTCTCTAGAGAGATAGATGCATCAATGACCACCTCACAGGTAAGTGTTCTAACTCTCTTTGTCATTTTGCATATATTAGTTCATCTCCTTTCCCATTTATATATGTTAGCTTAGTAGTGTATGTTCATCAGTACTAGTTAGCGCATTACTCTTATATGATCAACTCCTTAGCTTTCCTTCATTTACATTTTAGATATATTGTAGTATTATATATTTTGCATGCTTGTATTATTTTTCTAACATGGATTGATTTAAAATGGGGTACAACAAGCGCTAAGGTCATAAGAACAATATAACATTGATAATTTTCTTATATGGATGATTACATTGATAATTCTCATTTCAATACTTTCTCTCATATAAATCCTCACTTTTTCATGGATTTTCTAGGCCTAGGATATTTTGATTCTATTGTGCAAACATTTCCTGAAACGGTCCACCACGAAGTTGAATTTACCTTCTGCATGGATTGTTATGTCGTAGAAATCCATAGAAAGAAACCTCCCACCAGCCATAATCTCCTATTTAAGGAGGATGATGAGGAAAATTGAAATAAAAACACTTCTTATCACCCTCCCAAGATTCAAAAATTCCTCATGTATTTTTCTCAATATAAGGATGACTCAAAAGAAATAATCAACAAGTGTCTCCTTGAATTTTTCTATGAAAAAATTGATAATATGGTAGAAAAGGGGAAAAATCTTGAAGCAGTGCATCCGAGAATACCCCTAATTGTAACCCTACCAACATTATCCTCCAACTCATTGATAGGAGGAACCAACAAAAATCCACTACTACAGCTCAATTTCTTCAAATGTAAGCCAACATGAATCAACTAGTCAATCACCCTACAACATTCTTTGGGGCACCATGCTCCCTCTTTTACCAAGTAGGCCTAATGGGGTGTTAATAACCTAACCCCTATCCACAACAAAGTCATAAGAACAATATAACATGAGCCTCTAACACCTTACATTTCTAACATGGATATTGGGGTTATTTCTCCTTCCATATCTTATGACGGGTCCAATAATCCCTCCCTTCACATTAAGGCCTTTTGAACTATTTATAAGGAGTAGATCGATACAATTTATACGATTCCACCAATATCTTATCTAAAAACCTCACCGGTATGCTTTGGATTGGTATCATACCTTATGTCCCAACTCCATAGTCGAGCTAGAGTCCTTGGTGAAAACCTTAGTGAATGAAGTTCAGTATCATGAATTACTTGAGAATAAAATTAATGTCTTCATCAATGTCCATTAATATGAAAATGAATCAACATAAGCCTTCATAAAATTCTAGAATACCTTATCTATGTGAGTTGAATATAACATGCCTAATGATATCCTTTTCCCACTTTTATTACGAGCTCTCAAACCTTGTCTTTAATATAAGGTAAGGTAATTTTCTCCCACCTATCTAGAAGAAGCCTTTGAACAAGCTAAAAGGTAGGATTACCTCATGAGAGAGTTTGAGAAGGTTCCTCCTAAGACACAACCCAACAAACAAGTCCACATCCTCCAACATTTTAAGAATAAGAATGTAATAGATGATGGAGTCTCCAATACTCTTCCTCTTGTTGCTTCTTCAAATAGAACCATCTTCAACATTGACAAAGAAAATAACAACAAGAATTAGCATAACTATCATCAAAAATTAATCAAGGAAGAGTTGAAACGTCACTTACCTAAGTTGTTTAGCATGATCTTAGATCCTTCTCAACCTATTCCTCAATGACATGATGAAAGTAAATTTTTTTGGTGACATGCTAATTGGGGTCACTCCCATGAAAACTATCATGTACTATACATGAATACCAACATCTTATTTCTAGGCTCCCAAATTGACCATGACACCATCACTCGGGAACATTTAACTAAAGTGGTCAAGTCTTGTGATGAAAAAAATCAAAAATATCATCATGAACCAATTAACCAAGCTAATGAGAAGTTACAAGTCTTATATAATCCCAACGTTAACCATAATACATGTGAGAGTTCCAAAAAGTAAGAACATGTTATGGATAACGTAGTTGAAACATACTATCCTCCTGAAAGAATGGTTTCCATGAATGATGTTAGGCATGTCATAGCTTATATAAAACCCAAATATCCCACATCATTGTAGACTCACGAGGTTGTGTACCCTTATCTACCTCAAAATTAGGTCTTATAATGTAGAAATATTCCTTTTTTAAATGCCATCAGACCTTGTGGAAAATATCCCATAGGGTCGATGGTGCTGAGACCGCTTCCCTAGCTACAAAGACCATAATTCCATATGGAAATATCTTATAGGGCTGATGGCATCTAACACTACTTCTAAAAACAATATCGGTTTTTGTCAAATTAACACTTGTATATATGATAGTGTAGAAACTAAGAAAAAAATAGTTTCTAAAGTTTTCATGATTTCAAATGCTTCTTCTGGATCTATTCTGAGGACTCCCATCATTATCGTCCCACTACATAGTGCAATCATGATAAGTGGGATCCTCTTGAATCAATTTCCCAACTTCCTATCCAAATCCCTTTTCTAGATCTTACACATACTTATCCTCACCACCATGAGCAACTCATGACAACCTTATTTAACATAAACATCCCTTTCCCTCTTTCTTTGGGGCGAGTCCCGCATTACATGACTCAAAGGAAAGTGTTCGCAGTAAGTGTGAGGATCTCTCCATTCATATCAACCTTACCATAGATTCTCATAATTGCATCAGATTCCCTATAGCCTCCATGATCCTTGATGAGCTATTACTCTGTGTAGATGATACACCTATTTTAATCTCAATTCAGATTGGCCACACTATGATTGAATGTGTTCTCATCGCCGAAGGATCCGACACGTTTGTTGCCTCATTAGACTTATTTAAGGCTCTTGATTACTCTATAAATAACTTAAAATATACATGTACCATATTTCAAGGGTATGACCTCCAATGCATTCCCCATGGGATGCATCTAGTTACCCATCATTGTTTCTCCAAGAACTATTTGAGTTAAAGTCATGATCTTTAGCTTTTCCCTATATTATAATGTCCTCCTATGGTGGCCCTAGACTCATCGCACTAGGGTATAATTTAAGGCCACCTAAAAATGTTAGATATCACTAGGAAAATATGTGAAAATCACTTTTAAAATGATGGTGAGTCTGAAGGAAATGGGTTTCAAACAATTTTGTGAATCATTTGATAATGGTGTTGTTTGGTAGAAATTTTTGACTGATAGTATATGATGTCAGCTGATAATATATGTTGTTGGCCAATAGCATATGTAATTTTTCAAAAATATTTGTTAAAATGATTTTCTTGATGAGAAATATATCCTCGCAAAATATATAAAAAACAAAAATGTAAAAAAAAAAGTGATTTTTTTTGGTGAAAAATGAAGATTTCACTAATTTTGTATGAGATTTTTTTATGTTAGTAGTTAAAATGATTGTCTTAATGACAAATGTGTCCTAACAAAATATGGTGCAAGAAATTTTTTATCAATTTTTTTTTTTCCCATATCACCGAAAAATGCTACCATCAATAGCACTTTTTCATGTTACTAGTCAGTAGAATTTTTTTCATGCTACCGAATGGTAGCATAAATGTATACTACATGTCGATGTAGCGCGCGCACACGCACACACACACACACACACACACACATCACTCACACACACACACACACACACACACACACACACACACACACACACACACACACACACACACACACACACACACACACACACACACACACACAATCGGTTGGTAGCAAACAATATGCTACCATCTCGTAACATGCATTATGCTACCAATCAATAGTATAAAGAAATGTTACCAGTGTGTAACATAATGCATGCTACCAGTTGGTAGCATATTGGATGACATCAAATGATATCATAGATATATTCTACTAGATGATAGAATTATTTAAGCTACCAACCGGTAGCATACATTTATGATACCAGATGATAGCATATATCTATGTTACTAGATGGTAGCATAAATGTATGATATCGACCGGTAGCATACAATATGCTACTTAGCTGATTGGTAGCATACTATATGTTATCGACCAATAGTATACTATATGGTACTAGCTTGTAGCACACATTTATGTTACTACTTCCAGTCATTTCTGACATTTTACATTATATAAAACTTCAACAAAATAATATATTAACTATCGAATACCTTTAATGTTGGAGGGTTGCGATATATAATCGATCTTGATCGTCAATTCCCATAGGACCACGAGCATGAGTAAAGGAATTGTGAATAAAATTTGATGTGTACTTGATATATGAAATTATAAATTTGTAATCACTATATATATGAAGGTGAATTTTACAAATTTGAACTTTTCACTAATGGTGATTTTAATAAAAAAATTGGATCTTGGTGTAAATGTTGGGTGAGATGACCCTAAAATTAACTTGTACCTAGAAAATTTAGGTGACCCGGTCCTAATTCCTACCCTAAAAATTCACCAAATAAAAATTTTAAAAACCGAAATATTTGTGAATTAATGAATATTCACCACTAAAATTTACCCTGCATCACATGCACACAGTCCACTTCCTTTGCTTGTTAATGTGCTAAATTTTCTCACCTAGGAGCTATCTATAAGATTCAAGTGGATCTTGATCCTTGGAACTATGCAAAACTCCAAATAAAGGGGACTTATAAATCCCATAATTAGATGAGTTATCTCCCATCCTCTTTTAGGAGTATCAACGCTTCAACTATCCTATAGATCCTCTCTCGCACTAATGCTGGTCATACTAAATTGGTTGTGCATATGCTTCCCAATCTCTTGGATTTTGATGGTGATGATCCCAATGAGATCACACATAAAATCAATACTTCAAATCTTCTCAATCTTATCATATCTCAGTTGCCTCCTTCCTTATGGCTTCGTTCTTGCAAGAAATATCCCTTGGTTCCCATTATCATCTCACATACACCACAACCTTCATTATAACATGTGGTATTATTAGAGACTATATTCGACTCTTGTGTGGTGGATACCTTGACATCGACTACAATGATAATTATTCTTTAAATTATCACCACCTAGCTAACTATGCCTAAATTTGTGATATGGAAGTCTTCGTGACCAAGAAATCCTTCACACCCAAAACACTCACAACATAAATTTCATCTTCATACAAGAGGATTCCTTGAGTACGGTTGATATTTATTCCATTCTTCTCGTACCAAATCCTAAGATCATTACCTTATCCTCTTTACATCATCCTCTTTACCTCATACTACCCCTCCACACTCTACCATCCATCTAGTTGACCCATATTCTCCTATAGAAGAAGATGATTGTGTAGGTATTTTTCACTATGAAGATAATGACCTCATGGGTGATGAACGCATCTATTGTGTCTCAATGAATGGGCCAAAAATTAATCCATTGGTGTTTTCATCATCCATTTCATTGACAACTTTTCCACCTATTCTCATTATCCCTCCACATCATGTAAGACTTCCTTGCCTACCTCTTGCCCTTATGGAACCCCGGTCCCCTATGACCAAGCTATATTGCACATGGCATGAGGCCCCAGAACAAGATCTTTATAATGTAGAGCTTATTGATGACACGTGAAGAAGCTCAAAGATGAGGTCAAATGAGATAAAATTAAAAAAGCTACACAACCTTCTGATTTTCTCCCTTCCTTTGTTATCACCATGGGTATTATGTGTATACTAAAGATGACTATCAGGTTATGCGTAGAAAGGGCTAGGTTCCCAAGTCCTCTTAATGCAGCATAAACAATATAACCAAATACTCCCATAACCAATAACCTTCCCCTCGACCAACAAGGTTCCAATATATTTTTGGGACACCACCTCACCCTAATCCTTGTCCCCCTATAGATGATATTCGGCATGACATTCTTACTCGACTAGAGGATCGAATTGATGAGACCATATTTTCCATGAGATCTAAATTTCATCAACAATTCGCTATTGCACAACATGCTATAGAGGACCTCGTGTCTCAAGCTAGAATTCACATCTTACACTAGGTTGACAAAGTCATCACTCGAAACCTTACGATCTTTTCCCCCTCTGGTTAACTAACTATAGTACCTTGATTGAATTTTCCTTCCTTTTATGTCTTGATCTCTCTTCGGTTCTCAGCCCCTACTTAGGTACTCAAAATTCCATGTATCTCACTTAATCCTCACTTGGGCCAACTTACCTACTTGGATATGTCATTCCTTATGCCTTGGTTCCTCCTACCATTGGAGTGTCGTGGTCTTGATTCTACCTATTTTGGCTTTGTATTCCCTAGTTTCTCCTACCATTGGAGTGTGATAGTATTTATTGCACATATTTTGGATTTATATGTTGTGGTATTTCCCATTAGATCACCACGGTATTATGTGCATCTTTGTTTAGGCTTATGGCCTTTCTCATTTATTTACCCGAAAATGCACTAACATCATATCATTGGATTTCATGGTCATTTTGTTCCCCTTAGATTCTTCACATCACATGGGTTGGGCTATCCTACTAATTCCACCTTCTACCCATTTTATCTATCTAATGACATTATCGTTATTCCTAACTACCATGAGTATCATCACATACATACATGCGGAAAATAGAAAAGTGATAATCAAATTAACATATAAACATATAACAAACAAAAATACAATATGTGTGTGTGTGTGTGTGTGTCTTGAATCAATTTTATACACCGAAAAAGTACTACAAAAACAAATACATGGCCCTAGCCAATCAATAGTAAAGCAGGTCTTTAGATGTTTTGGGATGATGGGGCTATTCTGCGGTATCTCGGGATGTGTAAACTAGAGACTACACCCTAGATTAGGCTCCAAAGGTCTCTCCTTGTGCTATTGCTAATTTTTCCTTCAATAAAGTAATCCTCTCATCCACCCTATAGGCATTTGATAGGTGGGTAGTTTGATCTTATACTAAGGACTCTTATTCCTTCAATAAACTTTGCACCATCACATATATACTACATATGTCCGCTAGTTCTTGCGCATACCTATATCAATGCAAGATCTTGGATGCCTCTCTAACTAGATGAAAGGCACCCATAAATTATTCTAATGACGGTGCCATTGGATAAGCCATCCCTATAGTATCCGGATATTTAGCATAGGATCTAGAATCTCATGGTGGGCATTCTCTATCAAGGATTTCCACTCCTCCACTCTCCACTCTATAAAATTAAGTACAAAGACACATGTCACTTACAATACAAATATAACAAAATAACTACTCTCAACATATCTAAATAACATAATGACATGCATAATTAGTTTCCCAATCCTCTCCATGAAGGTTTCGTTGTCTCCTTGGCACTTTAGTACTTCATCCTCATTTTTCACATGACAAGGTATAGATCCCATAAATTTTTCCCACATGTCTTGATAACACTACTATCATGCCCCCCTGCACTATGGTCTAGGCCTCTATCTCAAGTGCATGGCCCTTTGGACTCCAATAGGTATCAAGACACCTCCTCCTAACCGACACATCTCCCTCTCCCTCAACCACCCTACTGGTTGTCCCACTCTACCCCATTAGTGCTAGAACCATCTCCGCATGTTCCTCCACCATGTAGATCTCTGTTAGTGGATCATCCATCATATCCCTCCTCTAAACTAGTACCTACTACATCCTAGATCATCTATGGTGGTCCCTAAACATCCAAACCATGCCTACACTTCCTCTGAACATGTCCACCTGCCACCTGTAGCCTATGGGGTTGTAGTGCTTGCAACCTTTCCTCTCCTCATGTGGCCTCTATAGAATTCCAATGCCGGTAGGGTGGTCATGGTGGTACCACCATGAGCGTTGGTCGTACAAACTATCTCATGACCCTACTCACCGAGTGGGTTTTCACCCAATATAAATAATGCCATGTTACCTTAGTAATGGCCTCTAAGTGCTCTAATATTGGCCAAGATGGCCACCGATCCATACTCCCGCATAGGGCTTCCATATAACATCATCCCAAACCACCTATTCTATCTTGGTGAAATGCTCGAATCGCTCTCATTTCCAACCGTTGTGCCCATTAGAGTACTCTTAGGGAATCTATTGCTATCACCAACTATGTACCTGTCAATCAATGTATAAGGAACCTATCATAAATAGACGATGTCAATAGAACTATGGGTCCCAAAACCCTATGTCCTATATGTCTTAACTTTTATAGATCATACACTAGATGTACCCATATGGTGGAACCTCAATTAAAAGACACCCCATGGTCTACCACATCTCTGCATACTACTATAAAAAATTATTGAAAGACTTCATCTTCCTTATGAAACACTATTTGTGCCAAAATAATCCCCATAGAAACCTTTCGGATAATCAAAATACCTTAGGCATGTAATCCACTTGAGTCAAAAAAACAACATACCCTCATCATATGTCTTGATCCCAATAGACCATATGACTAAGGCTCTTCGATATATAAAATCGAGTCAAATCATAGTACATACCAGTCCCTCCAATGGGTAACCAAAAATCCAATGGATATCCTAGAAGGTCAAGGTCATCTCCATGGTATCCTATCTCATCCACCACCAAAAGGTATTAGATCGAGTCTCCCATGTAAAAAAATCTAGATCAGTTCCCGGATCTAAAGGTATCCTGGGAATTTACATGATGTCTATAAAGCCCCAACCTTATAATTGGGTCACCTCTTCCCGAGTCAAACTATAAATCAATCCACCGATCCACACCAGACTCCTTTATAGGACAATCCTATGATCTTCCTACATGCACAAAATGATAGAAAAACATGCATTAGAACATCAAAATCAATTAAGTACAAAAATAAAAATAAAACAGATGCACACAACTCCTTATATGCTATCAACCCCTATCAAAATTCTATAACTCTTCTACAATCAGCCCTCTTCCTTCAAAGGGGCCAATGGTGTCTTCCCAAAAATAGCCATGAAATTTCAAAAATAAATTCCAAAAAAACACACAATAAAAAAACTAAATTAAAATCCCCCAAACCCACTTGTATTTTGTCCTAACCTACCTATGACGTAAGTTTGGATGAAAATGACATAGTAACGACTCCAAAAACATAAAAAAACCAAATTACACCTAATCTACTCAACAACATTAAATGCAACGACTTACCTATGGTAACACCTCGCCATGTGCACTTTGCCTCATCGTCCCCTTCCACATCTTCAAACTTGTGCCATTTCATCGCAAAACACACCCAAATTTTTAAACCATAGATCAAATCTCCCCAATCCAAAAATAGAAGTGAATAAATAAAAAATAAAATACTTATATAAAAAACATTTCTATTCAAATTCGGTTGCAATAACCTTAAAACTTCCAATGACTTCTATTTTTTCTCTAGAGCTTTGAAATCATGCCATTTTTTATGTTATGACCATAACCTTAAGTCATTTGTTTTAATATATTACACGTATAAGTCTAATAACTTTCACTTTTTCCTATTTTTAACACCTTTCCATACCATTATGACATCTCGACACTATGACATGACATCCGTCCCATGGGCCCCTAGATAGGTGATTTATGATTTATTTTACTGATGATCCTCTAGTTTTTATTTTTATTTTTTTATTCTTTAGCGTGACCACGACATGGATTACACCTACACATGGTAAGATGAGAAACACTATCAAGTATGCATTGGTCACTATATTTCATTTCAGCTAGTCATTTCTTACTTTCAATATCTACTCTCAATTTTGGTGGTTTGGACTATTTCATTCCATTTACCACCTCATATTTCGCTATTATGACATGCGGTGATCAAAAGTTGGGGCATATGTATACACCTAATTTTTCACACTGTTACTAACAATTATTTTGTGTAGATAAGGGTCGTGGATGCATCTATTTCTCAAGTGAGTCCCTTAATAGGCATGTTGAGAATAGGGTATGACTATACACATTATCATTATAGGATTATAAATAGTACACATAGAGAGACATACCTCATTGTGACCCTATAATTAGTTACCCTTTCCTCTGTCATTCCTATTATGTTACATACACTATCACTCTGTACACTTGTTTGCATTTGAATTCTTTGCTAACTTTCACTTGATCCATGACACACTTTTACTCCACTTGACATTAGGATTGCACTTGGCCATTTCCAAAACCCATGGGTGACGGTGTTGGTGTTAGGTTTTACCTTGGCGACGCCATTGCCCGTGGGTGACAACGTTGAGTATATATACATATAACACCCTAACATTTCATGAAGAAAGGAATGAAATGAATAAGCCATATGCTCTAATCTCTTGTTCCATATTCACATTTGATTTCTTTGCTTTTGGTATATATTGTACTTGATTTGGATTGGACACTTTTCTTAGTTGTTGGATAACTTGCATGATTGGCCACCTATAGTGAGTATAGG
Source organism: Taxus wallichiana var. yunnanensis (assembly GCA_018340775.1). Taxonomy (NCBI): domain Eukaryota; kingdom Viridiplantae; phylum Streptophyta; class Pinopsida; order Cupressales; family Taxaceae; genus Taxus; species Taxus wallichiana. Next base: position 218,761,478 of record CM031243.1, on the reverse strand, counting down.
ACAGGAATGGTTTTCCCCTTCTCTACCCATAACAATTATTTCTAAGTGTATTGTTTCTTTAGAGAGATAGATGCATCAATGACCACATCATAAGTAATTTATCTAACTCTCTTTGTTTTTTTTAATAAATTAGTTCATATATTTTCTAATTGCTTTATGTTAACTTAGTATTGCATGTACATTGGTACTAGTTGACATTTTATCTTATATTATCAACTCCTTATCTTTCCTTCTACATTTCAGGTCATATTACAATATTATAGATTATGCATTCTTGTATTATCTTTCTATCGATCTAAAACTCTCCCTCATTAGCTGATATCCTAAAAGGGCACTCTCCTCTATCTTGACTATGGACCTTAGAAACCCTAGGTTGACCTAAATTAAGGATCACTTCCCGGTGCTCATTGTAGCTCCTTTTAAATCAATCAAGTGTGTTTTGGTTCATGTGTGTCTCCTCTTCATTACCTCATACCATTATAGAATGGAATACTTAGGAGTGCAAGCCATTGAGGCGATTCTTGGCCTCATTATACATTACCAAGGTACTTATATGACAAATGGGCATTGTTGGAAGTGTCAAGGAAATTGGTAAAAATTCATAAGATGATTGCATGGAATCACAAGGCAAATATGAAGTTCCCTATTAGTATCGGGGGTATTCATGTCCTTCCTTGGTTAAATTCAAACTCGTAGGAGTAGATGTGGGCAAGATAACATTGTATAAATTTACTCCCATGTCCAATAATCATATCATATGGATAGTCCAAGGATTATTAGATGGATTATAGAGATGAGGAGGAGGTAATATTCACAGACTATTCCAAGATGACCTAATAAATTTTTGGAAAATGAGACTATCAATGTTGATATGCCCATTTCTTCCTTAGGGAGGCCATCTAGCAAGATGAAACATAAGAAAATAAGTTCCTATCCAACCAAGCAAATGATGAGTCCAAAGATTGGAAACCATCACCGAGGAGGGTGAATATGAGCTCATAACTCTATATTTTATGAGAACCAAAAGGAAATGGTGGAAACACATACATTGGAGAAATCCACAGAAACAATAGTTGAGGGGTTAGCTTCATAAGTTCAAATACCCTTTGTAACCCCTCAAGTACCGCATGTCATTATTACTACCCCATCTCTTGTGTAACAAGATATTCCTGACCATGTGCCCACTCAAGAAGCTCGGATGAAATAATTCTAGGGGATAATTAGTAAGAGACACCAGACCCATCACATGAGTATGTGTTCACTAATTTATTACATGTCCTAGGTCAAGATGTTGGAATTGAATTTCTCCAAGATAATGTGAAAAATACACCAATTGAAGAGAAGTAAGGATGCCCAATTTCCCAAGAGACATACATTGCATGAGATATTTTAGGTGGTGATGTGGAGAGGTACATTGAAGAAGAAGTTACAATAGCTCATGAATTTACAGAAGTAGAGGCTCTAAATTAAAAAGATCCATAAAATGAACAATTCAATTTTCCTTCTCCATCTAGAGAAGAAGAAGTTGAGGTCAAAAATTCTACAAATACAAGTACTTAACCATTTTCAACCATGACAGGGGAATAAGTGAAGGACCACGGGGTAAAGGGAGAATAAATACAAGGAAATCCTACTTAATCTTTAGATAAACTAAAGGTATAGGTTGATGACTCTAGTCTCACACTCCTTACACCCCATGCACATATGGTAGTGTCAAAATCTCCCTCGGCAATAGGAACTAGGGGTTGGCAATGTGTAAATTGAAAGTTGGTTGGGAGAATCCCTCCTAAGGAAGAGAAAAGTAAAAGTATAGGTTGAGGAAGCTAACCTTCAAAGAATTATCTTCTTGAATTCATAAAAACCCCCAAAGAAATATATATTGTTATCTAGAATAATAGTTCTTGTAAAAGGATATATTTGTGGAGATGGCCACTCCCTAAGATAGTGTATTAAGGGGTGAAGATTACCCTTTAGAATATTAGATCACTAAGATCCCACTAGGAAAGTATACCTTTGAGGTTTTAAAACATGATGTTACTATGGAATTCAATGGTCTCTTCCAAAATATAGACAAGGATAAGGAGGCCAAGGAATAATTGAGAGAGAATGTTGATATCTTATCAACCTATGTGAAAAACTAGATACAAGATCTTACAACCGGTCAAGAGATAACCACAACCTTCACCATATAAGTGATAAATAATTTTGAAGACTTAAACTACAAGGAAATAGATAAAATTTGGGAAAGTGAACTCTTCATAAGAGTTAAGAAAGCCATTTAGGACACTATCAGATGTTATAATCATGTCTCTAAGTAGATTAAAACAGCTAAGGCCCTAATTGACAAATGTCAAACATAGATTGATTACTAGAATGGATTGCTTCCCAAACTAGAGGCTATAGTAGATATAAGGGATGAAGTTTTGGAAAATTAAGATATAGTTTCCTTAGATTGTATAGAAAGAAAATATGAATATAAATAGGATGTTAAATAGAGAGTTAAAACCTTGGAGGGATGCGTAATCAAGATACAAGATATAAGAGAAAAGGAAAGGGAGTATGTGGATGATATAGATTAAAAAATTGAAAGAATGCTCCCCAGAAAGATATGTCTACCCTAGGATTTCCCGATGAAAATAGGTTGGTAAAGATACTTCATAGTAAATTGCATGAGAGTTTAAGCCTCATATATTTTTTGATTATTCTTCTATTCAAAGGTTTATTCATATTGAAGGATGCATAAATAAATTGTTCAAGAGAGTTAAAAGGAATAAAACTATTTTTAGTGATCTTAAAAAAATTATCCAAGAAAGAAATAACATTTATCTACCACGTAGGGCCGATGAAGAGAAAAAATTGGGTATGTTTGAAAGGTTTGATGTATACATGAATAAAATCAAGGAAGAGTTGAAGGGAAAATGGGTGGATCTTGATCCATCCCCTAGCATTCATTATTCTTTTTCCTCCATTCCTTATTCTTTATTCCTTAGTTATCTATTCTTTTCTGAAGAGGATCAAATGATTTTAATGTAACGTATAACCAACCCTCTCCCGAAGTATACAAAGAATGATGATTGTTGCACAAGAAGGAAAGATAGTTTGTTGGAAAAGGAAATAATATTCTCCACTCCTCTACAGGATTCATCATGAAACAAAACCATTCCAAATAAGAACATCAAGCTGGTATCTTTTTGAGTTTGGGTTCTTTTTCATTTGGGTTGCAAATAATGGACCAATTCTCTGTGTATTTTGTTTCTTAACATTCTATGGGGTTTTTGGGGATATTCCCTTTTGGGAATTTTTATATAAAATTGAAGTCCTGTTTTCACTTTAAGGGTTCTAATTTTGGGTTTTAGCTAGGGTGATTGCATTTTGTACAGTCACTAGTGCGCATTGAGAACATTTTTGCATGTATCCTTTGTTAATTAAACACACATGACCATTTTTCCATGTATAATTTTATCATTTCCTAATGTAAATAGAAATGGAATCAAGAAATATACTCCTTTATTTTGTAATTTTGTATCTATCATATCAATGAAATACAAAGAAGCACATTTCGATCATTGTTTGGATGATCATTGAATGAATATTGATTTGTAGTCTTACTTTACAATACTTACTTCAATTATAAATTCCTTTTAAAATTTTCAATTTGGGAGTAAATATTTTCTACCTTCAAGGGTGTCATAGGTTTTATGTATTTGGTGTGGTAGATACATGAATTTTTAATCACAAGTTTTTGTGTTAAAGTTTTTAAACAGCACATGGTAGTGTTTACACAAATTGGGTACCCATGAATGCAAATAACCCATGAAAGTTTATCTTATTTTGATTTCAAGATCCGGTGAATCATAGGAGTATTAGGATAAGAAAATGAATGTTGTTTTTCTCCCCATTAGATCCCCATCTCCTTTCATCTAACTTCCATCATACAATTTTGTTCTACCTATGAAAAATATATCATCATCACATATCCAACATGTGTTTTCCTGCAAGCCACATTACCTTTACATATTTTAAGTGAGTTTTCGTTTGATTTTAAATATTAACATTATGAATTTCATTTTGTTCCATTTTTTTAACACCATCCTTTAAATGATGTTCATAACCATATCCCATTTGTCTCTATTATCCGATATCTCGATATGTTAAGTATGTGTAGTGTTTTTTTCGCAACTCCTTTGAGTAAGTATTACATTTATGGTTATACTTTATTTATATTTATTTATAGACAATTTTATGGGATAAAAGTGTAATACCCATCCTCTTCAAGATACCATTTAGGTCATCTCAGCCCAGTTTAGGTAGATCCAAAAGTAGGAGTTAGCCACTTCCTCTATACGTACCTCCTAGTCACTGCTAAAATTTGGTCATGGAAGAATGTTAGAACCTTCCCCAGGTACAAAACAAAATATTCCTACCTATATCATTATTTTTGCCATTTTTTCTCAATTGTAGCCAAGTAGTTTGAGGTGTAAAATTGGGAACTAACAACTTACATATACATATTTGAGTAGTGTATTAAATTCAAATAGGGTACAACCATTTGGGTTTGACTTTCCAATGATTTGTATAGGGTTGGAGTGTGATAAAAATGATGTTTTAATCCCATTATTCTACCATCATCATGGATTTATGGGATATTTCCTATGTATAGGTCAATCAAGAACCCATTAAATATAGTAGCATATACCTTGAGGATGCTTCAATGGGAGAAAGGATACGCGGTGAGAGATAGAGTTAGATTTACAGCTCTACACACAATACTAAGAGATTAGATTGTCATTGATTGCAATTCACTATTATTGGTGGGTAGATAAACATTCTATGGATAAAGTGTTAGGGAATTTCAGGATGCCACATAATATTGTACCATTTCCATTCATGACACGTTAGGGAGCCATGCGGTTGAGCATGAGGGACTAAAGGCTATCATCCTTTTGTTGAGTCCACAAAACATATACAAGTTCATAAGAGATGATTGTGTAATAGAGAAGATGGACTTACAAGGCATGATAATATTATAAAGGTGAGGAATATCCTTGAGTGGGGTGCCCTAGGTTAGGAGGAGATACAATGACACTATTTTCGGGACTAGGAGTACGAATATGCAGCTAGAAGGAGGCTATTTTTCTCCTTGAGGTACAAATATTATCACCCTTCTCATTAGGGATTCAACAAGATTAACCTGAGAATGGAGATAAGAATACATGATGTTGGTATATTGTCGAGATGGAATTAGCTGGTTTTACAAGACCATAAGATAATGATGATGATGTCATGTTAGGCATAAAGGAAAATGGGGAAATTGTGAAGGATTGACTCACTCAATGAGGTATGTGTTTGTATGTTGATTTACTTCCTTTCTTAAAGTAAAGATATATTCCTAAGAGGTATGATGATATATAATATAATAATATGTGTTATGTGTGATGTGTTTTGAAAATGAGATTAATGTTGATTGGAGTGCCTTGATAGAAGGATTACATCGTGTGATATTAGACCTAGTTCTCTAGAGTAAATATATAATTTTTATTCCATATCTAATGATGTCCTAAAAAAGAGTATTTGGGCGTGTTTTGGTTGGCTAGAGAGGAATATCAAGAGTTGGAGTCGCCTACAATGAAACTCATTTTTGTAGTAGGAGACATGGGTAAACTTATGGGAATGATGGAAATACTCACATGGACCTAGAAGAAAAGAATTTCATGCATTTAGTTAATGCCTATATTACAATAGAGACCATTAGTATGTTATATAGTATGGTTGTCAAGGTAGAGGGTGAGGTTTCAAGTGCTAGATCTAGGAAACCTTCCTAGTTTATTATATTGGGTGGCTAGTCAAACCCCATTTATGCATAAAATAACACCTCTTTCAAGGGGAAAATGAGGGCCATGAGATATTGGGTATCATATAAGATTGTATGATGTACCTATTTGAAACATTGATATATGTATGATAACATTTTAGCCTATTGTGTCCTATGTATTATAGGATTTTTGTGATTGGATTTAGACATTTTTGATTGATGTTTTCATTTCTATATTTACATAAACACGAGGAAATATATGGCTTATAAAACTTTAAAGGTACAAACAAATATTTATGCTAAATTTATTTCTCTACGGATGGATCTTGTTGCTTCTCCAGTTATTTCTTCTCATTTCTAACCTACATGTGGTTTGTACACCAACACAACCAGCAATGCCTCTCTTCAGGTTTCTCTTGGTTACAAAGTGACACCTCTAACTTAGAGACTCACTCTTCTCATGTGTTATTAACTAATTCCATTTTCTTTAAACCATAGATCTAGGGTTGCTAGATTAAATACTTGGTATTATCCTCATTCTATTAAGGTATGTAATATAATCCCTGTGCAAGATCTAGAGGACATTATTTTGTGAGAGGTCCAGGAATTGGAAGAACCATATTCCTAGCAGGATTCATCAAAGTTTCACAAAAATGGTATTCCTTGGTTGATATTAATGTTTGGATCTCTAACCATTGGAAATTGTTGTACCCTAAAAGTAACTAAGTACCTAAGGCGGAGCCTTGTGGCAAAGTACAAACAAGGCATGAAGGCACAAGCGTAGTAATTCTCATAGAGGTGCAAAGGCTCATGTCAAGGTAGAATGGACTTGGGACTTAGTAAGTTTTGGACAACATGAAAAGATGCGAATAGGGAGAAAATGTAAAAATGACCAAATACGAGATATGGATAAGCTATGGATTCTTGCAAATCAAGGAAATGATATTCCAGGCATCAATACAACTATCCTAAAAGGATAAGGAGTTGAGGTTGTTAAGGATTATCTCGCACATGCATTCTCAAAGTAACTTGATCGAAGGAAACACATGGTGACACCTGGCATACTCCTGGTAGTGGTAGAGTAATGATGAAAGGATTCCATCAGGCCTTCACAGTGATGATGAGTAGTTAAGATGAAAGGAGAATTATTATTCTATGGGTATGATGGTTTTCATAGAGGAAGGGATCAATAAGTAAGGATAATTAGGGAGTATGATAGGGGTGTGAAAATTATGTAATGGAAATCTTTGTGATGTAAAGTAAGCTCTGCTAGTGTGAAATTCAAAAACAATCTTACAACTATCACTTTCTTCCCGTTGCATGATATGCTAACTCTATTTGGGGAAAGTCATAAAATTGATTTTCCTTTGTGATATAACTTTTTATGGGGCGATTTCAAATTTTATCATTTGTACAATGGATTCAAGAAAAGTTTCATAAGGAGTCACTTTAACTCCGCTCTTCCAGTTTGATCCTCTTCTCATTTGGGATCATTTACATCTACTTAATCATCATTGTGGCACACATTAGGGGCATAGTTGATTGTCTTCTTTTGGACCTTGTGTTACATTGTTGATGTTTACTTTTTAGACCACTTACAAATAGTGTGATTACATCTTTTTTCCTTTATAACCCTATTATGCGCACTTACTTTGTATATTGGATTTGTTTTACTTTTTACCTTTTATTTGTTCTATGTGTTTGTTTATGTGCATCTGGTTTAACCATCTTAATTATTTCATAATCATGTTGATAACTCTATTGTGCAAAAAAATGGTTTCTCTAAAATTATTCTCCAAATGAATCTCATGCTACGAGCACCATCCTTTCCCATCTTTGTTCCAATCCCTTGATTTCTTCCTATCAAACAATTATTCGCTGCCTTTCTTTGTCATCCACCCACTTGAGGTGACATTCCTCTACCATTTTATTCACTAGGGAATATTAGTGCTTCATTGCTTGTTGTGGCATCTTCATGCTTCATTGCTTGTTGGGGCATCCTAATGCTTCACAATTTTCCACTCGTTGATCTGCATATGTCTACTATCTTTAAAGCACTATTACTTCACAATAACACTTTAAAGAGGGGGAAAATGTAGACACCCCAAAATTACACCCATGTATCCATTTGTTCTCAATGTTATCCTAACACACCCTGTTATTCACCCATTTGTGATTAATTGATTAAATCGATTAATTCATATGCATTGCACCCTTTGGATTAATTAAATTAATCCCTAGTACCCTTTTTACCCCTTTGTACCCCTTTGTGCTAATTTAATTATAATTAATTAATTAATTAATTAAGTGTGTGCACATCCTAGTCAACTTCCACTTGGTCAACATCCACTTAGACTCCATATGGACTCCACTTCCTCATCCTAGCTAATTGCACTTCTAGTATCCTTGAAATGTGGGGGTAATTGAATTGCACATACAACCACCTTTCTGGATGCAACTTTTGGGCAAGTGCACCAAGTTGGGGGACAATTAAGTGGACATCAAATCCTGAATTTTCCATTAAAAACAGACAAAACATAAAATTTAGTCTTCCACGGACTTGAACCATGCCAAAAAGTAAAACATATGTCATAAAAATGGTACCATTGCATAGGGGAGACTATTAGATTTGTAGAAATACTGATTTTAAAGTGAATAGAATAGGATAAATATCATTTTATAATTTTTTACTAATAGTAGGTCTTTAAGACACTTTTTCCCATGAATTTTTATGTCTACGTTTAAGACTACAAATTTTGTTTCACTTATCAGAATGTGATAAAACTTATACCATCCCAACTGTGGCAAAATTATATACATGTTCAAAAAAATTTATTTGATTTCAATTTTTTTGATGAAGTTATGGCGGGCAAATGGAAAGTGCTCTGTTTTCTTTATGTTTTCATACCACTTTCACGGAAAAAATCATAAAAAAAAATATTGCTCAAAAAAGTACAAAATAAAATTCATCCCAAGATAGATAGTGGCATCTAACTTCTCACCAAAGGAGAAAAATATATATCAATTTTTGGTCATCCAAATTGTGGGAAAACGGACTATAATCTTATAGGTGTTTTTAAAAAAAAATACCAAGTCATTGAATTTTGAGTGTTTAATATAGCTAATCTTGTCCATTTTTAAAAAATATAGTATTTTAGAAACTAGATTCCAGATGCTACGATTCATATCAATATAATTTTTCTTATTTTGAGTGTATGTATTGCAAATAATCCCTACAAGTTGATATTATGTTGTTATTTGCAATATGACGTCCACGTATGACCCCTTTTTTGTCCCCCAACTTGCTGCACTTACCCTTTTTCATTTAATTCATTTATTGCCCCTAAATTCCTGGAACTTCGTAACTTCCTCTAATGTTATTTTTAGCGTGTGCATTCAACTGTGTTAAACCAATTTCTAATTGTCTCTGGTTCTATAAATTGCAATCTTGTCTTATCCCAAATCCTCCTAAATTATTTGCAAATAAACTCACAATTTACATTCGAAGCTTTCCAACTACTCTATTCATAGAAATTACACTCATCTTTGGAGGCCATTCAAGAGCACCCACAAATCAATCACTTGTAAAGGTTATACAACTTCAAAAGCTCTCCTACTGAGGTTTGCATTGGAAGGTTACTGGAAGGTTTGCAAGTTTATTGTTTGTCTTTCATTCACTGTGATTTTTCTCTGCATACATTAAGCACTAGTGTATTAGCGGGAGGAATATGTGGGTACAATAAATACATAAGAGACTCAATATAATAAGGGTAAAATTTATCAACCTTTGAAAGGGGGACATACACAAGGCCAACCACAAGTATAAGAGGTGATATAGAAGCATTAAAACCAATAAAAACATACCAAGGTGTACACAAAGTAGCATATGTAATATTATCATGAGTGACACCATGCATACAAGTTAGGGTGAACATAGCATATAGAGTTACATAAATTGTAATGTAAGTAAGCTTAGAAGAGGAAATGTAATCCTTTTGTAGAGCGATAGATAGTGACTCAAGCATGTGCCAAGTAGTATGTGTGAAATCCATAATAGGTGTAACACTATGGAGGGGAATATGGGTTTCCCCAAAGATGTGAGCATAATAGAGTGAATATCAAATGGAGATAACCACAGAAGAACATAAAATTATTGGTACATTGCATGAAGATAAATTAATATGAGTAATTGAAGATGATGCACCCAATCAAGGTGAAGTGATAACATCAAGTTTGAAAGGAAAAAATTTAACTTTTATCGTGAAAATAGTGCTTTGGTAAGAAAACTTGAGACAATTATGAAGAGTAGAAGGTACCACATGCATAACATGAATCCAAGGACATCTTAAGAGAAAATTATAACTAAGATCATTGGGCATAACATGACAGGAGTGGGGAGGTTGTAGGATCCTAAAAGGAAGTGCAATGTGATTTAGTAGAGGGATTGATGTGGTACTTTATCAAAGCCACAAATATTAATAGGAGAAGGGGATAAATCATTGGTAGAAATGCCCAAATGGCGTAAAGAGACAATATTGCAAATTTTGAGGCGAAAACCATTATCAATGAGAACATGTTTGATTAGATTATTACAAATAATGACCTGCATATAAAGTGAGAGGCCACTTGCAATGATATCTTGAGGAGGTAAATCATCAAAATTAAAGATATGGTATCATCTTGGAAAACAATGTAACACTTGACATATTCATCAAGAGTGATGGAAAAAGAAAGAGAAGAAGCCATGAAGATGAGAAAAATAAAACATAGACTGCTTCGTAATTATCATATACTAATAAACACTTTGAATCATTTACGCTTTAGAGATCAACATGCCTAATACATAAGAAATAGATCCTAGATTAGGTTAAGGATTTGATCAAAAGTAGGTTCACCAAAATGTTTAACCCTTAATTAAATTTTAGGTTAATTTAATTAGGTTTAAATTAGATTAAATTTGATTACAAATCTTAAAAATATGTTACAATATAAATACTAGCTCATATTTACAACTCAGATCAAATAGAAAGAATTAGAATACACCAATCAACCCAACATGTAACTAGAAGCTCAAAATAGATGTACGAAGGAACTTAGCTGATTTTAGATGACTTGTAGAGAAATATTAGACTATGTAATAGTGAAATTGGAAGATTCAAACATCAATGAATGTAGTAATTTTTACACCCACCAAAGAACAAGGGAATCCCATGCGCACTGGCCTATCACCCAGTGGGCGTTGGGAACTCACCCGAGGCACGCGTGGGTGTTGAGTCTCTCTTTTATGTGAGTCAAGTGGGAAAACATCATCTATGATCAAATCTTTAAGGAAAGTGAGTGGGAATGAGACATGAAAACATCATAGAGCTCAGAACGGCTCTAGATCATTGCAGTCATTACAGACAGAGATACTTTAATAGTCTTAACGAACTGAATCAAAACAGAAAGGAAAATGCATAGGGATTCATATTCATCTTATAAGAAAACATGACAAAGAACTATGAAGAATCATGTATGAATTCAAACCAAGAAGGATCATATTCAATTAACTTGGTAACCTCATGACATTCATTAGACTCACTATAAAGCACCACATTATGGCAAACCAAAGTCATGCATCATAACGAGATTCATATCTTTTAGCTCTCAAAAAGAAATTTTATAACCCCAAGCCCTTGATACATCCTTCCCACATATTTCATCTACCCAACCCAATATGACTCCTCATGGTATTTTTACAGAGCTCACTCTCTATCTATTCCTATATCGTTTCTTCTGCAGCGCTTATATTTGGCACCAAGTGTCTAAATGTGGTCCTCCATGGGAGCATGCTCCTCCGTGGCCTGATCTCTCCACTTTTTTCCATGATGTTCTTCTAGAAGCTTCCATTGCAGGGGCATATTTCTTCCTAGGCCAACTTTGTTGCAGGGGTGGCACCTTATCCACTCCACATGCGTAGTCGGGTCACACTTTTCTCGTGTCATCCCGATATGCCAAATATGGCTACATCCCAAAACCTTGTCCTACAGGCGTGCATCACGAGTTCTACTAAGACCCTCCTAGAACCTTACCTTGTGTGCCTTCTCCTTGTGCACCCATTTCTTAACTTCAGTCTTGTGTGCCCATGTACCCTAGTCAATATGTTAAGGGCCCAACATCACCCCACACTATGCATGTTCTCTGCCCATGGGAACACTTCTCCAATGAATAAAGAATCACAATAGACTTAATGTCTTGGGAAAAGAATAAGGGAATGAAGAATTTGGGAAAGAAGAAAGAATGGGGAAGTGATGACATTATTACAACAAGATAGGAAAATATTTTTACAACTCACCTCCAACTTGTTTCAGGCATCGACTTCATTTTGCGCTCTCTGTGAGTCACCGAATAGGGTGCTTACTTCCTAAAAACCCAATCCATTTCCTTGAGCGTTCATAGTGTCAATAATTTTTCCAACTCCTTTCCCACGTCCTCAAGTGTGTCCATCCTTCTAGTAATATGTGGGTATAACTCCTTTAGCTAGTTCTTGATTATACCCCTTAGGGCCTCAATAGCTTCTGACTTATTTTCAACCTCAACTAGGATTCTATCCCACTCTGCTCTATTCCCTTTGTTATTTTCTTGGAACTCTTTAAGCTTTGCTTCATAGTTGGCGACCAAAATACTTACCACTTTATCTCTGTCTATGCAATTGTCATATACACCTCTCAGAAGGTTGGGCATCAATCTTTACATCAGCAAGGACTTTGTTGTATTCAGCCATAATTACCACTACTTTTAACTTGTCCTCCTTCTCCAGGTGCGTTGTTGCTTCTTCCATGGATTCTAAAGTTAGAGGTTGCCTTTCCATGGTGAGGATGTGTGTCAAGTATTTAAGGAACTCAAGGGAAGACCCATACTTTTGTGTGGGTAGTGCTAGGTCCGGATGCTTCAAAAAATGACATCTGTGATGGATTCTACCTTCTTATATACCTCACGCACCCTTGCCTTTTCTTCCCTAAGTTCACACTTTAGTTGCGTGCTAATTAGTTCCTCCTACTTCAAATTCTTGGTGCTCTCTTCTAGCTCTTCTTCCCTCTTTTCTAGCTCTACCTCTAGAAATTTTACCCTGTCATTCCTTCCGAATAACCTAGCTTCAACCTCAACTGAGACCTTGTTGAGTGCGTTGCATAACTGCTCATCTAAAAGCTGCTAAGAATTTATTAAGGGTTGTCTCCTTTTGACCCAGAATTTCCATTAGTGCCCCCTGGCTTACCTCGAACTCTGGCTCGTTGATGTGGGACTCAATTTCCCAAGAGAGCATCTTCCTCATCCAAGGGTATACACCTTCTTCATCAAATGACTTCATTGCCAAGAGTTGATCTGTTGGGACAATGCTTTGGAAATGTGCACACAACACCTTGTTTGGATCATCAATGTAATCGATTCTTGGCCCCTAGATTTCCATGCACTTTCCTCCTATGTGCATGCCCTTAGGAATAGTTACTGATAGACTGGGGCCTCCCACATTGTTGTGATATTTCCCTATGCTTTCTTCCTTATCTTCTTCCATCACTATATCAATGTTGCGCTCCAATTCTTGTTCCACCAAGGCCTCGATGATTTTCGTTGCTTCTTTTTCTGCCACCTCATTTATCTTCTCCTTTGTGAGGCTTATATTTCTCTGACCCTACACACCAACCTCTTTACTTCCTCCTATGTCCTGGGTGCTTTCCTCCTCCTAGATACCCTTGTACTACACAAAAAGGAACTCATTTTCTTCTTCCCCGCCCTCTTCTTCTGAACCGTGCACACTAAAAAGAAGTGGTTCTTGGTCCTCTTTAGATTCATCTTCTTCATCGTCATCCTTCTCACCCATGTATTTCTCCAAGATTTTTGTTTCCTCTGAATTAGCTTCCTCCATCACCTTCTATTTCTTCCTAACTGGGGATTCCAGTATAGGAGATTTTTCTTTCTCTTCCTCCTCCTCTAGTGATTTCTCCTCTATGATAAGATTTTCCTATTTGGGTGCCTTCTCTTTGACTGGGGACCTCTTCCTATGCATGTAAGTAATTTTTCTAGCACTTGATCCCAAGGCACCTACTTCTGTGTAACTTGGGCACTTGGTTCCTTTTTCTACATTTCTTTTCCTTCTCGTCTAGGTGTGGGCTTTCTTCACTGCTAGGGGTCCTCGGGTATAGCTATATCGTTTTCTAGATAAGCGCCCTTCTTAAACTTGGGCCTTTACAAAGGTATACATGCACCACGACCTCCTACAATATGAAGAGTTAGGGGTTTCACAATTGTTACTTCATGCGACATGTAATTTTCCATGTACGCTCACTTGTTGGGATAGAATAACGTCCCGCACATCTCCATGTGGTCTCAATCCATACTTCCAAGGTCAAGATTTAACTTCTTGGACTCCTTGAATCTATTAACTCCCACTTGGAAGTATTGAGTTGTGAAGGTGAATGGGAGCTTACACCATGGGCTCATGGTTTCATCAATCAAATTGAACCTACTAATACAAAAGTGTTGGTATATAGCGAACTCAACTTCTCTTCTTAGAAGTAAGCACTAGTAGTTGTTCCATTATTCTACATTCTTCCCCAATGCATTCCTTAAATGCATATCCACTTTTCAAGATGTGCCTTGTGAACATGTGTCATACTATCACAAGTGTATTTCTGAAATATTTTTGCAGGTGAGGGGTCTTCCTCTAGGTACTCCCAAACAAACTTGTCTATTATATCCGGTACTCGATATCTCGAGAACAAAATGGTTAAAAGGAAATTACCAAAGATAATCTTGTCTCCTTCATGTGTGCTGGTGATAATTTCATTTACAATGTATGCAGATAGATTGTAGATGGTGCCCTCTGATATTCTTCTACAAACATTCAACCAAGACTTGTTTACCTATGTCCATCTTTCTTGTGCATTGAGTTTTGTTATCAGGCACATGGCCATTCTCATCATTGGGTCTTGGATATCCATGATATCAAAATACCTTGACCCCTTCTTGTACGCATACAGTGGCCACTATTTCCTTAATTGCTTCCTTTTCGCACAGGTCATCCTTTATATCTTCTCCCTCACAGATAAGGCATGTGAATCTTGAAATTAACTGAGGGGTTATGCACATCTTGTTCCCCACGAAGTAACAGTGGTCTTCAAGAACACGCGACCATAGCCACTGAGAGAGGTGCTCTACCTTTCCAAAGTAGGGTAACTCATAGAGTTGTAATAATCCCGTCTTCTCTAACTTCACCTTGACTTCGTTGCTATAAATTGGTAACCCCTTAGGTGTTCTCTGGTTAGTCGGATGCACTAACTCCAGTGCCATTTCCTTTTCAATCACATTCGTACAATGATTATAGTAACTTGCTGTCATTTTTCTTAAGTGGGATTCTCATTCCATCCTGAGTAAAACCCCATTTAGGTACTACATTTCTGCTTACCATTCCTCATTGGTACTTGTAGTAATTTCTTGTTATTTTCCCTTGCCCTTGCAATTCTTAGGTATTCTTGCTAGTTTTTGGGTGCCATTGTGTAGGTTATCTTTACACTTCAACTTCTCTTCCTAGCTCTACTCTTCTATCTTTTCCAAGTTCAAATCTCGAACTTGTGAAGAAACTCCTTTCCAACATGTGCCCTAGTTGTCAAACCCTAACTAGAATATCCCTTTCACAAGATGGCACTTCTCCACAACCTTCTCCATGCCCGTGAACTATTTCCCTCCTAGTTTACAAATCCAAACTAGTCACTCAGGGTTGAATTCCTCCAATTTTTCTTCACACGGATCAACTCTGGAAACCCTAGTTCTTCCTCTTCGTATACGCAATGTAAATAATGAAGTGTTTAACCTTCTATTTTTATTTTTCCCACTTTTAGAATTAAATTCCACTTCACCTACCACCATACTTTAACACTTAATGTGGATTTTTCAAACAAACCCATCTTTAGCACCTTAACTCACACACCCAACCTTGCACAAACAATTCTCCAACGGTCTGCAGTGCAACCAATCCATCTTGATAGGAGACTCTTGTGCATGCGTAACCAGCGTTGAAGGCACTTCTTCTATCATGATTTTTTCTCTCACCTACCTTGTGTTGCATTTTTGCTTCTTCCTCTCTTGTACATGGATCCACAATGTAGCCTTACCCTAACACCAACCATCCTTTTTCACCTTTCCTTGCATGTACTTCCTTCATAGGGCCATTCAACTAGGATTTCCAATGCAATCCTTCTGGCACTTAACACTTTGTATTTTCTTCCACCTTATTCTACCCCACACTAAAATGATGCGTGGTCCTTTGCGCATTCACAACCTTCAAAAATTAACGAGGTTACCGGTGCCCAAGGCGCAAAACAAAACAACAATGAGAAAGGGAAACACAAGAAAAGAAACATGTAATAAAAGAAATCCTAAACTATCTGGCAATACTACCTTATTACAAATATCAAGAAGACTTATTTATAGTAGGGATTCAGCCTAATCCCATTGAAGTGTCTTGGCAATCTTGTCCCATCCAACACTTATAATTGGCATGTGCACTTGAGTCAAGAATGTACGAGATGATGTAGGGACCCAACCAATGCACTTTCAACTTCCCAGGATGGCACAGAAACTTTGAATCATATAGTAAGACCATCTGCCCAACCTCAAACTTCTTGTTCTTAATGTGACGATCGTGCCATGCCTTTTTTTTTTTTTTTTGTCTTTTGGCTCCACCTAGCGAGTGATCGTCTTTTGTCCAATTACATTAACTTGTCAATTCTTTCTTCCAGTGCTTGTTCATCATCTAATCCTCCTATGCATGCTATACGCAGAGAGGGTAACATGAATTCAACTGGTAGGACAACCTCTCGCACCAAACACCAATTGAAATGGTGTGGCCTTATTCAACCTCTTGTAGGTTGTCCTATATGCCCAAAGAACGGTTGATACTTTGTCATCCCAATCCTGTCTACCAACATCACATATTTTAGTCAATGTGTGGCTAAGTATTTTGTTAAATGCCTCAATAGTTCCATTTGCTTGAGGGTGATAGGGAGTAGTTTTGTGATGGGCCACCATGAATTTTGATAGCAGAATCCTAACCATTTCATTGAGGAAGTGCGTACCTCTATCACTTTTCAAACTCAATGGGCATCCATACTTGTTGATTATGTTTTCCCATAAAAATCTAGCAGTTGTAGCCATTGTACAATCCTTTGTAGGTGTTTCCTTTGCCCACCTTTTTAAATAATCAATACAAGTGAGGATATACCACGAACCAATCCTTCGTGCCACTGGTGAGATTGGTCTGATAAAGTTGATAGCCCACTTCTCAAATGGTTCCGTCTTGGTATTGGTCGCAAGGGAATTTCATCCCTTTTTCCATGTTTACCAAGGCACTAGAAATGGTCACAGGCCTTGCAAAACTCAATGCAATCTTGATAAATGGTCTCCCACCAAATCCCTGCAAGTAGAATATTCCTCTCAGTTGCATTTCCCGCATAGTTTCCTCCTGCAATCCCACCATACGCCTCTTCTATAATTGTAATGCACTCATGTTCTAGTATGCATCGACACAGAACCTCATCCCGACCCATTTTGTATAGATCTCCATTGATTATCATGTAGGGCGCAGTGTGTATGTATGGCCAACTTCTTCTTCTCCAAGGCCTTCATTCTAACTTGTGACACACCCATTTTGAGAAATATTGCAATGTCCTCCAAATACGAGGGCGCACACTGCTGCAACCTAAACATATGTGCATCTAGCATGGTGTCTTCAATGCTCTGCATGTCCTCTCCTAAATCAATCCTAGACAAATGATCAGGTCCAAAATTACTTTTTCCTAGTTTGACAACTACCATGAACTTGAATTCTTGGAACAATAGTACCCACCAACATATGTGCCCTTGTAGAACAAGCTTTTTCACCAAGTATTTCAATGCCATATGGTCAATGTAAAATATAAAAGGGGTTGCCAACAAATATTGTCTGAATTTATGAAGCACGTAGATCATTGACAATGCCTTGTGCTCAGTTGTAGTATAATTCTACTCTGCTGGTGTCAATTTCCTACTTGCAAAGCACAAAGGATGATCAATAATCCCTTCACCAGTTTGCAAGTACTTCTCCAATGGTGGTTCCTAAGGCATCCACATGAACATGGAAGGGCTTATCCCAAGAAGGGAAACGTAGGATGGGTGTGGTGACAAGCCTATCCTTTAAAGTGTCAAATGCCTTATATTGCGCCTCTCCCCAATGAAAGGCACTTTTATGTCTAAGAAACTCTTCTAAAAGCATGGCAATCTTGGCATATCCCTTGATGAATTTCCTATAGTACCCCATATGCCCAAGAAATCCATGCACTGTGCTTTTACTAGTAGGCTCCTTCAATCCCACAATTACCACAAATTTTGCGGGATCTACTAGTAAGCCTTCCTTACATATGATGTATCCCAATAGTGTTCCAAAAGGGGTAACAAAGGCACATTTCCTAATATTGAGGATATCCTCAACTTCCGACACCTTTTAAACATCATCCTTAAGTTGTCACAATGGTCCTTTACTAACCCATACACCGTCCCAATCATCCGGGTAGACTTGAAGAAATTTATGGATGAAATCCAGGAAATCTTGTACCACAATGAGTGAGAACACAGTCGGGGCATTCTTCAACCCAAAAGGCATGACTATATAGGAAAAACTTCCCAACTCGGTGGTGAAATTCATCTTCCTCTGGTCCCCCTTTGCAATTCTTACTGGTGATAGCCCGAGAATCCCTCTGAAAGAGTAGACCTCACGTCACGCCACTACTTTTAAGATCTCTTGAGAAATGGGGTTGGGAAAGGATTAATGATACATATTGCATTCAGGTCCACCGTAATCAAAACAAATCCTTATCCTTCCATCCTTCTTGATATTAATCACCATTGGACTTATCCATTCTGATTCTTCAACAACTTCAATAATACCTGATGCTATCATTTTATCTATTTCTTCCTTGACCTTCACACGTAGGTAGGGATTCATTCGGTATGGTCTCTTCCTAATCAGCGCACACCTTCCTTCACTTTATCCTCATCTCCGCCAAGGAATGGTGGATGCATTTAAGTTCATGATACCCCCATGGGAATAAATCCTCAAACTCACATAAAATATCAATGATCTTAGAGACTTCTTTCTCCGACCAATAGTCTTCGATGATAGCCTCTTTAGGATCTTCTTTTGAGCCGATGTTAACCTTCTTTGTCTTTAAAGGTTCATGATAGGTGCACACCCATTCATCAGCACTATCTAATACCTCGCGTGTCCCTACAGAAGTGGTTAACATCTAATTTCTTTGCTTCTTCTCCATCAATAACATACACCATCTTTCCTTTTTCTTTTTTACATACATGCGTGCTCAAACTGTATTTCTTCTATTTCTTCTTCCTCAAAGTGCACCTCCAAGCTAGGTTCACCTAGCAACTCTAGTAGCCTATCTTCTATCATGGCACTATCCCCAATGGTAAGGCACTTGACAACCTACAATGCCTTATCCACCAAGGGTTTTGTACTTTGATACTCGAATGCTTGAATGAGATCACTTATTAAATCTTTCCAATTCCTGTCTGGTGGCGTGTCTCAACATGAATGTACCATGCACATGCACAACCTTGTAGGGTTGAATACAACTTGTGAACCCATAATGAAGGTGGTAATTCTTTTATGCTTCCCATCTAGGTTGTCTCACATGCTTGGATATGGAAGGAAGTGGTCTCTTTACCATGGTAGTCTTTTATAGTTGTGGGCGCGTTGCTCCTGCAAAACCTTACAGAGAAGGAAATTCTCACCTTGCGCCATTTCAAGAGGTTATCCCGATGTGTTACCCACCAACACGTAGCAGTTCTGAGTAGGACGTAACTTAGCATCCCTCTTCATTCATTTTCTTCCTTCCACTTGAGCTTCCATCTCCTACAAAAGACCTCAAGGAAGGCTCCTCCTGAGTACTTAGGTAGCTCCTTTCCTCCTAGGCGCCGGACTGTATGCACCTTTGTCTCCGGTCCTCTTAAATGTCATTTGATTAATTCATAGGTCCCATGCACCCAATTATCACACACTATACTAGTGGTGTCACTTAAGGACTGAGCATCCTCAAACTGGATAACTCCTTCATGGGATGGATTACCTTTGGATCCCTGATTAAACACATGTATATTCTATCCAGGACCTCTTCTCCCAAAGTTTCGGATAGGGTGTTGACTTTCCATCAGCCAGGGGTATGATGACCTGTTCCTCCTCATTTTCAAAGCTTATGTATCCCTTGTTGAACCGAAGATCTGTATTGTTCTTATAGCACCATGGGAGCTCAAGTAATGTTGGGAAATTGTCTGCCTCGGTGAGCGCTAAGACTTCAAAGTCCCCAGTAAACTTAGCTCCCTAAATGGTGATGGCTGCATCTTTTAAGACACCAATGAGCATTTCCTTCATTTTATTCGTCATATACAACACATTCAAAGATGGCTGTAATGCAGGTCTTCCCATTTGATGTCATGCATCCAAGGTGAGAACATTGACCTATGCGCCTGTGTCAATGAGGATATTACTAAGGAGCCATCCATCCATGACCACATTTAACGTGATCTCTCTATCATAGTCAAGGTTGTGAGGGGAAGTTTTGCATGCAATACCTACCTCTCTCACGCTCTTCTCCAACGCGTGGCACTTTCTCTCTTAACCATGCTCCTAACAAGAGAATAATATTCTCTTGCCTTATCATTTTACACAATTTCTTGAACTCATCCAGTCATCCTTTGGCACCTCGACCTTCCTTTTTGCTCCTCCCTCCTGGATCGCTCCTTTAGACATTGGATTTCTCCTTATAAACTCAAAATGACATCCATGGTCTCTTGATATACCTCCTTCGATGTGCGGGATCTTGGTACTTCCCATGTACCACTTCTTTCCTTGAAACCAAGTTCTTCGCCTTGGTATTTTTTTGCATGCGCGGTCTCTCGCTCTTGTTGTTACCATAATAGGTTCCAAGCCAGATCACATGTCACCCATGGCATCCATTGTGTGTCAGCCTTCTTAATGCTTACCATTGCATCGCCCTTGTCTTTCTGGTGTTGTTGATTCATATGCTCAAACAACTCAGGGCACTCCTCATACTTGTCCTTCTTCTCGCATCATGAGCACTGCAATAAGTCTAGGCACTCACTTTTGTAGTGGTCTATAGACCCACAATTAAAACAAGTTCCACGTGGGAACTCACTTCTTCCTCCTTCACGGTTAACATGACCATGGAATCCTCCATGAATTCCCCTTCGCACGCACGCGCCTCCATCTCAGGCGCTCATAACAGCGATCATCGCCCTTATAACTACTGGTAATGTTGGTCTGGTGCACACCATGATCAATGGCCTCATGGATCTAGATCAATAAGCCTACAATCCTTTGTATCATGGGTTGTAGAGGTGTAGATCTTACAGTAGCAAGATACATTCTTCCGAATTACGCGTTGTAATAAGGGACATCTACTCACATCATGGTCCCCGTGAAAAATATCACAGTCTACTGCTACGGTGCGTAGTGTATTTCGAGGTAACTATCCTTGACATTCCCCTCTACCTCACAATCTGTACACCACATTCCATTGCAAGTCTCATGAGCTAAGTTCACAAATAAATTTTCCAACTGCTTAGCCATAGTAGTGATTTGAGCTTCCAAAATGGGCTAACACTAGTGTCAACGCTTCTAATAGCTTCAATGCGTAGGGCGATTCCAACACCTCGCGCAGGTCTGTGAAATTTTTATGAGATAAATCTCTTCTAAATGGGGTTATCAACCCTCCAACAAACCATTGAGCATGTTGTGAAGGGTGAATGTCATATGACAACTTTGATAGGAGAGTCTTAAACCATGCATCATACTCCCACACACTCTTTGTCATTCCCTATTGAATTTCCTTAAGGGTGTTGATGCTCTTCTGTTCAAACTCAGGGATGTGGAATTCTACTAGGAAAACATTTTTCAATGCGGTGTAATCTACCACCATCTGATGGGGTCATACTTCCTATACCAGCTATGCACACATCCTTACAACGTCATTGTAAACTAATCGCCTTCGCTCCGGGTCATGATCCCCTTTGCATGCCATAGCAACTCACACGTATGAACATGCTTCACAGAATCTTCAATACCCCTATAATCTGGAAAATGTAAAGACATCTCAAAGAATACTTAAGGAGGTTGTTGGAGCCCTTGTCCTCCTGAGCCAAAGCCTTGGTTTCCTCTCGGTATTTCCCCACCGCCGAGATCCACCAGGTCATGTTCCTCCTAACCCACCAAATCTGTTCCTCCCGATCCACTAGATCCACCGAGTCCTATAGTGGTCGTGCCAGGGTCCCCAAAGTTCCACCGAATGGCACGTTGATGGTCTATGATAATGTCCCACTACTAATAGTGTACCCTGCACCACTCCCAGACGTGAGACCAAAGGCTTGTGTTTCTGCACTCTACCTGAAAATTCCTCATAACATTGGGATGGTATGTGCATCCATAGAAGTCCCAAATGAGAAATTATATCTCCTAGGTGTAGATCAGTCACTTCCACCGATACTAGCTAGGTTAACAATATTCTTCCCTTGATCTAGAAAACCAAGCACCAAAGTTTGGTCACTAGGTGGGCTCATATGTGCACCAATTACTCTTCTCTCTCCACATGACAAACTCTCATCAGAAGCTGAAGGGGTCTCTCTAACGCACTTGCTAAGATGGGGTAGCACAGACTGCTTAGGTTCCATGTCTTTGCGTGAACCTCAAATCCTTCCCACAACATCTACCTCCATACATCCATCACACTTACAACCTCACATTTTCTAGAAATCTCCCTTTCATGTGCTTCACTATACTTGAGTCGTCTCTCCTCCCTTTCTTTCTCCGTCGCAATGTTTGTCATCTTCCTCCACTCTAGCTTCCTCACCTAGCGCTCAAAACAATTTAGCCGGCCATCAGAAATGCCTCTAAAATCAAGGTAATAATCAAGATCTTCATGGCTAGAGGAATTGCACATAGAAATGATCCTTTGGGCTCCCATAAACTCAAACTCAGCAACTTCCGAAAATAATATGTCAAAATAGCATACTCCAGAGTGTAGCTAGCTAGTACTCCTTTCCACCAATGATCAATAGCATGAGTCCATGTTAGATCTGCATCTTGTAGCCTCTGGTACTCTTCTTGGGTCCATGCATGTGATCTATAATACCAATTTGATCTAGACACATATGTCGAGAGCCATTCATACAGATCTCTACTGGGAAGCAATAGAAAAATGTTTCATACAACTCATGGTAGAGGTTCTCTTCTACCCATCTACATGCATCAAAATTAGGTTCAGTGTTGAATCTCTGAGAAAATTCTTCCTCTGTAATTTTGAACCATGATTCAACACTTTCCAAAGTTGGCGTTCTGTCATCACTCATTACACAGATCATGATGTATGCCATTTCCCACTACAACTTCAAAAAGGGGTTATGGAAATAGAACCAAGATGTAGTCATTTTTACACCCACTAAAGAACAAGGGAATCCCATGCATGTCATCCTATCACCCAATGGGTGTTGGGCACTCACCCGAGGCACGCACGGGCATGAAGTCTCTCTTTTATGCAAGTTGAGCAGAAAACATCATCTATGATCCAAACTTTAAGGAAAGTGTGTGGGAATGAGACATGCAAACATCATGGAGATCAGAATGGCTCTAGATCATTGCAGTCATTACAGGCATAGATACTTTAACAAACTTAAAGAACTGAATCAAAAAGAAAGGAAAATGCATAGGGATTCATATTCATCTTATAAGCAAACATGAAAATAAACTATGAAGAATCACGTATGAATCCAAACTAAGAATGATCATATTCAATTAACTTGGTAACCTCATTACATTCATTAGACTCACTACAAAGCACCACATTATGGCGGATCAATTCATGCATCAT
Source organism: Taxus wallichiana var. yunnanensis (assembly GCA_018340775.1). Classification (NCBI taxonomy): domain Eukaryota; kingdom Viridiplantae; phylum Streptophyta; class Pinopsida; order Cupressales; family Taxaceae; genus Taxus; species Taxus wallichiana. Next base: position 218,737,700 of record CM031243.1, on the reverse strand, counting down.
AACTAGATTCATATCCTTTAGTTCTCAAACATAAATTTTATAACCTCAAGCCCTTGATACATCCTTCTCCTATATTTCATCTACCCAACCCAATATGACTCCTCACGGTATTTCTACTGAAGCTTCACTCTATTGATTCCTATATCTTTTCTTCTCGTGGGTACTTATATTTATAGGCCTCTTGAACTACCAACTCATCATTCTACGGCCTCAAATCTAGTGCCAAATGTTTGAATGTGGTTCTCCATGGGCATGCTCCTCCGCCCGAGATCTCCACTTTTTGCCATGATGGTCTTCTGTGAAGCTTCCATCGAGGGCATCTTCCACTTTTTGCCATGATGGTCTTCTAGAAGCTTCCATCGTAGGGCATATTCCTTCCTAGGCCAACCTATCACCAAGATGACACCTTATCCACTCTACATGCACAGTCGGGTCACACTTTTCTCGTGTCCTGCTCAATACACCAAATACGGCTAAGTCCCGAGACCTTGTCCTATGGGTGCACATCACGGGTTCTACTAAGACCCTCCTAGAACCTTGTCTTACGTTCCTTCTCCTTGCGCGCCCATTTCTTAACTTCAGTCTTGTGTGCCCATGCGCCCTTTTTGGAATTTAGTCAATATTTTAGGGGTCCAACAATGAACTTCATAGTTGGGATTGTGATTTTGAATCATCCTATGGTGGAACCATACCCAATTTATAAGACCGTACCATACAATCCTAACCCCGTTATGTGGTCTTGGGCCTTATCTAAATCAATTCCTACAACTTTCTGGGTTACTTGCCTTACTAGATTTTTTTGTCATTGTCAAATCCTAGTTATCACACATGCAACAAGGCTCTCTAAATAGATTTATCATCATTCAAACCTTATCCATGGATGAGTATTCTTGGAAAAAAATGTTAGAAGGATTGGGAATTCACATACACCATTGACATTGTCACTACTTCAAAGATGCCTCAAACTACATGTCATTCTCCACCTAGCATGTAATATCTAGATAGATCAATTAGATTTTTTATTTTCTTTGACCATGATTTATTTGACTTGAATCTTGTAAAATTACTTGGAGATGATATGTTTGAGATCTTGTAGATAAGATGTATGGTTTCCTTAACCTAATTTGTAGCTTCAAACCTAATGTGTGTGCTTCCCTAATGACTTTAGATGTGATATTGTGAGATTTAGGGAGATTTGGATGTCTTTTACAAGTGTATGAAGTGAGTTCTCTAGTGCATTACCTTAGGATTTCCAAGTTAGCAAATGAGGTAGTGTTTACTTTCTTATATAGGGTTCCATAGATGATTTATCTAGGAAGGTTGTCCCGGATGAAGTAGAATACCCAACGAAAGATGTCAATTTGAAAATTTAGTTGGAATACATGTTTTTCAAGGACCTTAAAAATTGATTAGGACTATATATAAATTACCAATCAAATAGTTGGTACTGACTGTGAGTTGTAAATTTTCCAAATGAAGTTTGTAGATTATAAACTGATGTTTCTCTATTGATTTTATGCATTGTATTCTCAAGATGTGTAAACATGTTAGTGTGCAATAATAAACAAGCTAAACAATGGACCTTGAAAAGTTCTAAGAGGGAACGAAGAAGTTGTATTTATTATAGAAAGAGTGTATAGTCAAATAAAGGGTTTCCAAAGTGCAAATTACCAAATTTGAGTGTCTACAATATATTGGTTTTATTATGAATGCTATACATTTCCATAACAAGACAAGAAATTGTGAATAGAGAATTTAAGACCATGCATTCATTATTTGTTAGTTGTATGACATAGATTTTGACATTTTTAATGCTATTTAGTCAATGGCAACAAAATTAGGTGAAATCATAAACTCGAGAAAGATAAATAGAAAAATCCATAACTATGTTGGGTAATGTTTTGAAATTTTTTGGCTTGCAAACATTGGATTTTGAATTTCTTGATTATGATAGATTTTTTGAAATTTTAAAAAGTTTGACAAAATTTACTTATCTTAGATAATTCTATGTAAAAATAATTATATAGGTATCATTATTGAGGTTCCTATTACACTTATATCTCAAATCTAATATATACACCTTGAGAATGATACAAGTTCAACATATTTTACATATATTTGTTTAAGATAGGTTTGCTAGTTTTATTGCAAATTTCATATGCACACATTTTTAACATTTGCTAACATTTTATCTTATGTAGGGGTTGTTGATACATTATCTTCCCGAGTGGGTGCATCAAGGGCTTATCGAGATTGAGGTGTGGTTGGAATTGGTCATGTGGGCTAGACCACAAACTATAGAGAGATGTTTTTATGTTGTCCTTTATAACATAACTACCATATCCTTGCGTTGTTTCCTCTCTTGATCAAATGTCACCATTATTGTGTTCACTTATTCTTAGTCTTCCCACTTCTTTCAATTATTATAAACTTTTATCATGCCTTTATTATGACTTTTCCCTACATTCCCCATTATTTTACACCTTTTACATTAGTATTTCCCCCAAATATGATAAGATTTACCATGGTCAATCTTGTTTGGTTTTATTATCTTTATCACCGACAATATCTACCATGGTAGATCTTGTCGATTTTTTTGCAAAAAAATTAACCATGGTCGATCTTGTTGGGTATATATAGAAATCATGTCTTGTTATTTTATTAATCATCATCATTCATTAAGAGGTTAATTAATATTTTCACACCAAATAATTTCACACATATTTGCATGTACTTGTTACATTTGAAGTTTTGGAGTGTGCCCTTTGGAATTTAGGCCACCATAATGAACTAATACTAGATCTCTTCTTCTTTATTTTTCCCTTCTCCACCCATAACAATTCTCTTACAATGTTGTTGTATCTAGGGAGCATCAATGCATCAACACACAACATGTAAGTATCTCTTGTTAAATATCACAAGCATTGAGAGGGGGTGAATTAGTGCTTAGCACAATTAAGGTCCATTCAAACATTTGTATTTACTTAACTTGAATTAGCAGTTAGATTATGAGCACAACAAGAACTTCAATCAAGAAACACATATGAGCATAACACAATGTTTGTAGTGGGAAATGCAAGGAGGAAGAAAACCCACTTTGAAACCATAATTTTTATTTAGAACACCAATTCTAAAGCATTGATTCATAACTAATTAAGCACCCACTTAATCATTGAATCACCAACTTCAAGAGTCAATACAATAACCTATTTGATGAATGCTAAGATACTACTCAGTTGGATTTGTACAAAACCACCTACTTCTTCAGCCCAAGCACCTACTCATATAATACTTACAATCTTCAATTGACCATACAGCTATCTTGTTGCTCCATCAATAGATTATGATAAATTTACTAGTACAATTCATTCAACAATTCACCTGATTCTCTAATTTTGCAACTTATAATTGACCTTGATTTCACCCGATATATCACTTCTCCTGATTATCAGATTTACAAATTTGTTCTTGAGGAATTAGATCATTGTTTTGTATCATTTGTCAACTCAAATTTCTAGTCTCTCACTATATACTTTTTACACATTCAATTTCAACATATTCACAATCATATCTTGCAGGATTTCAAAGATCTATCACTCTATTGTTCACAAAACTTCATGTTTTATTGTGCATATCTGAATACTTTTATTCAATACTACACATTGATCTAACTCTCTTTGTTCCTTCATTATTTTTCTTTACTCTATCATGATAGTCATCTAAACTAAGGACCAACAACTTTTTCTCACTTCTCTCATTGTCTTAGCTATGTGTCACTTTGAGTCATCTCATTCAAATTTTTGCATCCTCTATATTTTGACTCTCTGAACTTCCAACTTCACTTGAGCATGTACAAGACCTTTCATATACCAATCCCTCTAATTTTACATGTTACTTTTTACCTTCTGCAGGTTCAAACTCTTCACCTTCCCCTTCATGAGCTCAAGGAATACATTAACGAGTTTGACAAGTTAGGATGAGACAAGGAATGAATTTTGACTTTCCTATTCAAACTTGAAAGGGAAATTATAGTTGTGTAATTGATTGTGCCTTTTCAATTTTCACTTACATACCTTAATCCACTTTGAGTTGAGCAAGAAGAATTCACTTAAAAAATGTGAGGACTCCTTGAGACTTAACAAAATTTTCCAAATTTTCAGATGTGCACAACTATGAATGCATTCAAAACCTCATATCATTGTATTTGTGCTTGATAAAATATTTGATACATGGCATGTACCTTGAAGGAATATTTTATACTTGAGAGACATCTTGAGGTTCTCATTTTACATGAATAAACAGGAAACATGTTACTATGGGAGACTTTCTTGCATTTGAGTGGAGTGGAGCTTGTTCAACCACAAGGAATGACTTCCAAAACTATTTCATTCCATTAAAACTTGAAGAAAATGAAGACACACTTGTATTTGCAAGAAGGAATGAGAAAAAACTTATGTAAGACCCATTTCTTGTCAAACAAAGTGGACTATGCATGAACTCCTAGAATTTTGTTATGAAAATATCCTTACATACTCAATGAAAATCCCACAAATATTTTACAAAATAAATTTAATTTCCACACAGAGGTTTTTATAAAGTTTCACAAAATTGGATGGTTTAATCATTGTATTCGATCAAAATTGTGCTTAAAAACCCTAAATTAGGGTTATTTATATTGTAGAAGCCCAAAAGCTCAATAATTACATTTCTTTGTCAACTTATAATGGAATTCTAAAAATTATTCTTCAATGAACCTTTAGAATGGTTAACCATCTTCATCCAACAATTTACATGTTTAAAATCCTTCAAATTTGCTCTTAGACATCACTATTACAATGCAGGGTTCAAGAAATTTATCGTATAAGTAACTTTTCAAGAAATAAGACTTAAACAAACCCTTGATTAACTTATCAAACTGAATTGAAAGGGATAATGAACATATATTAGACTTTAACCTTCATAGCCTAAGGTGGTAAAAGTGAAACATAGTCTAGTTTGTCTATGACGAGTGAATGGAATGTGCACAATCTTCCAAGTGAAGGATAAAAACACCATTACAACCCACTACTTCAATTATTTCAGGACCAATTCTTGAGGAAGAAAACTTATAATATTTCATTCATGTTTAGGACCCTCATGCATGCATTAAAATCTCATTGAAGAGCTTGATAGACATAATCAAGATGACTTGTACCTTGAAAGATGACCATTAGTAACATGTACACCGAGCTTGATAGGCTTAAGAACCATTTATGATGAATAAAACATGGAGACACCATCAACCACCTATGATAAGGTTTACAGAAGCTAAAACTAGTGAGTTTTAGACCAAGATTTGACTTTCACTTCCATTCATTAAACAACCTACCTAGGAAAGAGAAATTGCCTTACCAAAATAGATCAATCTTTTTAGTTACACCTCTTTTTGATAAAAATATTTTTGCACAAGAATTATAGGAAAATTTAATAATAAAATTTATCTTATTACTTATCTAATAATTCCTTAATATTTTTTTTTGACACCTAAGAAGCTAGGCAACCCAAAATGAACTTATTAAGAAACCGGTCTTGCAAGAACATGAATAACTTGCTCAAATTACCTCCTTAAGACCTGAAATTTTATGTGGAGCTCAAGGACATCTTCCTTCACCATATTCAATGGTTGGTTTGTCAAAATTAACTTTTAATTGGTCTAGAACATCCTATTTTCATGCAAGAATAATTGGGTTTCTCAAGGGAAGTTTTGGCTAGAAGTGACATTTTGCTTCAAAACATGTTTCTTGACTTTCTAAGCCCTAAAATGAGTTCATCCACCTAAGATACACATGTTCCAAGTGTTTTACTACTTCACTTTGCACCACAGAGAATCAACCAACATGACTCACATGCACCTAGAAAGCATCAATTTGACACAACATGGACTAACATGAACTCAACACTCTATGACTCCTTGGACACACCATTTCCATGACAAAGATGCACTGGGACATTACACAGGGACATCAATGACAACATGACACAAGGTGGGAAAAACTCCCCTTTTTCATTGATGTCAACACTCACACAAACCAAGGCAAATTTATGACAATGTGACAAACCACATGAATGACCAGCACCATATTCATATTCCCCAGGCACATATTCTCCCCTTTGACATCCATGACAAAGATGGGACAAGGAGAAATGACAAGAAACAACATGAGAAAAGACATACCTCTTAGATTTCTCCCCCCAGGGCTTTAGGCATACTTGAGACTATAGAAACACCATGCATGACACAAGACCATTTGAAAAGATTGATATAAAAACATACCTGAACTGACCATGGAATCACATGTAACAAACTTGTGTGGAAGAATATCATGAACAACACCATGAGCTAGTGGACTAGCTCCCCCTCACTTGAAGCTCTTTTTGGCACATTACAAGAGCTGATTTTACAAGACAAATGCTTCCTTGAGTTTTCCAAGACCTCTTAATTGCTGGTAGGATCAGGAATGAATCCCAATTCATCCTTGAGATGCTCAAATGTTGCCTTTAGAAGTGGATTTTTCATAATATCTGCAATTTCTTCTTTTGTGCTCACATATACAAGGTTAATCTTTTTATCATTCACTTGTTCCCTCAAGAAATGAAATTTGATTGGAATGTGTTTAGTTTTTGAGTGGAACACTGGATTTTTAGAGACACTAATGACACTAGTGTTATCACAAAGCAAGGATTTGGATCATTAAATCTTACCTTGTAGTCTTCCAAAGTTTTCCTCATCCAAATAACTTGAGTGCAACACATGGCAACAACTATGTACTCAACTTCACAAGTTGATAATGCCATTGAAGATTGATTTTTTCTCAACCATGATACTAGAAATTTTCCAACAAAGAAGGCACCACCACTTGTACTCTTCATGTCATCAATGTTTCCAGCCCAATCAACATCAATGTATGCTCTTATGTTGAAGTCTTTTCTTGCAGGATACCAAAGGCCATACTCTAAAGTTCCCATGAGATATCTGAGTATTCTTTTGACTTCCTTGAGATGTGTTTCTCTTGGATTCTCTTGAAATCTTCCTGCTAAAACCACAACTTGCATAATGTCAAGCCTTGATGCAATGGAGTAGAGAAGGCTGCCTATCATAGATCTATATAGTGTTTTGTCCACTTTTGGTGAGTTGTCCTCTTTTCTCAACTTACATCCCACCTCCATTGGTGTGCCTATAGGTCTGCACTCTTCCATTTTGAATCTTTTTAGCATTTCCTTGATGTATTTAGCTTGAGATATGAATATTCCTTGATCTGATTGGCTTATTTGAAGGCCTAGAAAGAATGAAAGATCACCAAGCATAAACATTTCAAACTCTTTACTCATAACATCAGAAAATTCATGAGTCATCCTTTCATGATCCCCTCCAAATATGATGTCATCCACATAAACTATGACAATTAGCATCTTTTCTTCTTCTTCTTTGATGTAGAGATTGCTATCAGCCACTCCCTTTCTGAAACCTTTCTCAATAAGATAAGCATCCAGCCTACTATACCAAGCTCTAGGAGCTTGTTTGAGTCCATATAAGGCCTTTTTCAACTTGCATACATAGTCCTTATCTCCAATTAAAGAGAATCCTTCAAGTTGTTCAATATATACCTCTTCATTCAATTTCCATTTTAGAAAAGCATATGTTACATCCATTTGAAAAAAAAAAATCTTTTTTTTTTGTGAGTTGCATATGCTAAGAACAATCTAATTTCTTCCATCCTTGCCACTTTGGTGCAAATTTTTCATCAAAATCAATTCCTTCCATTTGTGCATAGCCCTTACATATAATTTTTTTTATTTCTTGTCACTTCACCTTTTTCATTCATTTTATTTATGAACACTCATTTTGTTCCTATGACATTCTTATCTTTTGGCCTAGGCAAAAGCTCCCATGTTTCATTCTTCTCAATTTGGTCAAGCTCTTCATTCATGGAATCTACCCAATGTTTTTCATTGCATGCTTCTCTCACATTCTTGGGTTCTATCATAGATAAGAGGGTTGTGTCTTCATTGTTTTGTTGACTTCTTAGCTTTCTTCTTATAAGAACACCACTTTCTTTACTTCCTATAATCTGATATGTTGTATGGTATCTCCTAACTTGCCTTGAAGGTATCTTGGTGTCATGTATTTCTTCTACTTCTTTTACTTCTTTATGGATTCTATTTATTTCATCATCATCATCATCTTGATTTTCAATGCAATGTGTATCATCTTCATGGCTGTCCTTAGGCTGATTTATGATTTTTGAAGGATAAGATTCATCTATTTTTACATTGGTACTTTCAACCACCTTCTAATCCTCTTGTTGTAGCATCTAATGAATACCCAAGAAATATGCCCTCATCACACCTGGAATCAAATTTTCCCAAATTGTCTTCATCTCTCTTAATATAACACTTTCTCCCAAAGACTCTTATGTGCTTCACATTGGTTGGCCTTCCTTTCCATATTTCATAAGGTTTTTTGCTGATATTTACTCTTAATTGAGATTTGTTTATAATATAAACAATTTTGCACACTACTTCACTCCAATAGCTATCAGGAAGTCTTGATTCATTCAACATAGTCCTACTCATTTCTTGCATGGTCTTGTTCTTTCTTTCAACCACCCCATTTTGTTGAGGTGTCCTAGCAACTGAGAATTGTCTTTATATTCCATGTTCTTTGCAATAATCATCAAATTCATTAGACCAAAATTCTCCACCCCTATCTAATCTTAAGCATTTGATTTTGGTGTTCTTTTCATTCTCTACAAGTGCTTTGAAGGCTTTGAATCTATCCAAGGATTCTGATTTGTGTCTTAAGCAAGATACCCATGTCATCCTGGTAAAATCATCTATTAGAAGCATGAAGTACTCATCTCCTTGCATACTTGCAGTTCTTGTAGGCCCACACAAATCTGTATGAATCAGCTCCAAAGGTTGAGTAGTTGAATACTCTTTTGACTTGAATGACCTTCTTGTTTGTTTTCCATGTAAACAAGCATTGCACATAGAATATGTTGGTTTCACAATTTTTGGCATGTTTCTAACTCCATCTTTAGCACTCAATTTCACAAGATTTTCAAAGTTGATGTGTCCTAATCTCTTGTGCCATAACCAATTGTCATCAAGTTTTCTTGTAAAACATTTTTCTTTGTTTACCTCTTTGAGCACATACATATTATTTTTTTCTTTTTTCTTTTCCAACTCTCTTCCCTATTTTTCCATCAATAATTTTACACCCTTTATCATTGAAAATCATATTATAGCCTTGTTTTCACATTTGGCTAACACTTAGCAAGTTATGTTTGAGCCCTTCAACATATAGCACATTTTCTATAACTATTTTTCCATTGTCAAGACTAAGAGTTCCCTTTCCCACAATATTTGTTGAATTATTATCACCAAATCTAACAACACCTGATGCATTATTTGAAAAGGAAATAAATTTTTTTTTTCACCTATCATATGACTAGAGCAGCCACTATCCAAGTACCAAATCATTCCCTCATCTTGCACATGAAAAACAATTTGAGCTATCATACTAACTTCTTCTTTTTTGTTTGATTTATATTTCACAATATATATCCACTTGATTTGCTAGGATGTTTTGAGTTGTACATGCTAGCTATGTGACCCTCATTTTTGAATTTGTAACACACAATATTATGACTCACTCTTATATGTTGCAAGTTGTAATTTCTCCTATTGCCTCTAGCATTTCTTCTACATTTTGCAACTTTGTGACCAAACTGGTTACATGAAAAATAATAACCATAGAAGGAATGAGAGTACCTCATAGCATAGGTGATTATAGGAGAGCTTGTCTTGCTTTTTTTAGAATTTTGGCCTCCTTTTTTTATCGTGTGAGAGATTTTTGGTGTAGTCTTATCTTATTTCTTCTTGGCTGGTTCATCTTCCTTATTCTCTTCCTTGAAACCAATTCTTGATTTGTCACTTACATCCCTTTGAGTGCTTATAATTTTGGATAGAACATTTGAGATCCTTTATAACTTTTCATACATCTTGATTTTTCTATTTGCTTGTTCTAATTCAGCCTTGTGGAGTTCTAAATCAGATTTCAAAATTTGACATTCTTCTTCCTTTTCCTTGTAGGATTGAGAAATATTTTCCAGCTGAGATTCAAGCTCCTTGAGTTCATTCATTTCCTCTTCTTCCTTTTGAATTTTCTTCTTTTCAAGGATGTGGATTTGTTCTTCATAATCCTTTAGGGTGCATCTTAGCTTTTGGTTCCTTCTTCTACAAATTTGGAGTTCTTCAAGAGCACTTACCAATTCAACCTCTAAATTTACTTTTCCTCTTCTTCATTAGAATCTTCATAGCTAACCATATTATTTCCTTTATTGTTGCATTCATTTGAAATTTCTAGAGCCATGAATAAGGTTTCACATTGAGCTCCATCACTCTCACTCTCTGAGTTGCTTGAGTTACTTGATTCTGAATCACTTGATTTTTCTTTTGAATAGAAATTTCTCTTATTCTTGAAAAACTTCTTCTTGTTTCCCTTCTTCTTGTAGTTCATCTTTTTCTTTCCATGTTTATGACCTTCTTCACCATATTCAAACTCAACCTCCTTGTTTTTGTTTAGACATTTAGTAGAAAAGTGTCCTACTTGACCACAATTAAAGCATTTGAAAGGGATTTTACCTTTATATTTTCTTGATCCTCTTCCCAATCTTCTTACAAACATTGCTTCAATCTTCTCAACATCTTCTTCATTCTCCAAATCTGATTCCTCTTTTTCTTTCTTGGATTGACTCTCTTTCTTTGCTTTGAAGGAAACTTCTTTCTTGGCAGATTTGGCTCCAATTGTTCTCATTTCATATGCTAATAGAATGTTTTGTAACTCATCCAGTGTCAAATTTTTCATGTCTTTTACTTCCTCAATGGCTGAAACCTTTGCATCATATTTGGAGGTCAGAGATCTTAGGAATTTTTGAACTATGATGGTTTCTTATTTCTTCTCACCTAAGCCTCTAATCATATTGATTACTTCATCAACTCTCTACATGTATGCTGCAATACTCTCATCCTCTTTCATCTTCAAACTCTCAAATTGAGCTTTGTAGGTCTATAATTTAGCTAGCTTGAATTTTTCATCACCCTCATAGATACTTTGAATTTTTGTCCAAATCTCCTTGGCTATAGTATAGTTTGTTATCACTAAATCACAACACCCTCGATTTGCACAAGTGTATGTGTGCTTGAGCTCACAAAGGTGATTGGGTAACATGGGTACTATCTCCAAGTTGTGGGAATTACTACTTGAGACAGACCTCCAAAGAAAGTTGGTTCTTTCTCCTAAACTACTTGCCACAATCTACTCCTAATGCAAGAAAAATTATCTTATCCTAATCCAACTTTCCAAGGGGCCGGGAGAGAGAGTGCATGAAAGTAAAACCTACACTAATAGTGGTGATATACCGAAAGGAGGGTATGAAAACAGTCTCCAATGTGTGAAAATGGAAGCAATATGCATATTAGAGAGGGTGATGATAGTTCTCCACAGTCTAATAAGATCACTCACAACACCTTTACATGCAGACACAATAACAATGAATCCCTACAAGAGCAATAAATAGGCATAATCTAAGTGCAATGAGATTGAAGAGGTAAGAAGAATGTAAAATAACAAAGGAAGGAAGACACATCCACAAACTTGCATTTATTGCTTCATTGATATGCACAAACTCAAACTATTACAAAATAAATGCCTGGATCACCATGCAGGAGTTTATTACAAAGGCATGCAACACATTGGCTTCCAAAAACCAAAATGAAAGAGTTTTTTCTACTCAAACTATTTTTTTACACTTGAACCCAACACTTTAATTTATAGAATTTTGGGAGGGAGAGAGAAAGGGGATGCAATTCCTAAAATTCCCTTTCCCACCAATTGCAAGTCATGATAAATGAGTGTGGTTGGTGTTTTTGGACCTACAAGAGCAATCTCAAGGTGTCTCATAACTTTCAGTAGTGAAATAATGATTTCTCATGCTCATTGAATGCTCCTCCACCACTTCTCAACCACCAAACAGAACTAGGATCATTTTCCTTTAAAAAATCAATTAACTATTCATCAAATTCTTTATTTCTTGATTTTTTTTGCATTGCGATCCGAGCCAAAATTCCAACAACTTCAATTTTTTGAAGATCCATTGAAGATTACAAAATTTATGGCCCTCTGAGTGTGTGCAACTATTTTGAGTTTACCAAGGATTTTTACATTTTATAGGACTAAGCATTTAATCTTTTGGAGCTATAGATGTTTCTTTTATTTTCACCCACCTACCTTCATTAAAAATAAGAAGTTTTTTTGTGTGTAGGATGTCGAGCCCTTTACGAAAAATCCAATTTTGTCAAAATTAGAGCTCCGAATCAAAAGTTATGCTTATTTTAATATCAGGGTCAAGGCATTCCACGCAGGCTTTAATAATCCACACTAAACCACTTTCCCTTTGTATTGCGGGTATCACGGGACTTCGAGGAACTCATGGCATTAGGATAGAAGGGTTGTTTGGGCTGTCATGACCTGATTCACTTGCAATGCACTCTTCCTCCTTGAGTATGGAAATTTTACCTCTGCTGTGAACTCACATCCCCACAATACACCATCGCTCAAGTCCCTTAGACCCGCAACTTGTTTCCCCCCACACAACACCAAACTTGATGTCACCTTTGTTGTGAAGTGATTTTAGGTTTGTGGGGAAATCATTTCCCCACAGTACTTGGACCGCCTAGGCCCCAAACTTTCACCTTTTAATGCATACATTGGATGCTGCTTGAATGCCCTTTACAAATTGGAGGATTTCAAGGAACTCATGGCCTGATTGAACTTGTGTTTACTTGGCCTTCAGGACCTTATTTACCCACAAATCATTATTCCTTAGAATTTTAGACCCAAATTGAGGACGGAGAACCCTAGTTCATTTGCAATCATTCGACCCACACCCTTAGACCCGTAATATGTAAAAATAGGTTCCTTTTCAATTTTTTCAAATTTTTAGAAAATTTTTGCTAACTCCTTAGATTTTTCTTTAAAAGGAGAGTTATATAAAATCAAAGGTGTTCCCCCAAAATCTAGATTTCTTGTTTTCACCATTTCCATATGTTCAATTCTACAGAAATTGTGCAAGTTGTCGAAATCATCCTGGGTAAATTTCGATAACACAAATGCATTACCTTCACAAATTCAGTTTCATTCAACCCACAAAGAATGGAATTCATGGCTTTTGAATTGTTTTCATATTCTTTCTTATCTTTTGTAGAGGTAATTGGATTAGTTGAAGGATTGTAGCCACTTGTTCACACTTTCCCATATGTCAAAACCAAGGGACATGAGATAATTTTTCATCCTTATCCTCCACAAAGAAAATTTTATTCTTGTAAAGAGAGGTGACCTTGACATTGATAGTTCACCTGGTGCCTGATTTTTTTCCATGCTTGTGAAAAGAGGATCACCTTGAAGTTGTTAAACTTTCACTGAAGGCCCTGCTTTGATACCAATTGTTAAATATCACAAGCACTAAGAGAGGGGGTGAATCAATGCTTAGAATAATTAAGGTCCTTTCAAAAAAATTGATTTACTTAACTTGAATTAGCAATTAGATTATGAGCACAAAAATAACTTCAATCAAGAAACACATATGAGCATGACACAATGTTTATAGTGGGAAACCCAAGAAGGAGAAAACCCACTTTGAAACCAGCCTTTTTATTTAGAACACCAATTCTAAAGCATTGATTTACAACTAATTAAGCACCCACTTAATCACTGAAGCACCAACTTCAAGAGTTCATACAAGAACCTACTTGATGAATGCTAAGAACCTACTCAACTGGATTTGTACAAGAAGCACCTACTTCTTCAATCCAAGACCTACTCATACAATACTTGCAATATTCAATTGACCATATAGCTATCTTGTTGCTCCATCAAGATCATGATCACTTTACTAGTGCACTTCATTCAACAATTCACCTGTTTCTCTAATTTTGCAACTTATAATTGACCTTTATTTCATCGATATATCACTTTGTCTCCCGATTATCGATTTGTAACTTTTTTCTTGAGCAATTAGATCATTGTTTTGTATCAACGTTAAATAAAATTTATAGTCTCTCACTATATACTTTTTCACACATTCAATTTCAACATCTTCACAATCATATTTTGTAGGATTTCAAAGATCTATCACTCTATTGTTCACAAAACTACATGTTTTATTGTGCATATCTTAGTACTTTTATTCAATACTAAACATCCATCTAACTCTCTTTGTTCCTTCAATGTTTTTCTTTACTCTATCATGACACACATCTCAACTAAGAAACAAAATATTTTTCTCATTGTATCATCTATGTGCACTTTGAGTCATCTCATTCAAAAATTTTCATCCTCTATATTTTGACTCCACAACTTTCAAATTCACTTGAGCACGTATAAGACCTTTCATATACCAATCCCTCTAATTTTACATGCTACTTTTTACCTTTTGTAGGTTTAAACTCTTCACCTTCTCCTTCATGAGCTCGAGGAAGACATCAATGGGCTTTGAGAAGTGAGGATGAGACAAGGAATGACCGATGAACTTCCTATTCAAACTTAAAAGGAAAATTATAGGTGTGTAACTTGTGTAAGACTATTTAAATGTCAAACAATGGACTGTGCATGAACTCCTAGACTTCTAATATGAAAATATCCTTCCATACTCAATGAAAATCCCCAAATATTTTTCAAAATAATTTTAACTGCCCCACAAATGTTTATATAAAGTTTCAAGAATTTTGGATGGTTATATCATTTTATTCTATCAAAACTATGTTTAGAAAACCCTAAATAAGGGTTAGTGATATTGTAGAAGCCCCAAAGCTCAATAATTCAATTTCTTTTTCAAATTCCAATGGAGTTAGAAAAATTATTCTTCATTGGACCTATAGAAGGGTTTACCATCTTCATCCAACAATTTACATATTTGAAATCCTTCAAATTTTCTTTTAGACATCACTATTACGGTCAAGGGGTTCAAGAAATTTACCGTACAGTCACTTGTCAAGAAAGAAGACTTTAAAAAAACCTTTATTAACTTCTCCAAATTCATTTAAAATTATAATGAACATATATTAGACTTTAACCTTCATATACTAAGGTGATAAAAGTGAAACACAATCTAGTTTGTCTATGACGTGAAGGAAATGTGCACAAACCTTCCAGTGAAGGATAAAAACACCATTACAACCCACTGCTTCAACTAATTTAGGAAATATTCTAGAGGAATAACACTTATAATATTCCTTTCATGTTGAGGACTCTCATACAAGCTTGAAAACTCTCATTGAAGAGCTAGATAGATAGAATCAAGATGATTGTACCTTGAAAGATGACCATTAGTAACATGTACACTGAGCTTGATAGGCTTGAGAACTATTTATGACCAAGAAAACATGGAGAAAGCATTAACCACCTCTAAAAAGGTTTGCATAAGCTCCGACCAGTAATTTTAGACCAAGATTTGACTTTCAATTCCATTCACTAAACCACATGCCTGGGAGAGAGAAAAATTGCCTTACCAAAATGGATAGAACTTTTTAGTTACACCTCCTTTTGACAAAATTCTTTTTGCACAAAAATTATAGGAAAATTTACTATAAAAAAGTCTCTTATGACTCATCTAAGAATTCCTTCATTTTTTTTTACACCTAAGAAGCCAGACAACTCAAAATGAACTTCTCAAGAAACCAGACTTGCAAGAGCTTGAATAACTTACTCCAATTACCTCTTGAAGACCTGAAATTTTACATGGAGCTAAAGGACACCTACATTCACCATGTCTCATGGTTGGTTTGTCACAATTATCTCTGAATTGGTTTATCCCATCACATTTTCATGCAATAAAAGCGGGTTTCTCAAAGGCGGTTTTAACTAGAAATGACATTTTGCTTCAAAACATGTTCCTTGACTTTCGGGCTCAAAATAAGTTCATCCACCTGAGATACACATGTTCCAAGTGTTTTACTACTTCACTTTATGCATGTAGAGAGCATAAATTTGACACATCATGGAATAACATGAACTCAACACTTTGTGACTCTCTAGACACACCATTTCCATGACAAAGATGCATTGGGACATTACACAGAGACATCAATGACAACATGACACAAGTTGGAAAACATATCTAACTCTTCATTATCATTTATATTATATTTATTATTATGTGAATGATTAACAATTCATTGTTATATATTAGGGTAGATGCATGTTTGTTTTAGTCTATTGATTTTTTCTTATTTATGTTATGCCCTTTAACTTTATCCATGTTTTACCTAACTTTATTTTGAATCCTAGTAGGATACCTCTCTTTATTTAATAAATAGTCCCCTAGAAACATATAACTATCATAGGGTTAGGACTAACACCCTCTAGAATTGTAACCCTTTCCTCCTTAAGCACCTTTGGTATTTACATCTTGTGTGTAGGCCTAGATTTGATCCCTGATATTTAAGAACACATGATATGATCTATATTATTATGTCATAAATTTTGGTGAAAACAACATGAAATTTACTCTTCCCTATATCAAATCAGATTCGCTCTAATTTTTCATTTTTCTTTGTATTTCCTATGGGATTGGCCATCATGTAAATTTAATTAAATGATTAATTTTATTTATGTACCAATTTTCATATCCTTACAACATTGGCCCCTGTGCAACACCTATATGTCTGATCCTACTAGGTTATTTTCCATAACTCACATTCTCTCCTTTCTTGACACTATTACCCCATATACATCTTTGTGTGACCGATCTTTTTATGTTTTGGGTAAAAATATGTATTTTTAAGACTTATATCTAATTTTTAATAGTGCATCTTCTAAAAACAATTATTTCCATTCTCAATTCACTTAGGATTAGCATGGGTTATTCTTTTACTCATTATTCTACACGAGAAAATGTCACGTTACAACCAATACTTCTTAAGCTCATTCTTACTTTCATAAGAATTAACCCTATCATCCACAATGACCCAACATATAAATGTTATCCCAACACCATCAGCTTACATAAGAGAGCATGAAAAATACCAAATGATCCTATATTTTCACCCATCCTAGTCAATAGAATCTATGATCATGTGTTTATAGAGCTAATCCCGTATGATTCTACTCCTATCTCACATAACAGTTAGTCCACTTGCACGATTGATCTCATTGAGGTTAAACCTAAAATTGATTGTAATATGGTACAAATCATAAAATTTGTTCTATACATCATCAAAAACATAACATCAATGAATATTTCACACTGCTAAGGAGGGGAAATTATTCATAAGTACTCAAGACATAGATCCCATTTAAGAGATGGTCATAACACCTCAATCAAGCCCATATATCACAATAATCCTCCTACAAGTGGATAAACCCAAAATAAATTCTTACAAAATCCTTTACAAAACAAAAATAACAAATATTCTTCCTCTAGTGACCCCGATCCACCATTTGATCATAAGCTTATGATTTTAAGGTTGGATTGAATGGCCATTTTGTAATCTTCCACCACTTCTAGTGTGATTCAAATGTAAAATCAGATATAAAAATGGATTATAAAGTCCCCATAGGCCCTAAGTAATATTTGAAACCTCTGTTTCCTTTAGATGCTTATGGAAATCACATTCCTCCTTTAATCCACAATAAGATTATTTGAACACTAGAAAATGAACCCCTAGCTTCTGTTATAACTAAAATCCTAACAAAACCCTTCATAAGAGATTATTTAGAATGGTAAAATCAACTTCGTTCACACTTTGTTCCTTATCTACAAAATTTAGTCCAAGATTTATTGGAGTTTAAACAACATGATCTCCTAAGCATACATTTCGAAATTAATCAATTTAAAATAATCCCTAACTAATCAAATCATGATTTCATCAAGTGATGGAATATTTTATCTAATTAAGCCAACCGTCATGTTTATGATCAAGATATTTTTCAAATCTTCCTTAAATATATTTCTCCTAATCTCTAATATAAGGTTTATTCCCTCTCTCACAACACTTTGTAAGAGGCTCTTGAGCAAGCCAAGCGATAGGACTACTTATGCGAGAATTTAAACAACCATCTAAACTGTAAGAATCCTTACAAAAATATAATACCATAAACCCTCAATCCCTTTCTAAAGGAAAATCTATCACACATTCATCTTCGAAAAACAATATGTAGACACAAAATCACACATGTAGTACCATTACATCATGCCTCTAGTATGCCATTATATTCATGATTCATAAGCAAGAAGAATAAACATTAACAATATTTGGTTTTTTTTACGTTTACATTGTTTTATATTTCTATACTCTTTTCCTTTGATTTTATGGAACTACACCTTTACCTTTGGACATTGCAAAGCATGTGACCTAACTCAACATTTCTTGTTTTATGTTTAGAGCCTCCTAGACACTAGCACCTAGTAGGGACAAGAGAAATCCTACTCTATTGTCTCCTTTGGGCATTTCTTTCCTTTTCCCCTCTTTTCTCATGTTTAACATAACACACAAATTGTTATCTTTTCTAAATTCCTATTTACTAATATGGGTAATTTTTTTAGTTGTTAATGATGAAATTAAAACAAGGGAATCATATATATAAATGACTTAATTTTATAAGGGGTTGGGAAATTTGGGCTATTACTTCCTATCTATTACTTAGGAAAAGAGTAATATCAAGGACTGCATTTGGGTTGCATCATGCATTGTATGGGAAGGGAAAATTCTAAATTCCATCTCACACATTCAATTTGGGGGGAAATTATTTATATCCGGCTATCATGGTCTGACTAAAAAGGGAAATATAGCTTCAGGGACATCATCCTATAACACACATACACGAACTACGTTGATTCTCAAATGTAGTGCAAAAATTGGTGAAAATCACATTTGGGTAACCACTAAGGTTAGTCTGAATCAATCATATGCATTATTTATTCCATATAATGCATTATTAAGCCTTGTATATGTAGCTAAGGTGTTTTTAGGTTTATGTGTGATACACGAACCCTATAGTAAAGTGGATGTGACACAAAGAAAAGTGAATAAGGAAATATCAGATCAAAAAAATACTAGCTCTAGAGTTGTTGACAAGACACTAGTGTTCAGTTTAGACACTAATGCTTGGGGTGGCAACTTTGCATGGAATAATTTCATATATATGTTTTCTAGATGAAGCTTACTTAGTTCGGATCCATCTTATTCCACCCATTCTCCAACCTAGAAGCGTACATAGACTCGTATACAAGATAAGTCACTCTTGTCTCCTTATTGCTTACACTTTCTTGTTATTTCATGACAGGATCTAACTTATTCTAGATATATCTATTTGTTCTTAGTCCTCGATAATGATTTAAATTCGAGTTAAATCATTTAGTGAACCCGATCTTTGCATGCTCTTTATTAGATCTATTCTTCTCCAAACCCAAACCCTAGTTGCATTATGGTTCATATCTACATATTATCTTTAGATTCACACTTGATTTTCATCTATCATCTACCATAAATCTAATCTGATTTTTTCCTAGGGTTTCATGGTTGGTCCTACCCTTTGGATCACTTTCTAGGGATCCTAATTTTCAAATCACCTTTTGTTTCATATTTTGAGAATAATGACTCTATTTTAAAATTCCTTTGAGGTTATTTTTAATTTTTGCATATTTTATGGTAAATTATTTTAATTGCCCTAAGTTTTGTACAATTTTTGGAAATTCAAAATTACACTTTTTGTAACTAAGACATAATTCAAAAAATACACACTTTTGAGAAAATCCCTTGGAGGTTTTTATTTTACATACTCATATTACAAAAATCTCTTTTTGTTTTGTACAATTTAAAGATATGTTTTTTTATTCATTTGACGACAATCACTCGTTTCCTAATATCACTTTCAAATACAAATATATTTATCTTTCTAGATTTATTGTGTAAAAATATTTTATGACTTATTGCATAATTGTTTACAATGTTCCCCCATTGTATATTCAGGTTTGCATTTGTAATGTGCTTATTAAGTGTGCTTTAGTTAATAATACATATGGTCTTAATATAAATAACATTTCCTTTCTCCATTAAATAAGACTTTCTTTTGCTAATTTCACTCCATCTACTTTATATATATGTGACTTTGATAACACATAAACGAGTGTTGGAAGAAATATGTATACCTATTTCGTAGGACCATGCACTCTAATTTTTGTATGTTATGTTATGCCTAATAATCTCAATTATAATATCCTTCTAAGTTGTCCTTGGTTACTTATTATTCATTAAATCCTTTCTAGCCTATGCCATAACATATAATTCCTTACTGACACCTTCCACGGATAATGCTACAATAGATTCCACACCTCATGTTAATAATATTTGTGATATACCTCTCATACATGATGATGAAGAAACTACTTACATTACACATCATTCTCCTCCTGTGATGAACTACAATACTACTAGTTTACATGATGAACTTTCTAATGGAACCCACGATAATCCTACCTCTATATCTCACTCTCATTCAAATGGTGCTTTATTCCTAATGCATAATACTGCACATTTACTTATTTCTTGAACTTTTTCCCCTATGGTGGTTGCTACATCTATAATACCTAAGGTGTTGGGAGACACTCACATCCCTTCACAATGTCACCATGACCATGGATTTAAAATTTATTTCTTGAAACACCTCTAGATGTAATCCTAATGATTCTATATTTACCAAATATAATGTTACATCACTTGTTGCAACTTCCCACCACAAATAAGAACATAGTGTGCTAGTTTGATTTTGGATGCTCTTAATTCACCCACTTTTCAAAATTCTATGCATGACTCATATGATATACCTTATCTTGTTACATCCATGGGGAAATGTATCCCCTTCTTTCCACATTAATTTATATGATCATAGGGGCTAGTACATATAACTTTAATGTTTCCAAAATTTTACCTATAGCTTATGCAATGTTTATGCTGATGCTAATACTAGAAAGACTCGTAGCACTTTGCATATGTTACACATATCTTGACTCACACATTGATCCTTATGTTTGCACTTACTTTTTCCACTATTACCAACAATCCCAATGTTCCACCTATTCTAGTTTCTCCTAATGGACACACTCTTATTGTTTATACACTTCTTACTCAAGTAGTTGGAGTCTTGTCCTCCATATGGTTATCCCCTTAATCTTGTGACATTGTTCTATGATAGCTCTTGTGTTATCCCCCTTGATACATGATGACACACTCTTTCTCTAAGTTCAAACATGACTATTGAGGGCACACTTACCTAAAAGGACATCACTTTGCACACATAAACTAGGGAGAACCTTGCTCCCCTCCCCTAGTCATAGTATTTCATATTCTAATAATTCAAATATTGGAAAAAATACACAAATATTAGCTTAAAAATTTGTTGCATGTATCCTTGTTTTCTGTACTATTCTATGTCCCACTTTGTTTATCATATTAATTTGATTAATAGTATGTTCTATACTTTTAAAATAAACATACATGTTCACATGGTTCTTTGAGGTGAATGCAAGCCATCTACAGGTTATCACATGATGTGCGATGCTTGACATTATTTAGTACCAATCCCACTAAGGTTCCTAGGGGCATCTACCTTTGGTACTTCTCTATAGTCAAGTTCTATCATTGCAATATATACTACGTTCATTCCTATTTTCAGCTATATACATTGTGACATACTATCAATTTTCTTAAAATGAGAGTGGGTGCTTCAAGTGTAACATTTGTTTTGCAATCCTACTCCCAACCATGGTTATCTGATTTGTTTGTTTCTTTTCTATGGTTGTGTTTTGATTGTCATTGTTTGTAGGCTATGCCTTATTGTTGATAGTTTATTTTCTTGAATGGCCATGAAGGCCTTGATTTTTTTGTCACATTCTAAGTGGTTTCCCATGTTTTACATCATCTACTATGTTAATCTCTTGTTGTACTATTGTGGGTTTTGACTAGTTTTTATTACATTATGCCATGCTTTTTTGTCACTAACACTTTTTCCTAGATTTTCCCATTATTTTTCATGTGTCATGGTTGTTACCATGCACATTCCCTATTCCTCCTATAATATTTCTATTTTAGATGTGCACATTATTTTCTTCTCTCCTCATTTGGGACACACTTGCATCGAGTTCATCTCATGAACCCCAAATGAGTGGGGGTAATCATTGGGTGATCATTTCACCCTCTCAAAATTTTAACTAAACACAAAAAGGTACATAGTAAAATCATACCAAACATGAGCTAATAAAAAGGATCAAAATTAGAATTGGGACAAAATCAATGCAAGGACAAAAGCACCCAAAATAAATAGGAATGGTGTGTGCTAGTGTCCCACATGGGTGGTTTTTTCCTAGGGAAAAAAATAGGTACAATAAAATTTGAACATGTTCTTAGTGAGAGGTTTTATCAAAATCCAGTAGCACATAACTTGTTACAAGTTGCTATCTTATACAATAGGAACAAAATCAATGATAAGTTTTATATTTTGAGTAAGGGAACTATTTACTCTTATTTCTCAATTTACATATTTTTATTGGTATCAAATAAGGAGTGGCTCCTAGGTTAAATGTAGGGACAATGATATCCCTATAAAAAAATTCATCTCGTGGCTAGTTTTTATTGGGTTGGTAGCCATATTTACTAGGAAACATAAATGAGTTGGGGGTGTAATCCTATAGCTCTCTCAACACTCTTCCATTAGCAAAAATATTATTAAATCCTCGGTATGGAAACATGATGCCTAAATCCTCGGTATATTCAAATTGATTTAACAAATATGAAATTTTAAAACCCTAATTACACATTCACATATTATAAATAAATGATAAGCAAATGCAGACACCTAAAATATGCATATGTAGTTTTAATACTAGGATTGCACCGATTACCCTCTTTCCGTAATTAACTGATATCTCCCTCTATTTTGGTCAATTAATGACACTTCGTTAATTAACTAGTCTTTACCCCACTCCGGATGTCAATTAACAACACTTCGTTAGTTATAATCCTCTTTCAATCAATTAATTAACTATTATTAGTTAATTAAGCCTTTTTAACCTTGCATTTAATCAATAAACCTTCTTATTGGTTAAATCCCCCTCTCAAATCCTCCAAATCATACCTATTTCCCTCTAAATCATCTCTAAATAGCTTTCTAAGCTTATTCTAGCCTATTAATTAATCCTAGTTGATTAATTAAATCATCTCCAACTCCCATGAGTTGTTAATTCCTCTAATCAAGCTTATATCTTCTAAATCTACTTTATCCTTTATCCCACATGCATTAGTTTGCAAACTTCTCCCAAATTGGAAATCTATATAAAGGACCCTCCTACATTCTTTCACACCTACACCACACTTTTGCTAGTGATTACTATAGGCATATGATAAGAGCCTTCTCCATTGTTGGAATAACTACTTCATCTTTGCATCCATTCTCTCATATTTGAGTAGTAAAGGAAGATCTAAACATGGATTTTTGGCCATTTTAGTGAGATACCTTCCTTATCTAGAGACAACACACAAATTGATTTCTTATGATCTAAAGAGGATCATGTTTCGAAGTAATCATAAATTAAAAGAGTAGTAATGGTTAACATAGGTGATTTCATTCATGTTTATGCAATAGATTAGCTAATTCCTTTAATATTTTATCATGATTTTCTTATTAGATTAGTTTTTATTTTGAGACTACTAGGTGTTGGTTTCATTTCAATAGCATAAAAAAATTTAGTATGCATATAATAAATTTTGGAATATAGATGACATGGGAAATAAGTAAGTAAAATAGAAAACCCTAAGTAAAAGAGAGGGAAATAATGACTTAGTTGATTCACGCTATCCCTAGAACGTGCATAATGGGAAAACTAATGAACAAGAAGGGAAGATTGTTGAAAATGTACCATATAAATTCTAGAACTGTTGGATGAGCCTGAAATAGAGCTCCTAAGTTGGGGCAAGGGTACCTGAACTAGGGAAAGGGTGCTTAGGCATCAGAGACCTCTATTAGGCACCTATGACTGCACAAGAGGCCGGAACCTGATTTTTCTGGTGTCCCAAGGTGATCATTGATAGTTATTTTTAGTCACTTGTATGTCACAATCTGGTCACAAAATTTTCATGTAACCTACAAAGAGACGATGACCTGTAAAACCCACAAACTACATCAAATCCCAAAATAAAAGATGTAATATGTGGATTTGGGATGACTCTGATGGTCACCCAACTGAGTGAACTTACAACCGAGCACTACACTACATCTTAGACTTCATGTAGCTCTTGTGTGTGTGTGATATAATCATTCCATATTAATCCCTCATGCAAGTGCACTTTATAGTGGGCAATAGCTAGATGTACCAATGTAAATAGATGTGTAGATGTAAAAATGAACTTCCCCTTCCTATGCATGTATGCAAAAAATGAATTCCCTTGTCCCTTAAATGGATGCTAGATGAATACCTTTAATGCTCTTAGATGCCTTTGGATGTACCCTTAGGTGATGATAATAAATTCTTAGAGCTTGGTCCTTTATTTTGGTCACATAGATTTGTATTTATATGATTCCCTTGGTCAAATTTCATAATTGATAGCTGGAAAGCTAACCCATAAGAAAATACGATGCCCAAAAGATAAAAGAGGCCCAATAAGAATGAGTAAGATAAAGTGTGGTTGGGGTACCTAGCACTAACATCTTGGCTAGTTGTTGGTGTTTGAAGTCATGATAGATAAACAAAAAGGTACCAGTAGATTGGGCTGTAGGGATGTAAAAGACCAAAAATAAAGTAAAGAGGTCAAAGATAGCTGTCAATTACTAGTTTTCTCTCTTATGAATCATATGAATGCAAGTATGTTTTTAAGACCTATAAATGTACCCAAGTGCATGATTTTGTGTCTACATTTTCCCCAACTTTATGTTGTTGAGTGAATACTCGATAACATAAAGTAGATAAGAGATGTGTACCTGATAACCATGTAGAATGTGATGGTGATAGCATGCCGAAGAGACAAGTGAAGTGTGGAATGATAAAAATGAATCGTGGAAGCTAAGAAAGAGGAATTGACTCTAGGGGTGAAGTGTATCATGTTGTACTTTTTGTTTTAGCTTGATGTAGGGCTTCTTCTTGTTGTATATTAAGGAAAGACCTACAAAAAAAGAGAAAATAAGTAGTCAAATATGTGTATATGAATTTTTACAGAAGTATGTAAAAGTGTGTAAATATCTATAAAAAGAAAGTGTGTACCTGATCCATGAAGAGTGAAAAGGGTAGAAAATGTCCTAAAATGTTGTGTAGAGCTATTTTTTTGGGTGATCTCAAGCCAAGAACAAGTTTTTGGGAAATCTCACACAAAGTACAAGTTTTTGAAGAACTCATGCTAAGAATGAATTTATTTGGGTAACCTCAAGCAAAGTGTGAGTTTTTTTGCGATCTCATGCCATGACGAAAGAGTGTTGGGGAGAGAGATCTAGTGTTACTCTCCTTCCATGATGCTTTCTGAATTATAAACCACAACAGATAGTGTGATCCATGTTTAGCTACATATTGTTCCAAATGGAATGATTTTACCAATTGAAGGATATTTTAGGAGATTGCATGTATTACGTATTTTGAGGCCGTGCTTGATCTTGTGAAACGATACATGAACTGAACCGCTATAGACTATGGTGATCTAAGAATTTTTTATATGTTCCACTAGGACATAGGTGCCCGTGGGAGGACATAGGTGCTCATGCACTACTATCTCGGTGTTGGGTGTTGGTGTCTTTGTTGTACTGAGGACCCAAGTTAGAATCTGGGTCATTTTATGATTGCATCTATGTTTTGTTACTATAATTTGCAGGCATGTACTGAAGTTGTGAGTTGTTATATGGGGTGACTAATTCATCCAATGTACTCCCCCCTTGTTTTGGGTGCATGCAATGTCTCTAGGATAATTCATCCCAAAGAGAGGACCGAATGTTGATCTAAAACTGATACCCTACAAGGGGAGGGAATGTGCATGGTAGAAACCAAGAAAAATGAAAACATAGTGGTTATAAATATTTGTTAGTAGAAATAGTGATAAGCATGTTATAGAAGACAATGTAAAAATGCAATAGCGTAGACAAAGTAAACCGTGAAATAGGGTTTCAAACATGAGACATTTCTCACAATGTCGCAAGGCAATCGAGGGCCAAAGTGACCAAAAAGCATAAGAAACAATCAAGCAAAACTTAAGGTGTATCCCACAACCAATGAAAAATGATTTCAAACAAGATGTATAAGAAAACCACGGTGGAAAATAATTCTGCAAGGAAAATGATGCACATGAAGCACCCATTAGCATATTAGAAAGATAAAGTCTATGTCAAAGCATGTATGATCAATAAAACAAGTAGTATGATGGTAAGAATAGGAAGTAGTATAAAATGAAACAATAACACCTATAGTGTGTGAGAAATTAGATGCCCCAGAGCCTTAGTGGGATTGGTAAGAGGTATAGTGCCAAGCATCGGTGTTACATGTAAAGATCTATAAATATTTTTATTCACAACTAGAGAACAAGTGAACAAGATTTTTCTATATAGAAAATATATTAACATACTAAGTATCCCTCTAGCATGTAAAATAATGTGTACATGTAAGCATAAGTAAGCAAGAACAAGTGAAACCAATATATGTAATATATTGTGAATGAATGAGATGGAATGATATGTAATTGTGAATGTGATAGTATCCAAGTTCCCCTCGAGCATATGTGGATGAGCATGAGATGAGGTTCATTTATAAAAGACCCCTCAATAGTCAAGAATGAACCATATAACAATAGTGTGTCATCGGTAAATGGTTTGAAATAGATGCTTGAAAGATTGATCATGAAATGCAAAGCGTGAAATGTGTAGTGGGTGTGAGGTTAATTTCATAACTATACCCTCACCAGTTGAGTATGAACCGTGGAACTAGAGTGTGTCATAAGGTAATGATGATACAAACTATGTATTAAGTTGTGTAAGATGGATGATTAGAAATAGGAAGTATGAAACACTGAGCATAATAATAGAAATGAGAGACACCTGATGATGTTGGGAGGGGGGAGGTAAGCATGATGCCCCCTAAGTATATGATGTAGGGAAGAATCAAATAGCATCATCTAAGAGATCATCATTGTCATGGGTGAAGCCAAACAGAGAAGCATCAGCGATCTGGTAAGAAATAGTATGGGGTTGATCATATAAAGATCCATTGCATCGCAAAGTGTACATGCCCATTGTGTATTCTTCATTGGTGAAAGGGGATAGTGGACAACCATAAGTTTACTAACGAGTAAGATTTTGTGTATAGCTGAGAAATGAATCATTAAAAATAGAAACACATATGAAAGGCATGGGAAATGTGATATCAATATGATTAAAATCTAAAGTACCACCAATGTAGTCAAGACAAGACTTTCCAAGTGTAAGTGAAGAAGTGTAAGAAGTGCGTGCAACAAATATTAATAGATAGAAGATGCGAAGGCCATAAGCAATAGTGATCCAAACATATCCATGCTAGAGGTGAGGAGACTAAGGTGGAGGGAGGAGATCATCCAGTGTGAATCCTATCCAAACCAAGTCATCTTATGTGCAAACAATATCAGAGTAAGTAGGATCGAATGGAATGTGAAACCAATAAGAATTATTTATGAAAAGAGTGCATGTGAAAGAAGGAAACACCGATGCGGGGTGTTCTTGGAGAGATGAAGTAGATGACATGGTGTCTAATACACAAATGGATCCCTAAATATGAATCATGTTAGTGGTAGGGATAGGAGATTAAATGAGGTTATATTCATAATCGACATATGTAGGAAGATTATGGGTATTAAACGTATTGTGATAGAGAAATGGATTAGGAGAGCAGTTGTATTGGATTTTGGCATAGATAACAAAGAATACTATAGGTATGGTTTTAGGCCCAACTGTGAGAGGTAAGGTGATGATTCCCATGCACAAACATGCGGAAGAATCATATCTATAAATAGAAATGTATGTTGGACTGAGATGGGATGAGGAAAGGCCAAGCTATTGAATAAATGTGAGGTTACAAAGATTGAGCTCAGATCCATTATCAAATATTACTCACCTAATGCCTATGTTAAAGATGTAAGCCTAAATATAAAGAGGAGGATCATTGTCATAAACAGAAAGAGAGATAGCTACATCAGATGGGAAATTAAGGTGATGAGAAAATACATCGATGAATAACTAATATACATGATCCATAGGAGTATTAAAAGGAATGTAACTATTATCTAGAAGAGAGTTGATTTTATCCTTACATTCAGGATTAGCTTGCAAAAAGGAATAGATGGAAATAACCATGATGGAAGAAGCTTAGGATATTGAAGAAAAAAGAAGAAAGAAAGATCCAAGACTATTCAAATGTTGGGTTCACTAAATGATTTAACAAATATGGAATTTGTAAAACCCTAATTGCAGAGTCATGTATGATAAATAAATGTTAAGAAATTTCTAGAATATAGAAGACACAAACAATAGGCAAGTAAAATAGGAAAACCTAATTATAAGAGAGGGAAATAATGACTTAGTTGATTCACGTTATCCATGGAACCATGCAGATTGGGAAAATTGATGAACAAGAGAGGTAGACTGTATGACTACACCTTGTAAATTTTAGAACTATTGGATGAGCTGAAATAGGGCGCATGAATTGGGGTGAGGGTTCCTAGGTGCCAGAGACCTCTGTTAGGTACATGTGACTATGCAGGAGCTCAAAACCTAGTTTTTTTGTGTTGCCAGTGGTCGTTAATAGTCCCTTTTGGTCACCTATATGTCACACTATGATTGTAGAATTCAATTGTAACCTATAAAGAGATGATGACCTACAAAACCCTCAAACTACATCAAATCACAAAAATAAAATATGTAATATGGGGAGTCATAATGACCTCAACACTCATCCGACTTAGCAAACTTATGACCAAGCACTACACTACATCTCAAACTCCATGTATTTCTTGTGCATGTGTGATAAAATTGTGCCCTAGGAATCCCTTGTGCAAGTGCACTTGATAGCAAGCGATAGCTAGATGTACCAATGTAAATAGATGTGTGGATGGAAAATTGAACCTCCCCTTACTATAGGTGTATGTAGAAAATACATTCCCTTGTCCCTTGAATGGATGCTAGATGAATGCCTTTGGTTCTCTTAGATTCCTTTGGATACAACTTTAGGTGATGATAATAGATGCTTAGAGATTTGTCCTTTATTTTGGTCACATATATTTTTTATTTATATGATTCCCTTTTTCAAAATTTGTAATTGAAAACTGGAAGGTTGGCCCATAAGAAAAAATATTCCTAAAAGATAAAAAGGGCCCAAAAAGAGTGAATAAGATAGAAAGTGGTCAGGGGACACCCATAAGAGACAAGGGTGATCGAGCACTAGCATCCCGAATGGGTGCTAGTTTCTAAAGTCATGATCTATTAGATTAACAAGAAAAGTACTAATTGTGTTGTAGGATGTAAAAGACGAGAAAGAAGACTAGAAACAAAGCAAAGAGGCAAAAGATAACTATCAATTATTACTTTTCTCGTATAATAATCATATGAATGAAATAATGTTTATTAGGACCTAGAAATGTACCCAAGTGCGTGATTTTGTGTCTACACAAACCAATTTAGGAATTGATCACTCTTGAATCATCCAACCATCTCCAAGGAAACAAACATTTAGGAACAATTCTATATCTTCACTCATGACATTCGGTGTTTTCTATCCTTGACTCACTTATTTTTCATACATACTTCTATACTAATTTCTCTAAGTTAAATTTCAAATTCATATACTATAAGAATTGACTACACTTGTCTTCTTTTGTAGGTCTGCCTTATCCTAACAAGGGAAACACAAACGGAACAAGGAGAAATATCAAGCACAATAATCTCATGCAAAGGCAATATCCAAATTACAAGTGCAAACATCATTTTCACTACACACACAATGACACCCCTAGGGTTATCATCCAATCTTATATTCAAAAACACACATCCTATAATCTCCATTCATCACGTTATCGATTCTACAATATTCATTCGCATACTACTACGATTACACCACCTTTGTTCTCTATAAGGTACACTCTTCCTATGTACTTTATGTTATCGAATATTCATTCACTAACATAAAGTGGGGAAATGTAAAAACCAAATAACAAACTTAGTACCTATTACATCACACCACTAGTATGTCATTATATGCATGATTCCTAAGAAAGAAGACTAGACATTAACAACATTTGTTTCACTTTATGTTTACATTTTTGTCTTTCTATACTCTTATCCTTTGATTTTCTTGAACTTCACCTTTGATTTTTGGCATTATACAACATGTGACCCATCTCAACATTTTTTTTTCTTTAGAGCTTCCTAGATACTAGTGCCCAATAGGGACCGGAGCACTATTTTCTCATGTTTGAAATGCCACATCAATTGTTATCTTTTTAAATTCCTATTTACCACTATGGGTTGACTTTTTCATTTTTAATTATAAAATTAAAACAAGGCAATCATGTATGTATGTATGTATGTATGTATGTATGTATGTATGGATGTATGTGTGTATGTATGTATGTATGTATGTATGCATGCATGCATGTATGTATGTATGTGTAGGTGTGTGTATGTGTGTGTGTGTGTATGTATGTATATGTATGCATGCATGCGCGCGCGCGCACACACACACACACACACACACACACACACACATACATGTGACTTACTCACTATTATAAGTGGTCTGGGTAATTTGGGCTATAATTCCTATCTACTACTTGGGAAAAGATAAATATTCAAGCAATAGATTTGTGATGCATAATTCACTACATAGGAAGGGAACAATTATGAATTCAATATCACACATTCATCTTGGGGAGAAATTAGTTATAGAGCACTATCTTGGTGCAGCTAACACAAGGGAAAACTAGATTCTAAGGACATCATCCTATCATACACACACTTGAACTATATCGATTCTGAAGTGTAGTGCAACACTCAATGAAAATCACATTAGGGTGAACACGAGATGTTAGTATGAATGAAGCATATACATTATTTATTCCATCTAATGTGTGTTCGAGCCTTGTGCATGTAGATAGGGTTTATTTTATAGGTACAGGTGCAATATAGGCACCCTAAAACAAATTGGATGATAAACAAATTGAAGTGAAGAAGGAAATATTACATCCTAAAATAGCTATATCTAGATTTATTTCCGGGACACTAGTGTATAGTTCGGACACTAGCACCTGGGAAGGTATTTTCCTCCTTTAGGTAGCACTATCAGCAATAATTTTGAATCTCTATTCTCCAAATGAAGCTTACTCAATTCAAATATATCTTGTTCCACCAATTCTCATCCTAGAATTATTATATAGACTCATATGTAAGCTACGTCACTCTTATCTCCTTATTGCCTACATTTGTTTGTTATTTCATGGTAGATCTTACTTATTCAAAATATATATGTTTGATCTCACTCCGCCAATAAATATTTAAATTTAGTTAAATCAAAATAATTAAAACATTATTTATGATATCCAACACTACCCACCCTTATCACATGTTAATCTATTACAAAGTCTTCCCGCCATCATAGTTTTCCTCCTACCAAGAAATCATTGGCTTTTTTTAATTGTGACCTTTTAT
This sequence comes from Taxus wallichiana var. yunnanensis, assembly GCA_018340775.1. NCBI lineage: Eukaryota > Viridiplantae > Streptophyta > Pinopsida > Cupressales > Taxaceae > Taxus > Taxus wallichiana. Next base: position 218,705,908 of record CM031243.1, on the reverse strand, counting down.
TTACACCCCTAGTTATATTTATAGAATTTTATTATATAACAACTAAGAATGATATAAGGGTTAGTGATAGGTGGATTATCTTGATATAATTAACTTCCAATATCAATTATGCTTGACCATAATAATGCATTCAAACTTGAAATAAATGAGATGATTGATAAACAATAAGAAATTTTCTCAAAACACGAGATGAGAGATAGACTTAGCTATTAAATATGATTCTAGAAAAATTTGAGTGCCTAAGGAAGTGGAACAAGAATAAATGGAACTTTCGATTTTGAAATGAAGAATTTGGAACTATAAAATGAGAAATTTTAATATCGTACACATTATGTATGGCCTAGGAAAGAGCTATATAGTCCAGGATAGAACTTTACATTTTCAGACCCTGAGATAGTATTGCTTTGTAACTTCCTATGTGCTTCACTAGTTTGGAAATGGTGCTCAATTTGTTTCTATCTTTCTCTTACAACTTTAAAATGATCTGCGATGATATGAAAAAAAGTAGAAACCCTATCAACTTGTAAAATCCTTCATTAGAGAATAAGAAAACAAAAGGATAAAAACATGTGTGCATTTGAGGATAGACTACCCTTGGAAGTCAGATTCCTAACCATTGAATTAATCCAAGTGCTACACTAAATACCCTAATTTCATAAATCAAGCCTCATCTAGCTCTCCTAAGTGCTTGTGCAAGTGTATATAGCTAACCAACCCTTAGGGATGCCCTCCATTATCTTGATACTAAGATAGTGGGATAACTTCTTAGTATAGATTGTAGATAACATGGTAATAGTGAGATGTGGTGTGCCTCATCTATATGACATAAAGCCTTACTGATTGAAACCCTTATGCAATGCCCAGGATGAATTTACTCTTTTCAAGATGTGGTTTTATGATATTTTCATACTTTTAGGTGGATTAAGCTAGACTCTTTGACCTAGGTGAGTGATTCAAACTTGTAGTAGGGACTATCCTAGATGATGTGCAATTGATTTTTTCAGGTTTAAGAACCCTTAGAGTGATTTTGGAATGATTCTTGCAATAAGAGCTATTAAGAATTCTAGGTGATTAATAAAGTGATAATGTCTTTTTATAGTCTTTTTCAAATGATATATTCTAATAAGGTCAAACCTAGGAAGATAAAATTCCCGAGTGAATGATATAAATTTGAAAATATAGTTGATGGTTGTGAAGGGGTGGGATCATATACGTCGATCAGACTATAACCCACATTATGACCCTTTTGTATAGTTTTTGGATATGAGAGAGAAACATCTTAAATAAAAAATTTGTCATTAATATCAAAATGTTTAATTCTACTTTCATTAAATAAAATTTCTAGAGTTGTCATCATAACATAATGTAAAGGTAAGAAAGTTTTAGAATGACCAGAGAAATGAGGAGATTATATTCTAAATGTGATAAATTGTCTTAGCAACGATACAAGGTCAAACTTGGCATTGAAAAAGGACAATTTACTAAATCTTAGTGTCTATATTCCCCCCTTTAAGTGTGTAATTGAAAATTTCATGCTTAAAGAAAAAAATATACTCGGATATACACACATACTTTGAATTTTCTCAAAGGGATTCATGATGTGTTGGTGTTGGTGTTGGAATATTCCATGATGAGCTTACACACTGATTTATTCAATGTCTCTGATAGAAACTAATTTTTTTCACAATATATATAATGCATTATAAATTTGAACATTGCAAAAATTACACAAACTATATACAAAACATGGAAAGAACACACTTTTTCATTTTGTGGAGGGAGAAGCTCTCATTTTTTCCCTGTCTTGGAGAGTTAGAATTTTATTTAGAGATGTTTAAGGATTAGGGGTTATCAATCACCAATTATGTGTCATATGAGATAGTAGAGAAGAGGAAATATTATACTACAAAAAAACCATGTGCTTTAATGCCTTCCTCATTTGAGAATATTGAAGAAAGGGAGAAAATATCGGTCTGAAGCTCACAATTTTACTTCAATGATTTCCTTATTTTGGAATCTCATAATAGAAGAGAAAAAAAAAATCTATAAATCTCACTATATTGCTTCAACAATATTTGCTAAATCAATTAATCACATTGCTATAGACGAATCTAGGACCAATTTTACCCAACTTTCAAGAAAATAACATATAAGGAATGAACATTTCCATGCCCCCATAACGTGCTACTACGTTTTAATTGATTATGTAGAATTTTGAAAATTTGAAGTGGAGAAGTAGGCATATGCCCCTAAAACCATTTTGTAAATCGCATTTAAAATAATGTTGTGAATAAGGAATGGAGTACTCATGCCCATGTAATTGTTATTTCCTAAGATTGCACCCTTGTTTAATATACCATATTCAACACCTCGGTGGAAAATTGAAACACCTCAAAATTTTGGGACAACGGAACCTTCTATCATAGCTCACTTTGTGACTAACTAATTAACACTAAAATACTTCTATCTAATTATATCCTAAGAATTATAAGGGACTAGGGTTAAGAGAGAAATGTTGAAATAAAGAGAGGTGATGCACCAAGCTACAATATGGCTCAATTCTAGCTCTAGGGACACAAATATGCCAATATATGCAAATATCCAAGATAGTGTACACATTAATTTGTACAAAATACACGTAATAATATTGAAGGCAAGCGAGATAATCAAATTATTAATGTTAAACATTGTGTAGACACCAAAATTTGGCCACACTAGCCTTGATCTCTAATCATATAACCAACGTAAACATATTCACCTAACCATGACACATTTCATCCCACATTAACATTAATTTAATCAATTAAATTTATACCCGTCCTCACAATATTCATCATTTAATTACACTAATTGACCTAATTACCACCTCACCTAGACACCTCATCCAGCCACCTCACCCTAAACCTATTCTTAGCATGTTTCCATAACTAACTAATACCTAATCTTACTTGCCTTAATGATATAATATTTGGTCCAACCCTAAAATCAATGTTTAAAATATCCCTAACCACCTTCCCACTCATAAAAATGCAATGTCCATTCCAAATCCGCGGATCAAGGAATGAACTTGAGCTAAAAGAGGAAGATCTGCCAATTTTAGTAAACCTAGGGAATCTTGCCTTAACCGACGTCGGTCACCCCTAAACCGACGTTGGTCAAGACGAAACCATCGTCGGTTACCATTTATTCACCCAAACAACCTTGTTTTTGGGTTGGCACATTCTGAGAGCAAGGAAAGGAGATCAGAGCTGCATGCAAGTGAAACCAGCATCCTTTCATGTATCCAGACATCCAGAGCCATCACCAAGATAGATTTTGGAAGCATTACACTCACAAAATCATTCTAGGAGCCACTGCTATGATATCCAACACCATTCTTCTGATCAATAGCCACCTCCATTTAGCCATCTAAATCTACATCACAATAAGTACATCTCTACCAGCATTGTCTATTTTAGCATAGTTAACTTTTTTCATTCCTATCATTAGTTTGTACTTTGCATGTTCATTCCTCCATTGCTTATTAGCTTGTAATCCCACCATTTCCCTTACCCACACCACCAAATCACCATTCTAACCTAATATCCATTTCTGAGTATACCTGAGATCTCCACAGACCTTCTCATCCACTCTCCCAACCTCATTTGACCTCACTCAACCCCTATCATTTGATTTATTCGAGTTTCTTTTACCTCGACCATATCGACACCGGTTATCCATAACCGTCGTCGGTTCTACATAAATTGGCATCAGTCATACCCAATTGACGTCAATCTCTATGTTTTACACCTTGACCAAGAACAGACCCAACAATCATCTCACCAGTTGACCTAAACAACCTAGAATCGACCCCACCGCCTTCAAAGACTCACGACAACTACCTACCTTTTTGATCGACCATAGCTTCTAGCCTCGTATATTAAGATTTGCTTATTGTGCTTGAATGATATACCTAAATCATATCAACTAAAGTAGGACTTTGTTTATTTATCACATTAACTTGTTTTAAACATTGGATTGACAACCATCTAGGAAGTATCACACTTCCCGAACTAGCATACGCTAGGTAGTCCATTGTCATATATCATTTAACTATCATTTTTTGGTCTTGTTTTCTACTATAGGTAGTTCCTCCTAGCCAAAAGTGATCTCACACATTTAGTTGTGGATCAAGAATTCAGAATGCGCAATGACCATCAACTGACCAACATTTAACAGTGTATTCCTCCTTGGCCCTTACCCTTATTTATTTCACGAGTTAGAAAAACATAAGAAAATGGTGAAACACGTTGATGCATTCAAAGGAAAGAGATCAAACTTGCATATAATATCAAGAACTTATCCATTTAAAACATAACAGAGTGGAGGTGCGTGAAATATTCACAAGCATGTTACATAGGTCTTCTAGAAAATGATTCAAGCTCAAAAGGGTAGAGCTATCATATTTACTATAAAAACAAACTCTTTACATGTACTTTCACACTTATATATATATATATATATATATATATATATATATATATATATATATATATATATATATATATATATATATATATATATATACATTGTGGAATTATAATGTTCCTCCACCTTGATATTTCCTTACAAAGATTTCTATATAGTTGATGAGCCTTTGGTCACCAATGGCTTCATTTCGACTTCATGCTTGATTGGTGAACAAAATTTGACTCCATAACTATTTTCCTTCTCCCGTTGAGTTTGTTGCATTCCATAGAGTCTTTTTGTTCCAAAACATTTTTCCTTGTATCTCGATCTCTTTTTTTCCATGAATTTTTATTTGTATCATGGAATCTTTATTCTACTGCTTTGTAATTTCCTTTTTCATTGATGATCATTCCTTCGTTCCATGGGTTCCTTTGATATGTGGATTTTCTTCGTTTCATAGAACTCATCAACTTGCATGGCATTTCCTGTATATCATAGAATATTTGTTCCATAGATTTGTTTACTTTATACCATGGTATTTTGAATTTACTTGTTTCATGGCTTCTACTCCTTCGTCTCGCGGGTTTTCTTTATTGCACGATTTTTTTTTATCTACAACTTTCAACTTTGCGTAAATTTTCTTTGTGAACTTCTACAACAATCCACAGTTCACTTCTCTTTCCTCACAATACCACATGGTATTTTCCTTTATTTCATGGTATATATCCCCACGGTGATGTTCCTTTGGTATGTGGGTTGGGTAAACCTGCAGAACACTAAGTTCATGATTTCTGTGGAACACTAAGTTCCTTTGTTTTGTAGTTTTTTAAACAAGATCTTCTTAAGTCCTCAACTTAAATGAAGTTTTCAAAATAGCATGGATGTTATTTTAGACAAAAATTCAAAATTTTGGCAAACATTTATCTTCTATATGAGTCGATTAATACCCTGGAATATCCGTTGGGCATGGAGTCAATTTTTTTGGTGAGATCAAGATGTTCCTTTATCTGTGGAATTTTAATTTTACTTTCCACTTCATTCCATGGAACATTGTATTTTGACATGGTCTCTCATTTTTCTTCACGGCCTCTGTTAGAAGAACAACCACCGAGAGGGTGGGTGAATCAATGTTCCTAAAACTTTCTTTTACTTCAATTATGTCTTTATCATTCAACACATTTAAATCAACTTAAATAACATGAATTATACAAGCATTGTTACAACCATACATATGAGAAAATGAGCATATGAACACATGGACACTAGATATAAGTTGGAAATGCTCAATGGGAATAAAACGCACTGAAGCACAACTTGGAAAAAAATTCCTATAATTCAATGAATCAAACTTAGTTGAGTACAAACCCAACAAGGAACACCAACACCTAACATTTTATTAGAGAACAAACCCTATAAGGAGCACCAACCCCTAGATTTAGTAGAGCATCAACCCTAAAAAGAAACTAAAAATCCCTAGATGACTCAACACAAACTCAGCCACCTATTTTTTTTTCACCTATAGAATTTTGTCACAACAACTACTGATGACACCTAGTTATCTATCCTTTCTTCTATCTTCTTCAAATCTGTCTTTTAGGCTTCTCTACACACTTTTTCTCAACTAACACTAATTAGGTCATATAATCTAGCTCTCCAATAGTATAATAATCTCTAGGACATCATGAACTATCCTATGTTCTTCCTTGATGGTCACTAAAACCTTATGTCCTCTTGCTTACCACCCTTTTTTTGCTTACACCTCTTACTCCCTCAACATCAAAATGGGCCTTCTTTACTTGCATATATACATGCCTTAAGCATCATGCACATTTAGGTCAGTCATCATAGGGTATAGAACATTATATAAATATTAAAAATCATGAAATAATTATACAAAATCATCGTTAGATCATAAATACATCTCATGCCCACATTTCTTCATTAGAACTTAAGGAGACCTAAATCCCCAAAACTACCTTCTTACCAAAACATGAGTCCTCTTGGGCCTACATGGCCTTCTCCAAAACATATCCACCATTTAACCATATAGTAAAATAAATCTAAAAAACTTATCCATTTTGGAAGCAAAATGAACTGGGGGTGAATCATTCCTTCAAATATTTCATTGCACTTTTCATTACATACATTCATCATTCAAACCACTAATTCAATCAACCATGAACCATGTGAGCTTATTAAGTGTGTATTAACCATTCACAAGAGAATACAATAAGAGAGAGAACCCATAGACACTATATGTAAGTAGGAAACCCTCGAGGGTAAGAAAACCCAGAGAAAATCATTGTTTATATTACTCAAAGAAAGTACTTGCAAGAATATTACACATCCTACAAGATTTATTTAGTGAGACACCAACCCCACAAGGAGCATTAACACCTAAAAACTTGTTGATATGACTCAAAAAAAAAATACTATGAATATGACTCATCATAAGAGATTTTGCATAAGAAGTACCACTAAAAATATGTTGATCCCAAAGTTGGTTGTGATCCAAGTTTATCTCCAAACATACCAAACCTTCATCAAACCTCTCTCTCTCTCTCTCTCTCTCTCTCTCTCTCTCTCTCTCTCTCTCTCTCTCTCTCTCTCTCTCTCTCTCTCTCTCTCTCTTCTTCATTCTTCTTCTTCATGGGATGAATGTATTAATTTTTCTTGTATGAATTATACTCAAACTTCTTTAGGTATTCATATATATTCTCAGCTTTATTCTTAACCCCTTAACACTCTCCTTTAACCCCCTTTAGGTCACATTTTCTTCCCTTGGATCAACACATCACAAATGACCAATATAACATGCTTATATATAAAACTCAAGGTCATGACACCTCCTGGGTTGGCCATAATCGAGTAGGTTGGTCATACCAACACAAACATTTTGTAATAACATCATATAAAAAAATCAAAAATACCCAAGTAGTTTGGTAAGGGCCAAGACACCTCCAACAAGCATAAGAACACTCAAGCAAGATCAAAACATGTTTTCCAAGCACCAATGAATGTATCATGATCTTCAAAGGAATAAAAAAAAATTCATGGATCAAGAAGCTCCACACATGTCATACACAGGTCCTCATCATCATCAACAATCACAAGAAGTATTGAATCATCGATCTCCATCGTCAAACTCGCCAAGAGGTATGCAAACCCCACTAGGTATTCAATTCCATGAATTTCAGCCCTGAAGAACGACAAAATTGACATAAAAATATTATAATTATTACCTAATTCATATACAATTAGAAATATATATGAGTATACTTTCTATAACAAATTACTTTTTCATTCAAATCCAAGTAGAAGACCTCCAAACTACTCAAAATCAAGAATGTGCCAAACTATCTTCGAGACTCCAAAGCTGTGTCTTCTAAACTGAGTTGGGTCACCTATCAAGAGAAAAAACATATATAATTGGAAATATATATAAATATACTTTCCATAACATATTATATTTCCTTCCAACTCATAGTGGAAGGCCTTCAACCAATCCAATCTCTAGAATTTCTCAAAACTTCCTTTTCACCCACAAAGACCAGTCTTCAAATATAGGGCATAATTTTCATATTAGGACCTCAATCATGATCTGAAAATATCATGGAAATGTAGTAAAACTCCCATGATTCCATAAATGGTGATTTAGACATTAGGTTCAATGGACATTTTTTTCACAAACTAAAAACTCCAAAAACTTACCTTTTTGAATAGGGCCCACATACTATCATGAGCTCTAAAATACCTCATTATAAATTTGGAGGAGTCATATATAACCTCAAATCATCAATTTTTCAAAATCAATCAATTATGGCTTGGTACAATCAATTTTCTCCAAGTCACTTTAGAGCTAGGGTTTAACTAGGGTTTCAAACCACTTTACCTTCTTAATAGTTGTCCATAAAACTTTGGCGATCAAAAACTTCATTACACTTGAAAAATATTCTTAACTCAATGGAAAAACATCCCCAAAACTTATGGGAACTATGTAAATAAAATAATTCACAACGAGCATCAAAAGGTCAACTTTTAGCAAAAAAACACTCTTAAAAAGACATTTTTGGAAAAACTTCATATCTTGCTTTGTCTTCAATATTTTGACCTAAAATTATCATTAAGCATCATGAAAACATAATATCATTGTCCCAAATCCCCACCTATCTCAAATATGTTTGGAACACTCTATCCACTTGAGGCTTACCTATGCTTATTAGGCTTGTCTTCACCTTCTTGCTTCGAAAGACCATGAAAATCATCATACCTATGCTAACTGACCTGAAACTCCTTTCACACATCATTTGTGGTGCCATAACATGTTTCCCATGCTTGTACATGAATTTCCTGATCAAAATCTCAAGCCACCATGTTAAACCATATGTTCTAGGTCTAGGAATAAGCCTAAAATGACCTAAATCAACCATGTCAACCCATGAATTGACTAAGATGACCATGTGCAGAAACTTAGACACCTCTAACACTCCTATAAGACCTTTTTGACCTCATAAAATCCTTCAAAAAACTTTTCATATCTCATACTATGACCATACCTATCGATTAGGCCCCGGAACATTGTACGACTTCACCAAAACATGACACCACCAATCAACCTTCATGTTAGAAACTGAAAGACACCTTATGGAGAATCACATGAAATCGTGACACCCTTTTCCATAAATTGACTTTACATAAATGACAACACTAATACACAATAGCCAACAATCTTCCCCTTTGTCATTGATGGTAACCACCTTTAAAAACATTGATGGCAACCAACAATAAAAAATCCTACATGACTCTTTTTCATGTTTCGAGCCTAATCTCCCCCTTTGAAATCTATGAAAAATGCTACAATGAAAACTAGAAATGGAAAAAGACAACACACAATTATGAATAATGCTAAAAATAACTTACTTGCTTGACTTGACTCTCCTTAGAATATACTTGTTCTTTTTCCTCAAAAACATTATATGATGATCCATGGACATTATAAGATCATCCAAAAATCTCCCCCTGCATTGATATTCTCCCTTTTTGTCCTTAATCATGCTAAACATATCCATCTAAGTCTGAATAATACAAGAAACCCCTAGTGTTTCCTTCAAACTTAACATGAGAACATTTAGGACCACTATCCCTAAACAACATCTTCAATACAAAAATGCTAACCTTCTCAATGCTTTAGGATCAACCAAAACACATGAAATCTCAAAATTATGGTCCCCATGACTTTGTACCATCCATATCTAACTGAAAAAGAAATATAGTGTCATATACCTTATTCAAATCATGAAAATGGATCAAAGATAATCATCACAGACCAAAGCATCCCTTCAAGTATTGTCGATCTTAATTTCATGAAAATATATCTTTGGAGCATATAACAAACACCTCTACCTATAATACCTCCATATACATATCATATATCATTTTAGGTCTTCTTTAACACCTTATACTCTTAATGGAAAGTATATATTCTCAAATTTTGTCAAATAAAGTCTACAAACACCTTGAGAGCCATCAAATCAGGTATATGATAGTATATTGTACCCTATAACCATAATGCGTTCAATGATTAACAATTCTTCTAGGAAAGTTATCTAAACACCGTGGACACCTAATTGTCAACACCTCTAGTTGTATCTCTTTTAGTTATTAAGAGAGATTAATCTTCTATTCAACTCATACTCCTCAATATTAAAAGACACTACATCATTATAATCATCCTTCATGATGCCTTGACACATCACACACCATTTGTGGGCCTTCAATTCACTCTACCTCCTCTATAACCTCATCATATTTGATGCACATACACAATTTTCTTGAGCCATTGATACTTGGGAAACTCTTCCCTTTTCTTCCCCATATCCATTGTCACTAATTAGACTTTCATGTTATCCTTAGGCTTATATCTTCCTCAAAGCTACTTGAGGGATTAGATAAGTCAAATAAATGCATACCTTATAGATATTTCTTTAAAATAATGCTTGTGTGTATGAATCATGAAAAATAACTCTTGGCATACATGCCCTTGTATATTTCATACCATAAAATTGTCATTACATGAGTTGGAACAAATCAAATATTCTTGATGATCATACATAATTTCGATTAAAATTGACTTTCTTATAGTTGTAAATATGTCCTCCAAATACTTCAAACAAACTTCACACACCTCTTACAACATCATAAGCTTGAAACCATTTACACACTCAAATTTTATTGTTTTATGTCATTCCTCCAAAGTCACAATACCCTAATACAAACCTCATTTTCTTGACTATGAACAACAAAGTATTGTATCTCGGTCTACGAGGAACTTAAAAATATTGCTTTCATTTCCTTGAACTCAAGACATGTCCAAGTGAGCTCATCTTTGCATGTCCTTCAAGGTATGTCAATTCCAAGAACAAACATCATACCTTGCTCCACTATCATCATACAAATGATGCTACCTAGATTTACTTGTGAGAGAACATAGACCTCTTCCTATCTTAAGCATAACTTTGACTTCAGGGATCATATGGACCATTTAAAACAACATAATAATGTATGACTGATGACATACCTTATTTGCAAACTTGGTTTCACTTCATTTTCTCTTGTCCCCACAGGGATCTTCATGTCATTTGATTTTTTTTCATAACATCACTTGATGTCTTCATGATACCTCAAACTTGTTTCACTGTAATATGCAACATGATCATCATTTATAAACCTCAAGTATGGATACATTCATCTTCTTGAAATATAAACCTACTTGATACACTTATCTATATGATATCAACTTCTACTTTACCTCTATGAAAGTTGCCTTCTTCTCGGATCATTCAAGCTCCCCACAGGATAACATTATTTAAACCCTTGATCTAATACTAAATATTGTTTATGAGACTCATAGCAATGTGAATGCACATAACTTAAATACTTTATTCTACCTTGAAACATTGTCATACCTTGATCCTTACACCTTTTAAAAATCTTCTTTTAGAGGAGGCACAAACCCATCCACTCCAAGATAGTCTCAAACCCTTTCATTGATGGTTAAGTAATAACATGGATTTTAAGGAGTCTTACACCATCATATACACGAGAACTTTGTTCTTGAATGTCAACAAACATGTTAGGCCACCAAACAAATTTACATAACACATCTTGAACATTTATGGCATGATACCTCGATTCAATATTTCTTAAGCAAGACCAACAAAAGCATATCAACCATCTTAATTCAATCATTTTTAAAAATTAGACACCTACTTCTGAAAAAATATGTTATACAATTTCTTGATTGTATCCAACCTTTGTTCACATGCCCATCTTACATATCTCTAGACTTAGCTTGACTTAGTAATCTTGTTTATTATGTTTTTATCCTTTTGATGAGTCAATATTAATACAAATCTCTAGAGTATTCATGAATTTAAAAGACACGTTTGGTTCATGTCTAAACTACATACCATATAATTCAATATACCTTGTGACCCCAACTTGATTAATCCACCTTATGATCTATAAAAGCAAGCTCAAACTAAGTCAAAGAAATCCACCAATTTCAAGCACCACTATCATAACTCAAATAGTGTTGCCCAATTTTGAAAACCATACACACATATGAAAATACTTTTAACTTCTTCATTTTCATATGCAGTAAAGGACCTTGAAGATTTTCTTCAAAAATTATGAATGGAGACACAAAAGGATTACTTACACACTTTCGGTGATCACATTCACAGAGACCTCATGGCTAGGACATGATGAAATTTTTCCAATCATGACATGCTTTCAAGTATCAAACTAATTACAACTTGTAGGCCTCAAAAACACACCGTAACACAAATTATTCATATACTTGATCATCTTGAGTACAGATGAAAATATGGCTATAGATACTCACTCTTTACAACTCCACTAATAATATTCTTAGACCTTTGTCATAACTTTTTGAAGACGATAATGATACTTTTGGTTGATATCATGGAAACATACCAAACTAAGATGACATTTACTTCACTGTCAAGACCTAAGAACAAAACCTTATAAGATAACACCTTGTAACATCATGGTATACTTGACATTTAGACTTTAAAATCTAGACCATGATACTTTACTCATACTTCTCATGAATACCAAGCATGACAAATCTTAACATTATGACTTAAAATAAAGACTCAACCAATTGTCCTTCATTTTTCAAAGATGACATGGTGCAAACTTAAGGGACTATTGACACACATTTTCCAACACAAGACTAGATGAGTAGAGAAAAGGTAAACACACATACACAATTACATACCATTTCAAGACACATGTTAGAACATATACACACTTATACTCATACAACATACCTTGACCAACTAGACCATGACTCTATGACATCATATTCTTCATGATTGATAAAACAATACCAAACTCAGACACTTACTTATAACAAGGAATCAAACCCCATGGATAGATCACATCTCATACCTTATGACTATTGAAGTATCCCAAACTCCTAGCCTTCTCAAATTTGCATGAAGTGGAGACTGGATGGAGGATAGACACATATGGATTTCCTCAAATCTTGTTTTTTCAACCAAAGAAAACATGTCTCCCTAATTTGAACTAGGCCCTTCCTTGAAAAACTTCTTTGGTTTAGCCTTTATGCTGAGTAATTCTTCCTTTGAAGCATCATTTTTCTCCTTCCTCGACTCTTCAACCCTCATATTCTGCATATTAGACTGAGAATCAATTCTCTTAACCTCATTTTATTGATCAACCATCTTCATAAACTTAGGATCTGACATGGGACTGATTTTCCTTTTGAATACTCTTCCATTTTTCCTATTAGTAGCTTGAAACCTATTGTTGACTCTTGGAGATTCACCTTGGTGAAAAAATCTAGCAATGTATCCATGTTTGTGACACTTGAAACACACAACAACCTTCAAACTTCTACGATCATATACACTAAGATTCCATCCACAATCATCTACCCTGTGACCATATTCACAACAAGAGTAACATTGACCATTGAAGAGACTTTCACCATTTCTAGAAGACCTTCTTTTGCAATCTCTATCTCTATGACCAAAATCATGAAAAAATAACAATAGTCATTGAAAGAATCATCATACCTCATATAATTAGGTTTTCTAATAGGATTAGATCTTCTTAAATCAGTCCTCTTTGTCTCCTTATTGATTTCTTGAGAACTTGGTCCAACTTTGTCATCACTCTCCACTTGCTTTGCTTTGAAACCTAGGCTTGTTCTATCATTAGCTTCTCTTTGACTCTCTAGAATCTCATTAAGGGATTCATATATCTTCTCCAACCTGGTATACACCTTCAATCTACTAGATGCACCTTATAAATCACATTCCCAAGACCTCAAATTTTCTTCATATTTGAAACAAGCTACTATTTTGTCCTTTAGGGCTTCAGTCATTCTCTCAACTTGTGATTTCAGCTCTTTGATGAATTGCCCATGCTCTATCTCCATGTAGCTAATCTAATCTTGTAGACTATGAATAAATGACTCTGCAACTTAATAATTCTTCTTCCTTAAAATAACTTCAACATTTGAAGACTTACCCATTGTTTTTGCTTCAAGAGGATCTCCTTCAAGTTGTCAAACTTACTTCATAAGTACCATTTATGATACCAATTTTTTGAAGCACAATAGACTGGGGGTGAATCAATCATTCAAAAATTTCATTCCACTTTCCATTACATACAACCATCATTCAAACCATGAACCATGTGATATTATTAAGTGTGTATTAACCATTCACAAGAGCATGCCATAAGTGAGAGAACACATAGACACTAGATGTAAATGGGAAACCCTCAAAGGCAAGAAAACCCATTGAAAACCATTGCTTATATTACTTAAATAAAGGACTTGCAATAATATTACACATCCTACAATATTTGTTTAGTAAGGCGCCCACCCCATATGGAGAACCAACCCCTAAACCCTTGTTGATATGACTCAAAACAAAGGACTCCTATGAATATGACTCATCATAAAAGATTTTGAGTAAGAATGACCACTTTGAAAATATGTTGATCCCATAGCTGGTTTTGATCCAAGTTCAGCTCCAAACATACCAAACTTTCATCAAACTTATCTCTTTGTCTCAACTCGCTTTATTCTTCTTCTTTATGGGTTGAATGTATCAATTTTTCTTGCATGACTGATCCTCAAACTTCTTCAGGTATTCATATGTTTTATCATATTTTTTTAACCCTTTAACACCCTCCTTTAACCCCCTTTAGGTTGTACTTTTCTATCTTGGCTTAACACATCAAAAATGACCAATATAGCACGCTTATATACACAACTCAAGATCATGACACCTCCTAGGTCGGCCATGACCAAGTAGGTCAGTCATCCCAACACAAAAATAGAGTATGAGCATCATATAAAACATCACAAAGGACCCAAGTAGGTTGTAAGGGTTCAAGACACCTCCAAAAAGCACAAAAACACTCAAGTAAGCTCAAAACATGCTTTCCAAGCACCAATGAATGGATCATGATCTTCAAAGGCATACAAAATCCATGGATCAAGAAGCTCCAGAAATTTCATACACATGTCCTTAGCATAAAAAAATCACAAGAAGCACTGAAACATTCATCTCCATCATCAAACTCACTAAGAAGCATGCAAACCCCACTAGGTATTCAATGCCCAAAATTTAAGTCCTGAAAGAATGACCAACTTGACATAAAGAATCTCATCATTATGAATCAAGTCATATACCCTTGAAATATGTATTAGCTTAGTATCCAAAACAACTCACTTTTTCATTCAAATCCACGTGGAAGACCTCCAAACATCTCAAACTCTGCAACTATTCCAAACTGGCTTCAAGACTCCAAAAATAGGTCTTCTAAACTGAGCTAGTTCACCAATAAAAACTCTTCATCAAGACAAAAACCATATATCATTATGAAGGAATCTAAATCTACTTTTCAGAACATCTTACATTGTCTTACAACTTGTAGTGTAAGGCCTTCGACTAAGCCAATCTCTGGAACTATTCATAACTACCTTTTCACCCCCAAGGACAAGCCTTCAAAGATAGGGCATACTTTGCATCTTAGGACCTCAACAATGACCTGAAACTATCTGTCACATCCTGCAAATTTTTGTTTGTGTTATCAAAAGGATAAGTTACTAAATGGTGAATGGTTTACAATGGCAGGGTAACAAACCCTATTGTGTAGTTGAGTATGTAGCTACACGTATGCATGTGTACCTCAAAAAGGATACACACACTTACACGTAGTTGCATGCGCAATCGCGTTGTAGATCATGTCACTTTGTGTTCGTAAAGGATTTGGCATTTACAACTTATTCTTGTCTTGGCTTGTTGTTATATGTATTTACCTTGCTTCGGTATGTTGTTTTA
Organism: Taxus wallichiana var. yunnanensis; assembly: GCA_018340775.1. Taxonomy (NCBI): domain Eukaryota; kingdom Viridiplantae; phylum Streptophyta; class Pinopsida; order Cupressales; family Taxaceae; genus Taxus; species Taxus wallichiana. The sequence continues at coordinate 218,690,048 of CM031243.1, read as the reverse complement.
GTACATGAATTATTGTTAGATCATTGTATTGGAAATGAATATTGTTGTGAACTTTGCTTTCTTGAATGAGATCGAGGCAAAGGGTATGTGCACGATTACTATATTTGTCTTTGATAGTATTGTTTTACCTATATTGGTTATTGGTAAAGATAATGTTGAGCTCGTTTATGATTACGATGTTTACGATGATCATATCTATATTCTATGTTATGTGGATTGTTGCTTTGCTTAGCATGTAGAGGATTATACTGCGACAATAGAAAGAGGAGTCGCTAACATTAATTTCTTTTGTCATTTATGCAAGTTCGTGGTATTACTAGCATGAGGGTAAAAGTTCTTGACCTTACGAGCATATAGGTCTTTTATTAAATGTATGTAGCCATTTATAAACCTCTCAGGAAAAAATGGTAAACTAATTGATATGTTTTATGGGGTAATTTCCCGAGATTATCACTTAGTCTCGAAACTAAGGTCACATACTATGATGGCATGTTAATGAGAATTGAGTTTGCACAATGAATTGGTAATGACTTTTGTATCGCGATAAAGTTACAAAGGTTATGGAAACTACCTTGACCAAACACCATGGAAATATTGTTGAAGATATTAATTGATAGGCTAAGACCACGGGTTATGGCATTTGATTGTTAAGTTGATAATGTCAAACTCAATTGACTTGGGAAAATGAATTATAAGGTATGAAAATTACTTGTTTGATTAGTCGATAACCGAACCAAGTAAATTAAGTTATTTGATTTTGTTGATTACTTAAAGTTGGCCGTTTGACGACCCATATTTTTATAGTTTTTGTTTTGTCGTAAATTGAGTTCCACCAATGCCGACAAACTCGCTTAATATGGAAAAACTTTGTTTAAAAATAGGTTCTGCCTTTGAATGGATTTGGCTTGAATTTGACCTAAATCGAAGGGTTTAAATTTTATTAGTCATAATAGATGATTATTGATAGTTGGTTCGGTCATGGGATTAACAATTGTTATGATTTTAAATTGGTCAAATCGACTCGTGTCTTATATGGATTTCTACCCAATTCGTATACAATTAATTATTGATAACCCAATCCGGTCGATCACCAACCCCATGCAAGTTTTTGTGTTTTAATATGGTTTATTTAAGGATCAACTCGACTAAGCTTGAGATATCTCAATGAGCAATGGCAGTTTATTAATGCATTGGTTGTACGATCTTATTTAAAAATCCTGGCCACCTGTTTAGAAGGAGTTAATAAACACCACCTACGTGGCAAAGGGAAATTGGAACACATTTAGTGCATGTATCCAGTCTTGGGAAGCTCAAATATTCTCCAAGAAGCTACCGCCATGCAAACTCAACTCCATCCATTTGTTTTTGCATTATTTGAGAAACTTGGGTTGAGATCTGCGCATGTGGATTTGCAGTGTTTTTCAGTTTGAGGATTTTATAAGAAGTTATTAGCATGACTTGGGAAGAATATAAACCATGTTTGATTATGGTTTTCACTTTGTAAATCTAGAGAAGTTCGAATATTTGGGGAGCTTGCTCGACTTGCTTGTATAGATTTCCAAGCGTCCTTGTAAAGATGCTTATAGGCATGGTTCCTCACCCCTCATTCTGGATATTTTTCTTATACGTAATTGAGTGGATTCTGTTGATATTCATAGTGCTTGATTAGAAGTTTATTTGGGTCATGAAATTGATCTTGTGGATCATTATCCTCTTTTTCTGGGTGTTTGTTGATCGGTTGGTATGGCTACATTCTTGTATGTTTTTCTTTTTCTATCTGATAAGATGGCTGCGCGAAATGGTATTAATACTGAGCTTAAGTCTCAGCCAGACAGTGGTTCACTGCTCAATTTTTTTATTAATCTAAATATTGGTATTGACTGGTTGTGTTTGTTGCGTAACAACTATCAACTGGTCTTGATTTTATAAACTAGAAGAAAATGATAGAGTGTTAAGGGACTTGTTTCCTTATTTTTATATGGTTTTACGAATGGATATCTACAGCGAGTGTGAATCATTATTACTGTTGGGGATGGTGTAATCCTGTCTTGCTCAAGTTTGATCCAGTTCGATCCAAGGAAAATAGAAAATTGGAAAAAGAATGCATTCTTCTTGTTGAAGGAATGTGTCTGTACTATCAAACTACTCTGAAGAATTGTTGGCAACTATGTGGATCGGAGAAAACTGTGTATCTGCCCCCTGGTCATAGGCGCTTAGGAAGGGTAAGAAGCACCTAGTTGCTTATGTCTGTATCTGGGCGCTAGTGTTTGTGTTGTGTTAAAGACCCAAGTCAGGTTTTGGGTCATTTTTAATGTTGAAGACTGTGTTGTACCGGTATGAAACAATGATATACTGATGTATCGGGTGATTGATTCACCCAATGTATGCCCCCTCGTTTGGGGTGCATGCAACGTTGTTAGGAGTATGCAGCCCAAAGGAGGACCCAATGTACATCAGAAATTGAGTCCCTACATGGGAAGGGAATGTGCTTGATAGAAATCAAGGCACATGCAAACAAAGTGGCTAGGAAACAAGTGTTAGTGCAAACAAGACAAATACGAATGTAGAAGACAATATGTAAGCTAACAAGCAAGAAGATAATACGCAAGAAGACAATGTAGACAGCAGGGTTGTAAACATGGGACATCACTCACGATGTTGCAAGACAATCGAAGCCAAAGAGGCCAAAAGCATATAGTGAGGACACAAGACAAAGGGCAAAACCATAAACAATGGCATACAATAGCAAACAATGGAAAACAATAACAAACAAAGAGTTGACGATAAACATGGTAATAAATAGATCATGTAAGACAAACGTTGCATATGAAGTACTCGTTAGCATGTTAGAAAGATAGAATGTATGTAAAAACATGTATATATCGATATAGTAGAGTGTTAATAAAAGTAGGAAGCAATATAAAATGAAACAATATAACTTCGATGTGTACGAAAGTAGATGCCCACAGAGCGTGTAACAATCATGTAAAGTTTACAAACAAAACTAGAAGGAAAGTGAACGCACATATGTATATAGTAAAGATAATGGCATACAAAGTATTTGTCTAACATAGTAAGCAAGGTGTACATGCGAGTATAAGTAAGCAAGAAAAATGTGTGACGAAGATATGCGGTATGTTTGAGTGTGAATGGAATGGAATGCAATGTGAGTGTGATAAGAGCAACTGGCCCCCTGAACGGTTGTGAATGAGTATGCATGAGATGAGGTTCATTTATAAAAAGGCCTCTCGGCGATCGATAAAGAACCATAAAACAAGAGTGTGTCATCGGGAAATGGTTTGAATGATGTGTACACTAAAAATATTTGATCATTGGAGCACAGAGCGAGAGATTGTACAATGCACGAGAAAAAGGTGCTACAACGATCGAATGAGATGATAGAAAGATCTACAATGAAGCATACAACATAGAAGAGGTGTGAATGATACACTTGAAAGGTCGAATGATGTGAGAAAGGCTTAATTCAAATATAAACCCTCAAAGCAATGCAGTATGAACCATAAGACAAGTGTGTCATTGGGTAGTGGTGTGCTAGAAATATTGATCAATAGAGCGTATGGTGTTGGTTGTAGGATGGGGTAGTATGATATGCATGTAGTAAGTGAGGTTCATGTATGTAGTATGCCCTCAATAGTCAAGTGTGAACCGTAACACAAGAATGCATCATTAGGTAATGACAATACAAGAGATGAATCAAGTTGTGTAAGATGAATGTCTAGATGGAATGCGGCAAAGAGGGAATGATAGACACCTAATGATGCTAGAAAGGGGAGAATAAGTGTGATGCCTCCCCAAGTGGATGAGGATGAATAAGATGATGTAATATTGTCTAGGAGATCATCGTTGTCATTGTCATTGTCAAATGGAGAAGCATCGGGGACTTGGTAGGTAATGGTATCTGGTTGATCAAGTAAAGATCCATTACGACGTAGATTATACATGTTCATTGCATATTCTTCGTCAGTGAAAGGTGGTAATGGACATATGTGTGCATACCAGTGAGTAATATTTTGTGAATAGCCAAGAAATTAATCATTACAAATAAAGACACGACCGAAGGGCATATGGAATGAAATATCGGTGATGATCGGGGTCTAAGGTGCCCCAAATATAGTCAAGCCAATACTTCCCATGTGTAAGTGGAGAAGTGCGAGGATCGCGTGCGATAAATATTGTGAGGTGAAAACCACGAAGACCATAAGCAGCAGAATGCGATAAATCCATGATATAAATGAGGAGCATGCAATGCAGGGATGAGATCATCCAACATGAATCCTAGCCGATTCAAGCCATCATGTGTGCAAATGTCTTTGTCAGAGCAAGTGGGATCGAATGGAGTGTGCGGCCAATAAGTATTATTCATGAAGAGAGTGCAAGTGAATGGAGGAAGTGCAAATGCAGATTGCTCATGAGAAGACAATGAAGGTGGTATGACATCCAATGTACGGACATGCCCCGATAAAGCACCATATCATTAGTAGAAGAGGGGTGGGGGGTAATGATGCGGATGGAACAGTGTCCAATGTACAAATAGCTCCTTCAAGTGGAGGTAAGTTGTCCTAGGAGAGTCCATGGGTTGTGGATCATTAGAAGTAATAGAAGTAGGAGTAGGTAATGCAGTAGTTGAATCTAAAGTGCAATATTTGAATGGATTACGATCACCAACAAATGTATATTTTATGTCCTCGTGGAAGAATTTAACACATCGATGCACCATAGAAGGCACTGCTTGCATGGTATGCAACCATGGCCTACCAAGTAAGCAATTGTATTGAATTGGGAAGTTGATGAAAAAGAAAACCGTAGGAAGGGTTTTAGGCCCAACAAGTGATAGGTAATGTAATAGAGCCTATGCATGGACATATAGAAGCATCATATGCACGAAGAGAAATGGATGATGGGTGGACATAAGAGGAGGAAAGACCAATGTTTTCAATGAATGATAAAGTACAAAGATTGAGTTTAGATCCATTGTTGACTATAGTTCGCTTAACACCCACATTATTGATGTGAATCATGATGTATAAAAGAGGATCATTGTCATCATCGAGAGATCATCAATGATGCGAGGTGGAAAAGAAATTTGTTGAGAAAATGCATCTACGAATGTGTTATATACTATATTCGGATGAATGGTAGAAGGAACACAAGTATTAGCCAAAAGAGTAATGATTTTAGCACGACAATCAGGATTGGCTAGCAAGAAATCATGAATGGAAATATCCATGATGAGATGATCTTATAAAAATGCAAGAAATGATGGAATGAAGACCCAAAAGTGTTCAAAGAGGTTAGGTTCACCAAATGATTTAACAAAAAAATAACTTTTTGTAAAACCCTAGATAGGATATTTCAAAGTCACATGCAATAATATAACAATGAAGTATAGAATGTGACACAAATAATAAGCAAGATAATTTAAAACCCTAAGTGCAAGAAAGAGGAGAAAAGACTTAGCTGATTTGCAATAAATCCAGAGGTGTGTGAAGTGGAAAACTGCTGAATCGGAACATAGAGCGTTGAAACTCAACCCCGAGAAAAAGTGCAAGAGTGTTAAAATAGGTTGGACCAGAGCGGCCGGAGTAGTGACTGGGAACCTAGGCGTCGGAGACCCTATTTGGGTGCTAAGTCTAGGTAGAAGCTTGGAATATAGTTTTTGCAAAGTTGCTAGATGTTCGTTGACCTTCGCCTTTGATTACATGTGTGTCGCGCTAAGTTCGTTGATGTCACATGTAACCTGCAATGAAATAGATATCTTGCAAAACCCCAAAACACATCAAATCCTAAAAAGAAAAGATGTAAATGGGGAGTCGGATTGACCCTGGCGGTCTCCCAACTAAGTGAACTTACGATCTGGGCGATGCACTCGCATTTAACACTCCATGTAATTATGTGTGTGTGTAGAATTGTGCCTTTGGTGGCTCTTGTGCAAGATGCACTTGATAAGAAGCAATAGCTAGATGTAGAAGATGTAAATAAATGTGTATATGGAAAAATGAACTTCCCATCCTATGTGTGTATGTATAATTAACAATCCCTTGTCCCTTGAATGAAGCTAGATGGATGGTTTAATAATATAAGAATGCCTTTGGATGCAACCTTAGGTGATGGTAGTAGATGCTTAGAGCTTGGTCCTTTAATTTGATCACATAGCATTGTATTTATATGATTCCCTTGTTTGAATTTCATAATTAACCACTAAAAGGTCGATCACAAAGAAACAAAGATTCCCAAATGACTAAAAAGACCCAAACGAAATGAGTAAAATACAAAGAGGTCGGGGTGCCTAGAGGGGATGGGGGTGCATGGGCATTAACGTCGTGACTAAGTGCGGGTGCTCGAGCTAGAAAAGGTGAAGTAACGAAATTCGATCTGGCAAAGTGGGGTGTGCAAGGCCAAGAAGGAAACAAGAAAGCAAGAAAAAGTCCAAACATACTGGTCAATTAGTACTTTTATCACTTAGGAATCATATGAATGCAAGTTTGTGGTTAGGACCTAGAAATGTACCCAAGTGTGTGATTTTGTGTCTACGGGGTGTAGCGTGGGAGCCTACATGCGTCAAACGGTAATACTGTTCATGAGAGTGTTCGGTGGTCTTAGCCCCACTACATAAGGATCCTCGTCGCCTCTTTATATCATGTAGTATTGCGATCTCGATCTTCAACCGAGAAAAATCTCATTTCGCACACCAAGCCGATGTAAAAACATTTGTTTGATGGTCGGCTTGTGTCGGGATATTGGGTCCGTCAATAGGGTCTCTCGAGATATACCAATAGTGATCATGAATAAATCCAAGTTTGTACGCCTGATAAGATCTCATCATCCGTCAGCTATGGCTGCAAAAACAAAACATACAATGGCGAGTTAGAAAATGTAAAAAAGATTTCACTAACATCTAATCTAGGAAGTAGAAGGAAAGAGAAGACTATAAGTACTCACTTGGGTCTTTGGAAACCCGGCTAGGGTCTCGTAGCCGCTGCTACGCCTCCCGCAGTGCCGCCGTGGCCTCCTCCTCCTCGACCTCCTCCTCCTCCATCTCCTCTGGATGGAAAAATTCCTCCTTTGCCTCCTCCTTGCTCCGGCAGCACCGATGCCTCTCTTGTACCACTCGTCAATCAAAATTTGACCCTCCTCCGAACCTTAATTTGTCTCGGCCTCCTCCTCACTCCCTATAGGTCCCTCACCAATCTACAAAATATGTCGTGGATTGACCGCAACACCATCACCGGCACGGTGTAGTTGGGTATGATGCACGGCTCACGGTATCATGTTCGCAACTCCGAGCACTATAATTGTCTAATTGAGTCGACCTTTATGGCGGCTCTCCCTCATGGATGCCTCTATACATGATGGCAAACTCAGATTGGAAGGGCAAATGAGAAAGGTAACCCAAACTGTTGGGGACCCTGAATCACTTAATGAGTATTTACTCGACCACCGCAAAGAAACCAATTGAGAAGTAGTGTTCAAGTAGGCAAAGCAAATGTCTCCTCCCCCACCGGCCTAACATACCCCGATATAGCTAGGCCACCACATATGTTGTATTCAATGATGTTGTTAGCTACGAAGTAGCCTTGAGCGGAACCATGTCAACCCATCTAACAACCCTGATCTCTCTGGGATCTATTATCTCAATTCCCCTTTGGTAGGGGACGACTCGCTCATAAACCCATGACATAACTAATGTGGGGTGGCTGAGAGATGTATCCACACATCTAAAAATCAGCTACAAATCACGATTAACACCTAGTATGTCCAATCCCCAAGCGAATACTCTCCCATAGAGCTCAATGCTCTCCACAATACATGCCCAACAAAATAAGAACATGTCCCCTCCTTTATCCCCAATCAAACATGATGCCAAGATACCAATGATAGCCTTGCGCATAGTGGAAATAGGGACACCCTCAATATTGACTTGTTTGGCACCTGTGTCAAATGCATGTGCGTCTCCCAGGTAGGTTGCCCATTTACGAGCCTCGTTTGATGAATTGGCGCTCTTCAGCGCCAACTTCTTGCCTATGACAAGAACCTCGAGTATCATTTAGACATCCTCCAAGGTAATGGTCCACTCTCCCCAAACACCAGGAAATCAGAAGGTGTTCGATCCACGGCCCAGTAAGTCAAGAAGTCACAAACAATGTGATTCGCTGGGGCAACTGATCGCGTCTGAGCTAACTGCCACATCCCTCCCCTCTTTAATAGCCCTCTCTTTGTTGGTGTCATTAATTGTAGAACCCTAGATAACCACTCCTTTCGGGATCTACTCGTGTTCGATCCGCAACCCAAGAAGTCAAGAAGTCACAAACAATGTGACTCATCGGGGCAACTAATCGCGCTTTGAGCTAACCGCCACATCCCTCCCCTCTTTAATAGCCCTCTCTTTGTTGGTGTCATTAATTGTAGAACCCTAGATAACCACTCCCGTCGGGATCTACTCCATCTAACATATGTCCCATGTAGCCAAAAACAAGGAAAAAAATCATATTAGAACTTGTTAAATGCATGATAAGCTTACAAAAACAATATAAATACAAGCAAAAAATTAAAATTCATACTTAGTTCTTAAGTTGCAAAACTCTGTGACGGTTCTCAAACCTTCGCTCTTAAAAAGTGGCGGCCAGACAACCGTCACAAAGAATTCAGACAATTGCCACTCTCCACAATTTTTTTTTCGCAACCGCTGTGGCATTTGTGCAACCCCCGGTCCACGAGTGGCGGTTTCAAGAATCGTTACAACAGCTTGCACAAACACCACTCTCTAAGGAGTGACGGTTGCACAACCGCAATGGTGATCGTGTCGATCCAAACAAGGTCGTGCCCTTAAAATCAAAAACCCAAAAAAATGCTAAAAACAACCAAAACATTCTAAATAAATTGCAAAACATACAAGGCGCCCCCTACGAACATTTTGACTAATAATTTACACCAAATCTCCCTTCCTAAAGCTAGTTTCGAATAAAAATGACATTTTAGGACAAAAACAAATAAATGTTTGTAACTTCCTATTCTTGGCCCTCTCTCTGTTGTTGTCGAGCTTTACGCCATCACGACTAAATTCTCTTGATTTTAGTTGTACTCGCAAGCAAAATGGTCACCTAAATCCAAAGCTCTAAATTTAGCTAGGTGTGTATGCTCAATTGATTTCTAAAAATAGTAAAAGTATATATATATATATATATACACTCATATTTGGTTTTTTAATGTTGATTTGAGTGAGTGTATGCAGAGTTGGTGCACATGGAACAAGTATATTTCTCATCCCTGCAAATATGGTAAATAATCTTGTCTTTTCATTTTGGCATATGTAGTTAGTTTTGTCTTATAGCTACACTTGATTCTCGTTTTTCTATCGCAGTTCAACTGACATAATTTCAACACATGATTAAGTAAGGTAAAATTTATAACTCTCCCACTTGGGAGTGTCATTCTCGTAAATAACGTTTTACGCCCATTCATGGCTAAAACGCTCCTCCTGGGGTGCAATATGTACACACGAATATTACACGGTGCTACATCGCAAGACATGGTAAGTCTTCGATGATGAAAAAAATTTCTAGAGTAACTATGAGATCCAGATCCTCTTCCTTCACTTTCGCATGCTTGTTATGACTTGTTTGTCCATGTTTTTCATGTTAAGAAGTTCATTGTATGTTTGTGAGTCATCTTATGCCCGCCTTTTGCCTTGTTTGTGGCTTTAGTTATGCAACCACACGGCGATTGCGTAACCTCTGTCAAGACCGACGGTTTTGTAACTAAAGCCCGTGAGTTAAAAATGTGTGTTTTGTAATGCATCTTCAATTCAGAGTGATTTTTTCACTCGTTTCTAAACCATTTCACCTAATCTTTGGCTCATTAGATTCGTATTAGAATTCTCTTCTTAGTTTACTATGTTTAGAAGGTTGATTGCCCCTTATGTGGATGTGTTGTCACTTCTTGTTGGACATGTGTTGTTGGACTTCTTCCCGAATTTTATAAAAGCCCGGATTTTACCCGAATGATAGGTTGGAGTTTTCATATTTGATTTGCAAAGTTATGTTGCCAAAATCTTGTTAGGAATCACATAGACAACCTGTTCATTGCTCTATTCTTTCCTACATTGCATTTTCAACTAGTTTCTTGCAACCACCAACTACAACCATTTTCTTGGTTTTTCTTGCTACTAGATAGTACTCTACACACCGTAGATTAGTTGAAAATAATCTATAGAAGAGAAAAGAAAGTTGAGGAGACACAAACACATAACCACACCTAGAATGTTATCTCAGTCTTATAGTAACAAGTTGGGGATGTTTTGAATTCTTTAAAGCTTGCATTAAATGTTGTCGTTAAATTAGAAGAAATACATTGTTTTAAATTGGTAGAATTAAATACTTCTTCATTTCCAACATTTTTGTGCACTATCTCGCACAAGTTTCCCATTTATATTTGTTTCTCTCACAGTATCCTCGCTGATCTCCAAGGGAAAGAAGTTGGAGGAAGATTTTGTGTCTATAATCATTCATTTCTTCTTTATTTTCTACGTAATAATTTATTCCCACTTTGTCGGGAAAGCTTTTGGGAAAATAGGAAATTACTTCGAGAAGCTTTTCTTTTCTTTCCCGTGAACTTAAGGCAAGTAATAAGAAGTTGCATTTTCAAGAATAATAATTTTAAAATACATTTGTCTTTCGATCATGCAAATGTGAGGAATAGCCACATCCGACTATTCTTTGTTTTAGTTCATTATAATTTATAAGTAGCTTGTTTCATTTTAGATTAGTTTTTGTGTCTGTTTCTGCAAGTATTTATTTTATTTAATTCTTCAAATCAAGTAAATACAAAAAGAAAGCTTTGGAATATAAGTTTGTTTTATTCATTTGTTTATTTTGAAGCCTTACTAAAAACACAAAAAGAATTAGTTAATTTGTTATTAATTTAATTTATTTAAGTGTTAGCAAACACAATCAAATTAGATTTAAAAGGTGAGTTAATCATTCTTTTATTTAATTTAGACTCACATGTTTTGTTTAGTTAAAATTAGGAACTAAAAGTAGATTAGAAGTTGGAATAAACACAAATCCATATTTACTTAGCGTCCTAGGCTACCCATAGTTAGCCATTAGCCCTCTTTTGTTTGTTTCTACATGCCTTTCTCAAGGGTCAGTGCCCATATGCATGTCTCGAGACCACTTGAACCTCGTAGAAGGTTGTTTGACCCAATCATCAACCCACCCAACATTGATCGATATCAGGAAGATATATACTTAGGCTTGCGAACACTAGTCTTTAGATCGACCCCCATACCACCCAAGATGATCGGCCAACTCAACACCCTTAACGACAAAGTGGACATAATCAACAATATTGGGCCAACTTAGCCAACAGGGTTAGACCACAAAACCCTTAGTTTGTCCTCCACACATCCCCTCTTATTCTTACATGACCCTCTTTGGTGAGGTACATTTAGAGGCAGAAGGAGAATTCCCCCGAATTCATCAACCAAGACTAACCACGCTCGCCATTGAGATATACCAAGACCTACGGATAGTAATCATCCTCGCCCGCAGATTACTCACATGCAAGTTAGGTGGGCATTCGTTGCCCTTAACGAGCAAAATCTCAAGTCGAGCATATGTGTTTGCCTTGATCATAGATCCTGGTATTACCATTATTCTCACCTATCTCATTTATATTGTATTTATTCATCCCATACCAATCCCATCTTACTTCAATTGTCTCGACACAACCTAAAAAAGTCGAGTGCATCTGAAGTCATGTGTTGATTTTCAAGTGTACAATCTCTACAACATCAAGTGTTTGCATTGCCCCATCCTTATTTTTGCTCTCATTGGTTTGACAACTCATATGTCACATATCCAAGCCACTCTTTGTTTGTGATCTTATTTTGAAAGTGCATTGAACAATCACAATTAAATTAATCTAATTTTTTTCTAATTAAGCTTTCTCTAATTTTATTCATGTAAATTTTAAGGCATGACATTTAAACTCACTTTATATGATTAGTATGGCATAATCTTATATCCAAAAAAAATAAAAAATTACAACCCATACTCTAATAAAGACAAGTAGGGAAAAGGAATCAATGCTCATACACGTAATATTCCTACTGTGTAAATAGTCTCATATCATTAAATTAATTCAATTCAACCAAACAAACTAATTTCAATTAAGTTATCATACACTATATAATTAATATTGATTTGAATTGCACAAGATACCGAAAAGCACTAGGGACAACAATCTAACATCTATACTTAAGCCACCAAAACAACATATATAAGATCCTCGTATTCAATTCACAACAATTGCATTAGAGTATCCATAAACTTCTTAAGAACATTATCTTAATACATAAGCTTGGGTATAAATTAGTGTCTTAACATATGTGATTGATAGATGTATATTTGTTAAAATAAACATTCACATTTAGTGTGTTCTTTAATGTGTTTCAACATTTGTGGTGTATGGCTTGTTGGTCATTTATTGTGCACTAATGTTATGTATGCAAATGGATGTGTTTTGATATTTGATGTTATGGGCCTTATTGGTCACTTCTTTAGCATTTCAGTTTTATGTTAATGGAGTTGTTAAGTTTCAAAGCACAATGTCACATTATATGGATTAATATTGTGACCCAATGGTACCATAGTTATGTCTATCAATAATTTAACTAAAGGTAAAAATTTGAATACATTATTTTTGCACATGTTAAAAAATAAAATAGTTCACATGATGAAATTATAAATCAATTTTGTTTCTATTTGTTGATTTACTTGGCAAAAATATATTATCCATACACAACAAAAAAATGTTGTTACATGCACAACATGTACAATAGGGAAATTACATTATCTTCATGTAAAGCAATAAAAATAGTTCTATGACCTTTATAGGAAGAAAATATAAATCAAATTTGTTTTTATTTTTTGTCTATTTACGTGCACAACATATGTACAAGAAGGAAATGACGTTGACACCATGTATTGGACAAATGAGGAACAAACAAAATGCTAAAAATAGGTCTCTAAGGTGTTGGAAAAATAACATATGTATGATACATCTATTGTGAAAAAATTATTTAATTGAAACAACATTAACTACATAAAGAACTAAAATATGTGCATTTACAAAAATAAAAAAACACCTTGAATGCGACTTAAATCTAACTTAGTCATATAAAACTCGACTTAAAACGTTTGAAATGTAGTTATGTTTTTAACAAACATGGTGGACCACATAAACTGCAAAAAAACAAAAACGAAAACCACCTTAAATGTGACTTAAATCTGCCGGTTTTCAGTCATCTCAAAGCAGACTTCAAAACATTTTAAAATGTAGCATGGCATATGTCCTTAACAAACACAATGACCAAGGAGCGCCTCACAGTGGCAAAAGAAACCATCCAATCTATAGATTGACAACTTCAATAAACCCTTTCATGCTCTACGAATATTAGAAGCCTAAGTCGAACAATAGACAGTCAAAAGAGAACAGGAAATGAACCACAAATTTAATTACGTTTTTGATGTCAATATTGTAGTAGGGTTATCATCTTTTTAGTAACATACATGTTTCTTATAAAATAAAAATACATTATTAATAAAGTTGACAATAAAATATCAGTGAGGCCGCAATGGTATACATTGGAGCAACTAAAGTTCATGAGACTAGAAGGCTAATCCACTAATTTTTTCGCTCACTTGTGGATCCTATTGTGTATCTTTATTACCGAACTGTTTTAAGGAATTATTGCTTGCATTTATAGATCTTAAGGAGCTTAAATTGAGTTGCTTCACTGTCCTACTCGTTTGTTCTTACTTGGATCCAGCACTGGTTTACACTGTTGACCTTGAATTAGGTACTTCAGATCTAATATTCTTGCAGACCTAATTCATGGTATTGCAGCCCAGTCATGACAGCTATAGCTAAAATCGTTTGTTAGACATGACGAAACTAAAGCAAATCAAACTACTAAAAGGTTGTTGCAGGGTCACCATTGTGCAACAAATCCAAAAGTTTGGGTGGTACAATGTTTATTTGGTTTTGATTCGATTTTAGTTTAGTTTTGCTTGGTGGATATTTATTTAGATTTTGCAACATTGGCACCAAATGGCACTAAGTCTCTCATAATCCCCCACTTAGTCACCTGATCACTTCTCTTCAGTTCAGTTGTCTTTTAAAGCCCCCACTTGATCCTTGGAGATAACAAGGATCTCAAGGTTCTGGTCAACTATAGGTGCAAAGCCGAATATCACCAGACTCTAAGTGCCTCCCTCATTTCAACAGGATCTTTCCTCTAGTCTGTTCCCTATTCTGTGCTGTCTTTTGCCCAGTCTTGACCATTCTAGCTTCATTTTCCCCAAGCGTCAAGCCGTCATGTCACAAGGCGCCAGCATTAATATACATTATCTACTTTCTTTGTTTCTCTATTATTTGACCCTTGAACAAATATGTTCTATTTGATACAAAACAATGTCTTCATGGTAGGGATAAGTAAGAACTCCAAGTAGGATCTTAATCTTTTAAATAATACAATATAAATTTTAAATTTTCATGAGAAATGACAATCTTGAAACTGTACTATGACTTTCTTCAAATTCACAATGAAATTTAGCAAGCTAAATCCAGGCATTTGTATATTTTATACTCACTTAAATTTGCAGATTAATTAGACTCCATAATCACTATCTTCAAACTTCTAAAAATGTTTTCTTTATCAACCAACAATACTGTCAGCGACCAGCACAAAAATATAAGCACCCATGCCTTCTAAATTTTCATGAGAAATGACAATCTTGAAACTGTACTATGACTTTCTTCAAAAATAATATGAAACTTCACAATGAAATTTTAGCAAGCTAAATCCAGGCATTTGTATATTTTATACTCACTTGAATTTGCAGATTAATTACACTCCATAATCACTATCTTCAGACTTCTAAAAATGATTTCTTTATCAACCAACAATACTGTCAGCGACCAGAACAAAAAATATAAGCACCCATGCCTTGTACATTTCTAGGACCCTCCCCCAATGTAGAATATCACAATTTAAGTGTATGATCCACTCCTTACAGCGTACTAGGTTACTATATGAAGATATGGACTGTAGCAGATTTTTCATACAGGCAAAATAAGAAGATATGAAAAATAAATAAATAAAAGAAAAGTTTCACCAACAAAAGGTCCTAAACCAATGATACAATCATTTTGATGAGATTATCATTATATGCTTACGGATGTTTGCCTGAAATCCTCACTTGGCATAATAGCACAAACATAACCATACTGCTGATTCATGCAAGTATGAGACTTGACAAAATATCACTTTCACGTAGAGACATGGGGCACCTGGCTTGTGATTGTTTCCTTAGGTCCAACTTGAAATGCTAACATTTTGTTGAGGGCATTTATATATGCACGCACACTAGAGACAACTACATCCATTCCAGCTCCTGTCCCACTGTTCCAACACTAAAATAATCATATTAAGGTGATGAAAATAGAGAAAGCTGTTTTGTATATAAAAATACATTTTCCTCAAAAAAAAAAAAATCCCAAAAACAGAGAGAAACATAAACAAGACCTGAAGGTCCGTTGAACAGTTGCTCCAGTAAGTGCATGTGTCGAAGAATGTTTTTGCTCTCCTCGGATCAGGACTCTTGTAGATGCCAATGCATCAATACCTTCTGTAACAGCATTGAGCGAATACTCCGAAAGGGTCACAGGTACCTGCATGTCATGGTTTCAAGCTAAGTTGCCAAAACGTTTTGGATACGGGAGCAGGAGCGGAGAATCCGATAAGCGAGAAACGGCAAAAAAAAACTTGACCCCGGATACAGTGTAGGAAACGGCAGTACAAAAACTATATAAAAAATTAAAAAATATATAAATTTCAGCCTTCTAAATAAGAATTAACCACATGTTATGCATATGAAAAACAAAACAAGCTAAATAGCCACAACAAACTACTCATACATTCATAATTTCAATTATCCCTATCATATCTAGTTGAGGTGTTTATTACATTTATGTTTTATCTCATACATGCTATTTTTATCCATGTTTATGATGGCTTGTACTTGGTACCTTATGTAGAATAATGGTGCTGCGAAAACTGTCATGATATATTAAATTAAAAATATACCTTCTGTAGAATAATGGTGCTGTGAAAACTGTAATTTCTGCTGTAATGATATATTAAATTTAAAAAATACCTTCTGTAGAATAATGGTGCTGTGAAAACTATAATTTCTGCTGTAATGATATATTAAATTTAAACTATACCTTCTGTAGAATAATGGTGCTGTGAAAACTGTAATTTCTGCTGTAATGATATATTAAATTTAAACCAGAATTAAAAAAGAACAAATAAATAAATAAATACAGTTTTGGGCCAGGAAACGGCTGGGTACGGCTGCAGAAGTATCCAGCCGTATCCGGACCTGCCTGGCCGCTCCCAAGCCACTCCCGCTCCCAAAACGTGCCGTACCCGCTCCAGGGGGTCTAGGGGTGCCGTTTCGGCTACTTAGGTTTCAAGATATTACCTTCGATCCAGATATTCACCTATCAAGCAAATTTCTTTTCTTTTTCGGATGAAGGAATGAATGCCAGAACAGTGCATTTGTTGACCAATAATTAATACATAAATCCTTTCCACACCTTACTGAATTATAATTATATAAACATTATTGCAACCCACACAAGGGAATCACTATCGCCATCAAAACTTGTGCACTATTTACAAGCAAAAACTATCAGCTATCAAATTATAATCATCCGTACTCCAATATTCAACCCACTACTTTCCATTGTAGCAATATATATATATGTATATGTATATATATATATATATATATATATATTTTTGTCCCCAATATTTAAAGCTGTGGCATAGGCCATGACATAAAACAAAATGTGTTTCATATACCATTTTTTTCTTAATGCATGTAACCATAGGTTGACCGGTAAAATATCATATGTTACCAAAAGTAAACACTGGCTGGCATCAAGAAATCTGGTAGGACTTTTGGGTCACCACACCATGCACATATATCTAAACACAGGTTTACCGTATGGGATGTAAATATATCGGAATAAAGAATTGCCAAAGCTCGAGATGTAGTCCATTTTGTAGCTGATCTTTATGACATACAGTAGTAGAAAGATGCCTCACACGCTATGGACAAAGACATTTTGCAACACACAGAAATTGAACACTTATAGCCAAAGTCTCCGATTAATCATTAATCACAATTATGGTAGTATCCCAGTTTTTCCCCAAAAAAATAAAAATATTTAGTTGATTTCTGAAAAAGATGAATATTTATCCCATCTGCCTTCTTTCTATTTTTACACATAGAAAGAATTGAACATCTCTTTGGAATTGAGATTTGAGCCTTTTACAGTTCAACATTAAAAAAATTATTTGGAAGACAGTTAATTTTTGGTTTGGAATCCTCAGTGATTAATTGACACTCATTATATTAGTAACATTGAACCGAACAAAGAATGTGTAGGGACTCGTGCAATCATATAAGAAATAGAGAAGGAACTCGCATGAAAAATGGTTATAAACGGCAGACCAAACAGAATGATATAGTTAAAAGACTAAAGAAAACTCGATTAATATTTGAGGCATGACATGCAATCAGCATATATTTGACTGACTATATCTTAAGAAAGGACGAAGAGGCTGATACAGAAGAAGACCAATCTTGCCAGCAAAAATAACGTGATCTGCCATACCTTAACAATACTATCAATAGCCTTATATGCAGCATCCACAGGGCCAGTTCCAACAGCACATGCAATATGCTCTTCTCTATTTGGACCTAACAGTTTGACAGTCCCTGTGGAAAGGCCCATTGTTCCACAAGTCACCTGCATTTCCAGAAGTCTCATAAACATTAACATTTTGCTAAACAGATACTCAAATAATGATACTACAAGCTGAATTATACCTCTTTAGCAAGAACAAGGAATGATGTAAAAATAAATTCCCTGAAATAATAAAATATCTACCTGCAAGTCAGCAAGCGACCAGATAACTTGAGGTTGAAATATTTCATCTGAAATAAGGGCTTCCAAATCTCCGTCAGAAAGTGACTGCCAACAGAATGAAAAAGTTTAAAGTTATATAATTTAAAGTTTAACGAAGATTCGATACTCTTTTCACTTTAATCCTAGATGGTAGAGACCAATAACCCGGATGCAAGGAAGAATCTGAGAAGGAACTTAATCATAATGAAACAGATATAGATCGAGGCCAATATAACTGGTCAAGCAAAGCATTATTTATACGAAATTTTAACAACAAACTATATAATTATTACAAACAACACCAAGTGATAGAAGTCATATACAACCATCAGAAAGCTTTAAACAAAGCTTTTAATCGTTCTCAAAGGCATCCAATGTTTATGCACAACATTCCTCCATAACAAAAATCAATCTTTGTGTTTCTCTTGAAGCTAAAATTGAGCCTAAATTTCTCAAATATTGGGTGGTTGGCAGCTAAGTCACAAGGTTCGAGTTCGAGTTCGACAAGGATAAAATTCAGTTGAAGTTCGTCATTAGATGAAGTTCAAAAAAAATCGCCATTAAGTTCGACTAATATATAAAATAAAAAATTAAAATAATTATAAATATTTAAATAAATATAAAATATAAATATAAATAAAATAAGTGTTTAAAAACAATTAAATTAAAAATAAAAACAAGGATAAAATACTAATTTATTAACACATTAAATACGTATTAGTAAAGATATATAAAACAAATCAAATAAAAACAAAACTTTAAAAAGATCGTAATTAACATCTAAAATAAAATTATAATAATGAATGAATAAAAACAAATTACAATAAAGCGAAAGCGATGAAAAGCTCTTCCGCGGTGTCAAACGATGAACTCCTGATTTGCGCAGTTCTACGATGCTGTTTTCAGTCCCTGAGCTCGGCCCAGTCCTGTGGGCTGTGGGATGATGATGGTCACAGTCTCCCATGGGCTGTGTCATGACAGGACATGCATAAAAAAGAAACCCTGCCCTGGAACACGAAGTGTGAACAAAGACTACCTCCATGTCATACGACCCGCACACCTGCAGAAACCCTCAGTGAACTGCAACAAATTTGGTTGAACTTATGGTTTCCAGATTTTAATCGCCAAATTTTGAATTTTTAGGTAAGAATTCGGCAAACCTTGTGACATAGGTTGGCAGAAATATTCAATGTTTTTTGCCCAAGATGCTCTCTTTCAAAAAGTGGTTCCTACATTCATGATGCTTGCAAGAAAGGTTTTATCTCTTTTCTACCTTCTGTTTTCTTGTTAGCATAATAACTATCTCAAGTTTCATTAAGGTTCAAATTTGTTGCAAGGAGCTATTTTGAAAATCCAAGACATGCAAGAAAGGATCTAGATCTCTCTTCAATATCAATCCTCGGTAGCTTGATTCAGAAAGTACCCTAGACCACATTGAATAGGCCCCTTCCGTTAAGGGTGCTTTACATATATTGAAGGCACACAAAATTGGGTCCAGATTAAATGAAAAGGATGGATGAGTAAATGGAGAAGTAACCAGAAAATAAATAATCCCATCTAAAAGAAAATCTCAGAATATTAGGAGGATATGCCTCACCATAGGAGTGATAAACTCCTCCTTGAACACAACAATTAGGAGACCAGGTCACGTGGAAGTAAAACTCAAAATGATAAATGATATGACTTCTCCAGCCTCTAAATATGCCTGCTAACATGCAAATTCACAAAACCAACATTATACCCATTTCCTTATACAATTATTAAGATCTTTCTCATAGGTTGATGACTATTGAAAAGACATGTCATTACCATAGATCTATCATACAAAATAATAAAAACCTGAAGTTTCCTGAGTAATTCTCTTAGGAGAACTAAACACAGAGAAACAAAACATCCATCAATAAGCACTTGACACCTAACTACAATACACAAAATCTTGAGTCAGCACTGCATTCAAGCAGCGAAAGAATCAGAGGCCTATCATTACACACAGACAATTGTTTCAAAATACAATGTCCAAGGAAAGTTGTTCCTACAAATACTCCAAAACGATGATCAATAAGAAACACCACCTATTTGAAAGAACTTATGACAATCCAAGACCCAATATACAGAGAAAATATAAAATAAAGAACCAGATAAACCCCCATGGAGCCCACCATAACTAGAAGAACATTGGCTCATCTTTCATCACCCATTCTCATTAAAGGAAATAAAATATCCACTCACTTCAACAAACAGGTTCTTGATTTATTAAACACCACTGAAAGATCAAGAAGTAACGACAATACTCCAATTGCAATGAGTTACGGTGGCATGTCCCTTTTTGGAGGCTGATTTTTGAAGACCTTAACCCATTCTCTCCCCATGGGTCTAAGGAGAAAAGCAAGGGGAAGATCTGAATTATGTTTTTATTGTTGTTTAGATAGTTGTTTTCATTTATTATCATTTATCCTATTGGAAGCCTTGCGCTCCAATAGAGGAACTTAAGTAGTTTAGTAATAAAGGTATTATGAGCATGTAGGCTCCAAATACCCTTTGAATATTTAAAAGCACTTACTTAAGGGGTCGGCCATCATTTCTCATGTTAATAAGCACTCCTT
This sequence comes from Taxus wallichiana var. yunnanensis, assembly GCA_018340775.1. NCBI lineage: Eukaryota > Viridiplantae > Streptophyta > Pinopsida > Cupressales > Taxaceae > Taxus > Taxus wallichiana. Next base: position 218,669,379 of record CM031243.1, on the reverse strand, counting down.
ATGGCTATTTAAGGAGGTCGCTTGGGCATTATGTTATTATGTTTTGGTGATTATTCATATTTTGGTGAAAGTTGGCTAGTGAAGCCCTTTTACTCTCTCTCTCTCAAGGACGAAACCCCTTGGGTTGAGGATCTCATCCAAGGATGAAAACCCTTGGTTGGGAAACTTGTGAAGGACGAAAACCCTTCATGAGGTTTTTGGTGTGCAAGCTGATTTGAAAGGAAATAAAGTATCTTTCTCTTGCATGTGTTGTCTCTTTGGTGCAAATTATATTTGTTTAGAGTGGAGCGACCTATCTTGGTGTGGAAAATTGGTATGTGTGATGCAATTGTGGCAAATCTGAAATTACTCTCTTAGATTCTAAGTTTGATGAATTTTGGTGTTCTACTATTTTTTACAAGCTTGAGGATGTTCGCTGGTTAGGGTTCCACAATTAATTAATTCCACATACAATTCTGATTTCTAACAACTGCAATTGATTGCTAAGGGTTTTCTAATAATTTTGGCATAAGTTTGGAAGGATTTTGCAAGGTTTAACCCCTCTTTGAAGGGTTGTTTTCACCTAGGGAAGTCGCTGCCCTAGGAAGGGTTTGAAATTCAATTTTGCAGGGTTATAACAGCAGTGCTATAAATCTGATTTGTGAGCTTTTTGCCATTTCCCGAGTCCCCAAAAAAGGGACATTGCATGCAGATTAACTTCATCAGTAATTTAAAAACATCATGATATTGGTCAAGGAAAAATCCCCAACGTGAAAGACATGTCTCCCCATTCGAGTAAGCTAGTATAATATAAATTATCAGTAATAACACCTCAACAAGATATGGCTGGACCTTATTTGGCATCTATGGAGAAAATCATGAATAACAAACCATCTATAAGACTGTGAGTATGTATCTCTCCAACTTGATTGAGTTAAAATAGCCACACGTGACAAACAAAATTATCATGAATACGTGGTACGGTTCAGGTACAGATATGGGGATCTGGTATCCTTGTACGATAATATTTTTGGGGAGGGCAGGTACGACAGTACAAAATATATATATAATGTTTAAAATATTTACAAATATAGTCAAATAAGCAAATTTAACCCATACAAATGCATAGATTAAACAAAATAAGTGAGGTCATAGATGGGGTTTTTGATCTTAGTTAGATCCAAGTTAAATCTCGCATTGAATTCCATGCATGTTAGTAAAGTCTTTTCTGCTTTATCATTGGGTCAGGTTAGGGAATATTTGCTCTTGTTTTGTCCGTCTATTGCTGCTGCTCAAAGTGGTTTGGTTCATGGTATGATTTTCAGGGCTAGTTTCTTCAGTAGCTCCTTGTGTGTCTTATCGGGTTATGAAACATGTGATGCATTTGATTCATGCTTTACATCAGCTATATGATGTCTTTCTCATTCTCATCCATTTATTTGATCTCTAATTTTGTCAGTACCATATGCTCAGTATCCTATCCACTTCATATATGCCAAAGAGCTTATCTTGACATTTACCGATGTTCTTACCTTCTGGTTTCTGTGCCCAGAGCCTGTTTGTCGCCATCAATTAGAGATGCCTTTTTCTATTCATCTATTGCAATTCGGTCCCTATATTTCTTTGCAAATTTTTCTCTGATACTATCCTGAATTACACACTACAGATGTCAATTTTCTACATGCTAATGTAGATGTGCCATCTTAAGTCAATGCCTTACAAATATGTGCAACTTGTGAGTATGAATAATTTAAGTATATATGGCTCTTAACTTACAGCACCATATCTTTTCTATGTGGTTTGGGGAGATTATGAATTGGATTTTGCATTGGCTGGAATTCGAGAATGTAAAAAAGATCTCATTTGAGTCCTGTTTTTATAGTCCATGTTTAAGGACAGTGGCGCACAGTCTTTTGTCAATATTATACATGTCAGAACACATATTTTGTCCTAACTTCAGTCCTTAAAACACGTATGACCCCTGATGTGAACATATGCCAGGAAATGAATTTAGAGAAACTTAAGGACTATGAATGTAAACCAGGATCTATGATCAATTTATTTGTAATAGTGTCAGTGTCTTTTAAGTTAGTAACATATTCATATTATTGTAAGGTGACTGTACAGTCATAGATGCTTAAAACAAAACCTTATATGTCATTGGGGTAGTCTTCCAGGCATATGTTGATGAAAACGGTGTACTGGATTACGGAGAATTTGTTGCAGTTTCAATTCATTTGCAGAGGGTGGGCAATGATGTCATTTGCATTCTTTGACAAAAATGGCAGTGGATATATTGAGGTTGAGGAACTTACAGAAGCCTTGATAGATGATTTGGGTTATAGACCAAATTTGACCTTTTGTAGACCAAAAAAGAATTTAAAATTTTGAAAAAGCTGCCATTTAGGGTCTGGTACGCTGTGGGTACGGCCAGAACTACGCGGTAAGTCCTTGGACATACTTGGGTACTTCTGGCCATGCCCTGACCTACCAGACCTGTATTACCTACCGGGTATGTATCGTACCCATACCCAAGGTCTCCAAGGCCATACCCAGTAACATAGGAATAGAACCTCAACAAGATATGGCTACACCTTATCTTATCTAGTATCAATTCAGAATATTGTAAATAATAGTTTTAACATGGAACTATCAGAACAACCCAACTAATGGACTACACATATATCCATTAGGAGAGACAAAAGAAGTAACAAAGAGAAAATATAGATATCAGACTAAATCATAGAGAGAAATCATTGAAATAGAAGCATTCAAAGGTTTTTTTAGCAATACATACCATATGTAAACCGTCATGTTAGTACTGTCATTGTTATTGGTTATTATTGATTACATGTTTTGGTAGCCAACGTTTGTTATGTTGTAACTAATTGTATTTGTTGGCTTTAGGTGTAATGACAATCTTTAGTATGATCAATTGAGACTGATGTGTTTCACCAACAACTGTTGGGCCTTTTTGCCATATACACAGTGATATACGTCAGGGTAAGGGCATCGAGTAGCAGGCTGTATAGAACACTACGTATAAAATAAAGTTGTGATTGGTTTCATATTCTGTTATGCCGCATTGTGGTATGCATTAACTATTTTGCTATTCTTACCTTGGTAGTGTACATTGTAGAACATATATCTTGGCGCCATTGAAGTCACCTTAGGTTAATGTCAAGTAGAAGCCAATGTCACTCAACAATAACCATTGATGATGGGCCACTGTGTTATCTTCTAACATCTCTATGCAAAACGTAACCATGAAGTACAATGACAAAAGATATTACAACGTATTTAAGAGGACTGTGAAGAAGAAGATCGGCATTGTATGAGATATAATTAATGTCCTTGAACCTAAACATAGGTATGAGGCTCCCTCTCCGGAATCGAACCCTAATTCTCCGTCACCCGTCACCACCATGGTAGGCCTCTATCCTACCATAAAATTTAAATGAAGCATCATCAGCGCAAAGGCCATGTAATCCATCTAGCTATCACGAATCACTAGAGTGGTGGGCAATCTTGTGCCAGCCTTGTAGCTAATAAATGCATCTCTCCCAAGAATGAGAATTTTTCACATGTATTAGCTCTAGAATTACTACGGTTATCCGAGTAGTAAAGGTACCATCAAAGAAACTATAACTGATTTAATGAGCCATCCGCAGTTTCACAGTCTGAAATAGTGTTGAATATATAGCATATGCCATAAACATGTACGGTTCCAAGCAGTTGTGATAACAAACAAATTAGTTGTAACTAAATGTAACTGCTCCTCTCAATAAAATGAATCTGCCTAGGTCATTCGAATCAGTGCAGTTTTGTGCATCTCTTTCTTCTTGCTGTTTTATCTCCATGCTTCTAATACTAACAGTGGTATCAGAGCAGTTAGTCACCATTGGAGGAAGCAATTGTGAGAGGTGAGGCGACGAGAGGTACAGTCGACGCAGAGGCAAAAGAAAGGAGTTGTGTTTTCGTTGTTGCTCAGAGAATCGTGGGTTGTGGAAGGTAGTCACGCTGTGAACAAAAAACGTGACCTACTAGTATGAAAACGTGCCCTTCTTTGTGGCTATAACGTGCCCAGAAAGTGCAGACATCCAGTTTCCTGTTGAAGGCAATACGGTTGGAGAAATTCGTGGCAGATAACATGGGGCAAAAACCAATCGCAAATGCAAAATCCCAAGTCGTGAGGGCAGATGTAAACTCTGAAGTCTGGGAGCAAAAGATTTAATAAAGCAAAAGATTTAATAAACTATCTTTGTATAACTTGTCTCCCCTTGCCACGTATTGGATAAAATACTTTCTCTACCATGTATATGCATAAAGTGATTTTGTTTTATTTGGTGGGCAAAATACTTTATTTGCATAAAGCGATTTTGTTTTATTTGGTGGGCAAAATACCGTATTTGCATAAAGTGATTTTGTTTTATTTGGTGGGCAAAATACTTTATTTCCATTTTTATTATTTTCATAATAAAATGGTGAATATTTCAAATCTTATTCTGCCTGACTCGCAAAAATTAACGGGCACTAATTTCAATGTTTGGAGTCATAAGATTTTAACGGTCGTGGAGTTTCGTGATTGTGATAAAATAATCAAGGGTGATGAAAGTCGACTAGCGACGAACTTCGAGGATTATGACAAATGTCATAAGGAAGCGTTATTGCTTCTCAAGTTGTCGGTATCGGATGATATGATATCGGAAGTGCGGAATGCCACTGTGGCAAGCACGTTGTGGGCCGATCAAGGGTGTCGAAAAAGAGTCAAGTTTTATACCTGAAAAATATGCTCTTTTCCGTAAAATTACAAGGTGGATCGCTATTTGAGCACCTACTTCGGATGAAAGATCTTTGAGACCAGTTGTCTTCCATAAATAAAAAGGTGGACGATGATGATATGGTGGCTTTGGTTCTAAATAGCTTGCCTTCTTCGTATGAGTCATTTGTGGAGGCACTTCATTTAATGGCGGAGAGTCAAACTCTTACGTTTGACAAGGTGAGTTCCTACCTATTGCAAAAGGAACGAAGACAGACACAGGAGCTCAAGAGTCCACTTTTGGACAATCTGAGAGCGCTTTTGTTGCTCAGTCTAAAGGAAAGTGTAAACAACAGGCTGAGACATCCTCTTCCTCTCCTAAATATCAAGTAAAATGTTATTATTGTCACAAACTTGGTCATGTGAAGGACTGTCGAAATGAATCAATGCCCTGAAGAAGCAAGAGGGGCAAGCATATGTGGCTACAGTTGAACACGAGTCAGAAGAAGAATATGCTCTCATGGCATCTTGCGCAGATAATGGCAGCCCTACTCGATGTTGGTTCTTTGATTTTGGAGCATCACGACATTTCATGTGTCAAAAAGACTAGTATGTCAATTTTAATTCTTGTTATTCTGATTCAGTTACTTTAGGAGACGAAAGATCACATGTTGTAGAGGGTATTGGGGATGTTTGTATTATGCTAAATAATAATACCAGATTGCTTGTAAAAATGTTAGATATGTGCCTAACATGAATAAAAACTTGTTATCTGACATCAAGCAAAATAAGGTTGTTACCTTGGGGATTGGGCATGGTGGTCTATATAGACTTGTTGATCTTGCCACGGTCAACTTGCATGCCTTAGTTGTGGAAGGCAATACCAGTGTTTTATGGCACGAAAGATATGGCCATCTCAACCTTCAATATTTAGCCTGCCTTCATAGAGCCAACATGGTTGTTGGTTTGCCTCCTATTCAAGAGAAACAGACATGTGTGTTGGTTGTTTTGCAGGAAAACAAAAGCGGAAGCCTTTTCCCTCTGAAGGTGCTTGGCGTGCAAAGGGGCTCTTGGATCTTGTACATGCAGATCTATGTGAGCCATCATGGAAGACTCCCACAGTCCTTGGTGCACGTTATTTTCTCTTGCTGGTGGATGATTATTCTCAAAAGATGTGGGTCTATTTTTTGAAGAAGAAGTTTGATTGCTTTGCTTCTTTTGTCAAGTTCAAGGCCTTGGTGGAGAATCAAACCAGCCGGCGGATCAAGACTTTGAGATCCGATAATGGGGGTGAGTTTACCTCTAAACAATTTGCAGATTTCTGTAGTAACGAAGGGATTCAACGCCAGTTGACAACCCCTTATGCCCCACAAATAGAACGGAGGAACAGAACCATCATGGAGATGGCTAGATGCATGATGCACAATCGAGGAGTGCCCTATAAATATTGGGGAGAAGTTGTTAACACGCTTTTTATATACTCAATCGGAGTCCTTGCAAAGCTTTGCAAGACATCACACCGGAGGAAGCTTGGTCCACCATCAAACTAGAGGTATCAGCATTTCGTGTTTTTGGTTCAATTGCTTATAATTTGGTTCTGAAAATAAGAGTAAATTAGATTCCAAATGTTCTAGATATTTTTTTGCTGGTTATAGTAATCAATCTAAAGCCTATAGGTTGATTGATACTCCCACTAATAAGATCATTATTAGTCGAGATGTTGATGTAAAAGAAACAGAGTCTTTCTTTGGTTGTAATCAGCAAGGGGACCAGCCAAGGGGCAGCAATCAACAAGGGGTCATAACAGAGTTTGGTACTCTTTCCTTGCCCGATCATGAATCCAGATTCTTCTCCTACTCCTCCACGAGACTCTAGGACGATGTTCAATCTCCCACTGAGATTATTGAGTCTCCAGGAAATCAACTTGTGTTCGTTTCTCCTCCGTAACTTCTGTTGGTTTCTCTTCCAGAAACACTACAACCAGCCACCACATCTTCGAGTTCAACGGAGGCCTAAGTGGTTGTATACCACTATTCAAGATTTGAGGAAGGAAAAATTGTCTCCTCTCTTAGATGGAAGGTCTAGACGAATCTAAAGCAAATTGATTATTCTCGAGCAAGCTCAATTTAATCTTACTTCGATCTTCTTCATATTCATGAGCCATAGAAATACTCTGAACCATGAGGCATACCGAATGGGAAACGCCATCTGCAACTAGATTATGATCCCTTGATTAAAAATAATACCTAGAAATTGGTGCCATTACCTCCAGGGGAATACACCATTGGCTATAAATGGGTGTATAAAATCAAAGTGCAAAGCAGATGGTACTTTGGATAAGTACAACGCCCGACTCATTACAAAAGGATTTTCACAACAAGAGGGGATAGATTATGAAGAAACATTTGCTCCTACTGTAAAGATGGTCACTTTTCGACTTCTTCTTTCTTTTGCAGCTCAGTTTGGTTGGAAAGTATATCAAATGGATGTCAAAAGTGTTTTCTGAATGGGGATTTGGAGGAAGAAGTGTATATGACACAACCTAAGGGTTTTCGGGCTCGTGGTAGTGAGCATCTGGTATGTAGATTGATTAAGTCCTTGTATGGACTTAAGCAGCTCCTCGAGCCTAATACATAAAAATAGATAAACATCTCAGAGATTCAGGCTTCACACGGAGTCATTCTGATCCGAATCTCTATGTCAAAAGCAATGATGATGACATTGTGATTCTTATTGTGTATGTCGATAAACCTGCCATCACCGAATGGAGATGCTGCAATTCATAAGGTAAAATCAGATTTATATCCTACTTTTGACATGACTGATTTAGGCCTCCACTATTTTCTTGGTGTAGAATTCTGGCAACTTGATCACTTGATTTTCATTTCTCAAGTTAAGTATGCCACGAACCTCTACAGAAATTTCAAATGTATGATTGTAATTCTTCTTCTACACCTATGGAGGTCGGGCTAAAACTTTCAACTCATGATGATTCACCACCGGTCGATGAATCATTATATAGACAATTGGTGGGTAGTTTGATCTATCTAACAACTACACGACCATATCTATGTTTTGTTGTCAGCTATCTTTCTCGGTTTTTATCTAAACCAAAACTCATTCACTGGGAGCAACAAAACAAGTTCTAAGATATGTCAAAGGAACTCTTGACTTTGGCATTCTATATCAGAGAGTTGCAGATTTCAGATTGATTGGCTATACTAACTCTGATTGGGGAGGATCTATAGATACTTGGACGATCTACCACAGGATATATCTTCTCTTTTGGTCTAGGAGTTGTTTCTTAGAAAAGTAAACTTCAGCCTACCATTGCCATCTCTTCTACGGAAGCAGAATACAAGGTTGCGGTTAGTGCCAGTTGCGAAGCAAGTAATATGGCTTCGTCGGATTCTGACTGATTTTCAGTTTCCCCAAGCTACTACAACACCTATTTCACTCTTTTGTGATAATCAAGGTGTTCTAAAAATGGTGAAGAATCCTATCTATCATGCCCGCACTAAACATATTGAGATTCATCATCATTATATTCGCCAGTTGGTTGATTCTGGTGAAATCTCTCTTCATTTTTGTCCTTCTGCAGATCAGCCTGCTGATGTAATGACTAAACCTCTTGGTCCTTTGTTGTTTGTCAAGTTTAGAGATAAACTTGGTGTTGTTTCGAGGTTAGTCATTAAGGGGGTGTTGAATATATAGCATAAACATGTACGGTTCCAAGTAGTTGTTGAGATAACCAACAAATAGTTGTAACTAAATGTAACTGCTCCTCTCAATAAAATGAATCTGCCTGGGTCATTCGGATCAGTGCAGTTTTGTGCATCTCTTTCTTCTTGCTGTTTTATCTCTATGCTTCTAATACTAACAAATAGTTAATACTTAGACATGAATGGCTAAATCTTTGAGACAAGCGTATGACTACTTGTAGGGTTGACCAGATAGCTTCCAACAAGAAGCTGGCCACCAAAAAGAAAAGCGTAAGAAAACAGACTAGTTAGGGAGTGGACCAAGAAATCAAGCAATCTACTCTATTTGTGTGACAACAAGAAAAACAACAAAGGTAGTAACATGTATCCAATTCTACGACTCCATCAGAAGAAGTTTGGAGCAAAAGCGGAAGCCAAGGCAAAAGCACAAGTAGAAGTCAGAGTCAGAGCCGGATCCAAAACCACAAAAGCATTCAGCTGAAACTGGTGCACTCTATGCCACTTTTATGCAGGAGCATCACTGTTATTCATGTTTGCAGAGGTTGAAGGACTCCATCAAGACTGCAAAAAGCTACAAGTAGCATTAGGAGAGTGTCGTTTTAGTTGATTTGGGTCTATGGGAGGTTTTCCTTCAAACCTCCAAATTTGAATTTGAATGTTATCATGTTATTTCATATGTATAAACTTTATGTAGTTATAAAATGCAATGAGGTGTCATAGGTTCTAGAGGTTCATTACGTAGTTTCTAGTCTATAATTAAGTTAGGAAAGTCAAGATATAGTTATAACTTGTATCCATAATTGGAGAAACGGCATCCTATATTTTTGTGAGATAGTTGAGGGGAAATCTCAGCAATTTACTTCAAATAGAAGCATAGAGGACTTCTAGGAGATATGGATTGACCTTCTAATCAAAGGAATAAGAGGTGAATAACGTGTGAAGAGGACAAGCAGGACAGTCAAGAAGAATATAGATTGTATTTGCTGTTACAGTCAGGAGTTGCTATGTAATACAACAAAGTCAAGAAATAAATGAAGAAGATTTGTGAGTTATCAGATTCCTATGTTTTCCTCTGTTGTAACTGCATGGATTAAGATCTATTAACATAATTAAGACTGTAATTGTGATAATAATTAATGTTATTGTAAACTCCCATGGAGATCTGCCCTGTTTAGAAGATTGTTCACTGTAAATAGCAAAAGTCAAGATATGTGAAGGAATAATAAGTATTGCTGGTATAATCTTTACGTTTTTCTAAGTTTATCAGGTGCATATTGATGTCTGTCAAGAGGCAAGGGATTGAATTTACAGTAATAGTTCATAATAATTAGCACTTGCCTTCAAGTCTGCCTGTATTTTGTCAATTTTTACATTTTTTCCAAGTAAAGCTTATTGTGTAGACTGAAATAAGCACTCTCACAGGCATAAGATTCAAAAGAAGAAAGTTGCATAGGAGTGTTACAGAGCTTATTCAATTGGTTTTGTGTTTTGACAAGGTTAGGGAAGGAAGAAAAAGAACTTTTGCTCCTATCGGGTTCATAGAAACCCTGTTTTGGGATTTAAACTAAAATCTTCATATCTCTGCATTTACACTGTTTCCAAGACTGAAATTGGTAAGAAAGCATCTTCAGCAGGTATTCTTGAGGTTGGAAAAAGTTTCAGAGGTTTTGAGTATAGCAGGTGAGGAATTTTATGACAGTCCACCTAGGACAGGCTGTGAAAACTGCCAAGACCTAATTGCTTATGCTCATAAGTGAACTGGGTAAAAACGGTGAGGTGACCAATGAAATTTTGTAGGCTTTATAAACTCAGAAAAGGATATCTAGAAACATGGGCAGAAGTTTGAGGAAATGAGTTTAAGGGAATTTGAACCTAAAATTGCTCTTTGTCAGACCTACTAGAGTGTAATAGGACAGGCTCATAAGAATGGAAGAGAAATCTTGTGTGAACAGATGAAATTGATCATCCTACTTCAAAGCTTCATCAAAACAAGATTGGATCGGATAAATAGAATTCTAATATGCCTCTGTCTTTTGAGCAAGATTTCACATTTTTTTTGTCTTGATAAGGAATGGAAGTCTCATTGTTGAAACATTGTAACAATAACATAAAGTAGAATGAACTGAGATTGGAGAGGAAATTAAAGTCTTCATTAGGATTCTGATATATTTCTGTGTTGAAGCAAGATTACTTGTTCTTAGGTTGTTGAAGCAATTGAAATTCTCATGGTTGATTCTCTATAAGAGCAATATCTGACTGAATAAGGAACAGTTTGATTGAAGACTAGAGTAAGGACATCAACTTTGGTGTCAGAGCGTGGTGCTCTTGAAAATCGATACTTTGTGCTAATACTACTTGTAAAGGTTTCTAGATTGCAAGGATTACAGAGATGGCAGCTAGAGTAAGGGGAGTAGGTAAGACAAGACAGCCTACTCAGGCTATGCTGATGGAAGAGATAAGAGAGCTCATGGAAAGACTACAGGAGGTTGAATTAACTCAGAGGAGAGGAGTTGAGACTAGAGATATCAGTGACAGAGAAGAACCTAGAGCTGGACTAGAAGACATATTTGCTCAAGACATTGTGAAGTCGACTTCTAAGCCAAAACTAGAAGTTCCTATGTATGAAGGGAGCTTAAATGTTGAAGAGATGATAGATTGGATCAATGCCATGGACAAGTACTTTGAGTATGAGAATGTGGATGATGATAAAAAGGTAAAATTTGTTGTTACCAGGATGAAAGGTCATGTGTCTCTTTGGTGGGATGGATTGCAGGAAGAAAGAGTGAAGAAAGGAAAGACCAAGATCAAGAAATGGGATAGGATGGTGGCCAAACTGAAAGGCAAATTCATGCCTAAGGATTATCAGACAAATATTTTCAAAAGATTGTAGAATCTTAGGCAAAAAGAGATGTCAGTAAAAGAGTATACAGAGGAGTTTTACAGATTGACCATTAGAGTTGGTCATATTGAGGATGATGCTGAGAAAGTTGCCAGATATCTCAATGGATTGAGACTTACTATCCAAGATGAGATTGATATTTTGATGCCTAAATCAGTTGAAGAGGCATACCAGTTTGCCTTAAGAGCAGAAGAAAAGTTGTCAAGAAGATACAATCAGATATCAAGGGGCAGAGTTAGAACCTTCAGAGGTAGAGGAGAGCATGCAGATAGAGGTCAGATGCAGACACAGCAAGAAGAAAGCAGCAGCTCACAAAGGCCAAAAAAATCTTCAAGAGGAAGCTACTCATTCAGAGGTAGGAGACCATTTGTTAGAGGTAGAACTAGTGAATTCATTGGTAGATGTTTCAAATGTGGACAGTTTGGGCATAGATCTTATGAATGTCCAGAATATGCATCTACTAGTTATGGAAGTGCTCATATAGCCCCAGCCGATGAAGATAAGTAAAGTGATGGGTCAATTGTTTATGAAGATGCTCCTGAAACTGGTGAATCATTGCTCACAAAAAGGGTGTTGATCAAGTCTATAAAGGAGATCCAAGAACCGGCACAAAGAAAAACATTATTCAAAACAACTTGTAAATCCAAAGCTAAATGTTGAAAGGTAATCATAGACAGTGGTAGTACTGATAATCTTGTAGCTTTTGAAATGGTGGATAAACTAAATTTAGAAAGATTAGTGCATCCTAGTCCTTATAAAGTTTCTTGGTTACAAAAAGGACATCAAATCTTGGTGAGTGAGCAATGTAAAGTGGATTTTCAGATAGGAAGCTATAGAGATCAAGTTTTATGTGATATTATGCCTATGGATGTTTGTCATATTCTCTTGGGCAGACCTTGGCAGTTTGACAAGAAAGTTATTCATGATGGAAGGTGCAATACATACTCTTTTGAGCAAGATGGGAGCAAGCATACACTTTTGCCATTAAAGGATGAATATGCAACTATTAAAGATGATTTTAAGTTGTTGATTACAGGTGATAAGGAGTTCTTACACCAAGCAAAGGAGGATGAGGTAAGAGAAAAGAATGAAGTTGGAGTAGACAACAAAGAGAAGTTGATAACAGTGAAGATGAGGGACAGTCAGCTTATGTTGACCTTAAAAGAAGTGAAAAAGACATTAAGAATGCAAAGATAGAGATGGTGAAGTCCTTGAATCAGGACAAGGAAGAACAAATTGCAAATGGAGTTGATAAGAAAGGAGGAATAATAGAACTAGAGTTCTATTTGAGCAATGAAAATCAGGATATAGGCAGTTTGAAAAAGAATACGAGTTATGGGAACAAGAAGGGAAAAAGAATGACTCTTTCACTTATGAGAGTCCAGAGCAACTAGAGGTTGAGATTAAGGCCTTAGAAGAATTGGTTTTTGCATCAAGTAGTGAGGATAAAATGAAGAACTCCAAGGAATATTCTGAAGAGATGAAGGCCATAGAAGACCAAAGAGATGAAGAAGATAATCAGACAAATGAGGACAGTAACAAGAAAGCCACAAGAAGGAATAAGAACAATGAAGAGGCTCATAAGCCTCATGGTTTTTATCTAACTTCTGTGTTTGATTATGCATGTGCAGGATTTGTGAAAGTAGACAAGAATATGCTCCATGAGATCTTGAGGAAGGAGGAGCTTAACTTACTTAAGCTCATAAACTTAAAAGACATGGGAGCTATAAATAAGGCAAAGAGATGGAATGTTGCAGAAGGTGAAGAACAACTCCAAGACAAAGAAATGTCATGCACATTGAGAGATTATCAAAGTTTGTTATCCTTGATAACCGAGCCATGGGATCCAGGAGGTCAATCAACCCAAAGAAAGAAAAATGTGGAGAAGGAGAAAGAAGACATATTCAAAGCATCTCCAAGTACAAGGATAGTTTTGAAGGCTCGTGAACAAGAATTCATGATTAATTCTTTTGCACCTTGGTGGTTTGATGCAGGAGCATCGCTGTTATTTATGTTTGCAGAGGTTGAAGGTCTCCATCAAGACTGCAAAAGCTATAAATAGCATTAGGAGAGTGTTGTTTTAGTTGATTTCGGTCTATGGGAGGTTTTCCCTCCAAAACCTCCAAATTTGAATTTGAATGTTATTATGTATAAACTTTATGTAATTATAAAAATGCAATGAGGTGTCATAGGTTTTAGAGGGTCATTACATAGTTTCTAATCTATAATTTAGGAAAGTCAACCTATAGTTATAACTTGTATCCATAACTGGAGAAACAGCATCCTATATTTTTGTGAGATAGTTGAGGGGAAATTTCAGAAGCTTACTTCAAATAGAAGCATGGAGGACTTCTAGGAGATAAGGATTGACCTTCTAATTAAAGGAACAAGAGGTGAATAACATGGGAAGATGAGAAGCAGGACAGTCAAGAAGAATATAGATTGTATTCACTGTTAAGGTCAGGAGTTGCTATGTAATACAACACAGTCGAGAAATAAATGAAGAAGATTTGTGAGTTATCAGATTCCTATGCTTTCCTCTGTTGTAACTGCATGGATTAAGATCTATTAAGGTAATTAAGACTGTAATTGTGATAATAATCAAGGTTATTGTAAACTCCCATTGAAATCTGCGCTGTTTAGAAGATTGTTCACTGTAATTTGCAAGAGTCAAGATATGTGAAGGAATAATAAGTATTTGTAGGCTTCATAAACCCGGAAAAGGGTATCTAGAAACATGGAGAGAAGTTTGAGGAAATGAGTTTAAGGGAATTTGGACCTAAAATTGCTCTTTGTCAGACCTACTAGGGTGTAATAGGACAGGCTTATAAGAATGAAAGAGAAATCTTGTGTGAAGAGATGAAATTGATCATCCTACTTCAAAGCTTCATCAAAACAAGATTGGATCAGGTAAATAGAATTCTAATATACCTATCTTTGAGCAAGATTTCACATTTTTTTGTCTTGATAAGGAATGAAAGTCTCATTGTTGAAGCATTGTAACAATCACATAAAGTAGAATGAACCAAGATCAGAGAGGAGACTAAAGTCTTCATTAGGATTCTGATATACTTCTGCGTTGAAGCAAGATTACATGTTCTTAGGTTGTTAAAGCAATTGAAATTCTCATTGTCGATTCTCTATAAGAGCAGTATCTGACTGAATGAGGAAGAGTTTGATTGAAGACTAGACTAAGGACATCACACTCACAAATAAGGAGTGGGTGGGGATTGCTAGAAAATTGCCACTTCCAAAGGAAATAAGTGTGGACCTTTCTAACTTGAATTGGTTGGAGCACGCTATAGAAGAAACAAGTGAAGAATCCACAAAATCCATCGAAGATTTCACTATGTCCCCTCCTCGGTATTTATTCTAAGATGGAATTCAATAACAACTTCTTCATGAAGGAACGAACCTTGTATAAGACAAACATCTTAGGAATTGAAGATACATAGCCAAATACGCTAGGGCAGCCCAAACTACAAGTTGGAGGGAGTACCACCGAGAGGGAACTTGATAGTGAGCAGGAAAGTGTACGGATCGTTGTCGAGGAAGGGTCAAGTATAAGACGTGATCAATAGTGATGAAAGCGCAAAGGAATGTCCAACACTGACCCTCCTAATGAGGACAATCATATTCGAAGAGCCACGCTAGAAACATGTTCCCATAGCCATTATTATTCCATCAACTCCTCCCTTGAAAAAAACTGCCAAAGTTCATAGGTAATGGATCAAAGATCATGTAATGCACTGCAAGACATGCATTAGAATCAGGACTATCAATGGGCACAACAATAAGCGTCTTTGTTTTTTTCTTTCCAACCACACTTTAAGGAGTGACTATTGATTGGTTAACATATGCAACAAGCATTAATATGGAAACCTTGGACACACTACGAAATTGTTTTGACATGGACTTCAAGCTCCTCAAAGGCAACAAAGAGATTGTTTACAAAATATGTAATTCCCGTAGTTCCACGAAGTCTCGGAATGTGGGGATGGGTCAAAGAGACATGGGGACAGGTCTCGGGGAAGAGGGGACCAAGGGCCTAGGTTTGGGGACAGCGGTGCAAATATATATAGTACTTGAAAAATTAGTTATAAAAATGTATAAGGAATAACAAATGAAACTTTGAAATACTAAACACATTGCATTGAACAATGAAAATGCCGAATATCAATATATTAATATTTATATCATAATTTATATTCAAAATGATGATTACATTCAAAATTCAAATACAATTGGCCAATGGCCCAATGCCTCTAAGCTTGAGGGCTTCTAGCTTGATGAATGTGTTGAAACTTGAATGGTTGATCAATGAAGACTTGGCACTTGCTCTTCCTCTTGTTGTTGCTCTCCTCTTGCTAATGCTCTCAACCTCTCACTCCTGCTGCAACATTGTTTTCCCTCACTATTGCACTTGTCACTCTTGCATTTGCAGCCTTGCTCAATGTTTTCCAGTTCTAAGGGTATGAGGTTCATTTATAGTTTTTTTGAGTGCTTAAAGTGTGGGTGGGGTCTATAAAATATTAGGGTTGGGGTACAAAAATAAATAAAAGGCTTTTAATTTTTTAAATCATTTTTTGGCATTTTTGGCACAAGGGGCAGCTGCAGGTTTTCGAGATTGTCAAAGGACTCGGGCAAGTTTCTTCAATTGTTTTTGGGACGTCCCAAAGTCCCCCAAAGGTCCTTTCTCTGAGAGAAATTTCCTCTCTTCAGAGAAATGTCCTGGAGACGTCCCCATCTCGTGGTGTCAATAGTGTGGCAAGGGGGCATTTCCCAGTGTCTCCAAGTATCGAGATGTCCACATCCCCAAAAACGTCAAACTTTAAGGGGGATACATCCCTGTGGAACACTAGTAATACCTAATAGGATGAACATGAAAACATACAAGCCTACAAGACAAGGCTTGAATAACTGCTGAAAAAAACTAGAAAAGAAACTAGTCAATTACATGAAGAGAAGGCTCATCGAAGGGTTAGGACCTTCATTGCGAAGGAAGATAGGCAAACCCACCTTCGTCTTATGAAGATGCATACATAAAGCAATGGATATTTGAAGCGGAAATAAGCTATCCTCAAACTTGAGGAGCAAACATGATGATTCGGTGTCCGGCCATGACAAAGAACCTATATTAATGTAACTTTTGAAAAGAGGCATTTCGAATGATGAGGGGGCTAAATGGATGCACTAAGAACAAAACCAAATTTTGTACTAACTACAAGGTAGAAGGTCACATCAAGATGAATTGCCCAAAAAATATTGAGTGAGAATTTTCAAGTTATAGAGCATTAAGTCAAAGATTATTACTGCAATTTAGGGAACCAAAGCATTCAAGTACTCTTCAAACAAGGGAAGCAAATGACACCATCCACCAATGTTGCTAAGGTTGACAATTACTAATGTCAAAATAATTGTCGTATTCAGATTCAATATGACACCTAAGGACAACCAATCGAATGAAAGGTGTCTAAAGTGTAATGAGTGGGACCATTTCACAAGGGATTGCCCTCTACAAATTAAAACAACATTAAAGTTTTTGTAAATGGTGTGGGTTCAAAGACCATAAGATGCCAATTGTCCAATGCAAGAAAACATCAACATGATTGATGTAGCTCGAAATGAGGTTACGACAATCACCGAGGCACATGAAATAAAAGCTAACTACCCTGACATGTGTGTGGTGAAAGAAAGATCGCCGCAACAATGATGAAAGTTGTGAAGGAAATGATTCCCGACAACAACAATTGAAAGAACATGCAAGTATAGTGACAATAGACTCAAGCATAACAAAGTTATTGCAAGGAAAACCATTGTAGCTATGAAGATATCTAACCTATTGCAAAGTGTTCAAAAACTCAAGAACGATATAACTAGTACAATACAAGACATTGGCCAAGACGTGGAGCATTCAAGGACACACCTAATGCTAGATGGTGTAGTGTTGGAAGATGGGCAACAAGAAACATCATAATGAACCCATATTCTCGCATGCATTGGCATCCAATCAAGCGATTGATCCTATGCTCATCATAATGAATCTAGCCTAATAGCTAGCACTCATGCATATGGAGATCTTGGGGAGGAATATGAAAAATACCATTGTTGATGGCGGGTTTGGTGTGGGCGTTCTTTTAGATGACTTGGAAGAGTCTTAGGAAGCCCATTATATGGCCTTCAACTTTCCACTTGGTGGGAAACTATCAACATGGTCTAAATGTGTTGGAATGGCTCAAAAGGTAAATTTTGACATTCAATTGTTTATACAAATTTTGTAGTCATTTCATTGGAAAAAATATCTATGATGCACTATTGGGTAAGGGTTGATTCATAACAACCAAAGCAAACCATAATTGGAAGGAGAAATTGCTCTCTCGTTAAAAATAAACGAATCAAGAAGTATGTGAGGAAGCAAGGTTCGACGAACACTTGATAGATGAAAACCGAGGTACAATGGAGTTCAAAGATAAAAGTATCTCTGTGTTAAAGTTTTGCTCTCAAGATGAGATGAACTCTCTCAACGATTTGTTTAATTGGTAGATGTGAGACCATCAAGTGTTCCAACGAGATTGCAATAGAATTGGCTTTATGGAGATAAATAAGGGAGGCTTGCGAAGAAATGGAGGTCCTTTTCAAACCATCAACATCATAGACATCTTCCCCATCTAATTTCACAAAATATGTAAGGGATGCAAAGTTCAAAGATAATTTGGCACATTTGTTTGAAAGGGTAGCCGACACAAAGTTCAAAAAGCCAACTACATTGAACATGCATGCAAGGTCTAAGAATAAAATTATACTTTAGTCCGAAGGTGACGTTCAACCACTTAAAGTTTGCCCTATTATTGAAGTATAATTGGGTGCAAATA
Organism: Taxus wallichiana var. yunnanensis; assembly: GCA_018340775.1. Lineage (NCBI taxonomy): Eukaryota > Viridiplantae > Streptophyta > Pinopsida > Cupressales > Taxaceae > Taxus > Taxus wallichiana. Next base: position 218,651,148 of record CM031243.1, on the reverse strand, counting down.
TGTTTGTTTTGGATTAACAAAGAATCATGTCACGTTGTTTGATTAAGGTTATGTCGAGGCAAAAGAAGTGTTGAGGTAGAAAATAAATATGGTGCATGAATTAGAAATCTAGGGTAGAGGATTGTGGGTTGATATATATATAAAAGAGAGATTGGAGCTTTGTCTTGTGTGAGGAGACAAAGAGTCAATATCCATGAGAGTATCATCAAGCTTCCCATTGCACTTTCTTGGCATCTTTATTGTTCTTGGTTTGTCTTTAGTGTGTCTTGGTTGTTATTTGTCTTGATTAATCTTGTGTATTGTGGTGTTTTTCTTGAACCTTGAGCCTTAGGTGTCAAGACCTTATGAGGGAAAGGATTTTTGATCATGAAATTTTGGCTTTAAAAATTCATATTGTGTATGGAGGCTTCGCATGCCTCGGCCTCGTCTGGGGATAAGAATGGTGATAAGAAAATGGCATTAATTTACAATGGAGGTAATGGTGTTCTCTCAAAAGGAAATGAACCGATTCAAACCACTTCTAATTCTTCCGGTGAGAATCTAATACGATGGACAACAAAGATCTACCCAAGAAATCCTTAAAAGAGGTCTTGCATTTGGAATAAGAAATCACACATTCATTGGCTGTAAAATTTGTTGTAGACATGGAATCAAACAAAAGGGCAAAGCTAAAATGCAAGACCGACTAATAAGTGATCTTCCTTGAACCTCTCTTGCACCCTTTACCCTAATGAAGCTATGCTTAAGAATCTGAAAGCGAAGAGTCGCGGCTGAAAATGTGGGTTTTTGTTTGCATGGCAAAAATGTGTTTTCTTTCCAAGAATTCTTTGATGACTGACTTAATATTGTTTGGGGAGAAAATGATTATTCATGTTAATTTTTGTAAAATGATTCAAATTAAAAAAAAAAAAGAAATCAAACATCTACAACATCGTTCCCAAGCTTGTCCCCTTCAGATTTTATAAGTTTTGCCTTCCACTCACTTCCATGAAATCCTGAAATCGACTAGGATGAATTAGTTATCAAGACCTCTGCAAGATGATTAGTATTAGAAAATGCACCTCTACAAATTCGGACTTTCATTCTACATGCTCCAAAGCCATTTGGTGAAATTATCAAAGTGGGAAGAAACTAGAGTTACTCTAACACACATGAATGCCCAAATCCTCATCCGGTTGAAACTAGTTCAACGTTTCCCAAAACCATAATTTTTAGAGTTAAAAATCATATGTTCTATCGCCCGCTAAAGAACTTGGAGGGTTAAATACATGTTTCTATTGTATAGACAAACACCAAAAGAAGTTGTGCCCTCTTCTTAACCCTAAGGCTAGTAAGGAGGGGAAGAACGTACCTACCCTATAAGTTTCAACTACTTAAGGAACTCCTCATCTTAGAATTCCCTTTTGACCTATTAGGGAAAACAGAAAATTCCCGAGGATAGTAAGACTAGTGAATCCCTAGAAAACAAGGAAGAAATAACTTTTGTTGAAGACCTAAATAACAAGGTCATGAAATCTAAGAATCTTGGTCATTGTGTTGTCTCGTCATTGTGGCCAATATGAGTTGAATCTCTTGTGAGGATGGGAATAAATTTGCTAGAATTTCATTTTTTTCGCCCCCTTTGATGGTTGCATTAGGTCAAAACTTCTCTAGATGTGGTAATGATGAGTAAACCTTGTGGTTTGCTTATCCTCCTTTCACACCCCGGTTTTCAAGGTAGTTGAAGAATGCCTTGATGAGGTTCCGAAGCCACCATGTACCTCCCTTGTAAAAATGGATCTCTCTTCAGAAGATTGGATGAACTTCTTTAAGGATGGTTGATAGAGTGTTTGATGAATTTGAGATCATTTTTCCCAATACATTAATGCTAGTGCTTGTCATATCTTAGGTTGTTCCTTCAAGTCCTAAATAATTAGTAGAATCTTTGGGCCTTGAGTGTGAAACTAAAGCTTACTCAATTGATGTCATGAACTCTTCTACAATCCTGTTATTAGCACCCTCTCAAGGATCTTATCAACTGTTGCTCTTCCACAAGATTCGATACTCAACATGTGCCTTTTCGTTTTACTAAGAAAAATACTAAGCCTATACTCAAAAAGCGAATGGCGGATGAAAGATTAAAAAACATAGGAGTGCTCTAGGGTTCACCCAAAGAATGAGGATGACAAAGATCTTGCTAGACTTAAGGGGAAAGAACCTTCTACTCATGTGAGCTCTAAAAAGAAAGAGAGTAAGATTCCCCCATAATGAAGGGCTACAAAGACGTCCTTCTATACACTATTAGGGAACCCTGAATTGGTTATCTAGTGAATATTGTTAATTGGAATGTAAGGGAATTGGAAACTAGGGATAGAAAGCCTATGGTCAAGGCTTCTAAGAACATCAAAGACAGTGTGGGCGTTCTTCTTCTACAAGAAGTCAAGTTGGTTGGAGTAACCCTATAGCTTACTCTCAAATTTATATGGTATGATTGTATCCCGATTTTCTCAAATCGTGACAAAGGCGAAAAGGGTGTGGTAAATTTACTCAATAAGAAATGGGTTGAGAGTATTGTGGAGACTAACACCTTTGTTTTGCAACAAGATTGTTTGGGCTACCCTAAAGCATAGAGACAATATTTATGGCATTTTCTCAATTTATGAACCCAGCTGCTATAAAGAAGAGCTGATTTATAATTCTCGGATGTTCCCTAACCTTAAGGATGTCCCTTGGTTGATTGAAGGTGATTTTAACATGATAGAATATAAGGAGGACAAAACTCAAGGGCCATCTAGTACAAAGAGAGCCTATTCATGGTTCGATAGAATCTACCTTAATAAGGATTTCTTTATCCTACCACATGAAGACTTGAGCAATCTAGGTAGGGTTTCTCCCTACAACCTACTCCGACCATCACCTAGTGGAACTCTATTTAGCTTCTAGCACTATTGTGACTCAAGAGGAATGGAAAGCACTTAATAAACAATATGTCTCTCACTAATGGTAAAGGTCGCCTCGATGGACTACGTTCTTCGTGGTCGATTCCCAAAAGATTTGCTAGGTTCAACTCTCCTACTTGAAAGTTGGAATAGTTATATGTCCCTCTGTAAAAACTTCAATAAATCATTTTGAGAGCAACATGATATGCATGTGGACCTTCCATTCCGCATAGAGTAGTTATGAATGTTGTTGACCATACTCATGGTGCATACATCGATGTCTATCGCATACTTGTGATGTATAGATCAAGATCCATGGGGCGGGGGAGAATAGAGAGAGATTCTCTCTGGATGGTTAGGAAAAGTCGGAAGAACTAGAGCCAAGCTGATGCAAGAACTTATCAACCTAGCTGATAAAATTCAGCATTCCCCGCTCAAACCTTGGCCTACTTGATGAGCTTAACAAAACTAGACACCAACACGTAACCGTATAGAACTATATCGTTAAGGGCGCTAGAATCAAGCTACGATGACTTAGCTTAAATATGTTGATAAAGGACAAAATGCTTTTTTAGAATACTAAGCATTCTAGAGAAAAGGTTGAGGGTATTGACATTGGAGGGTTTGTTTCCTCGATCCCGAGGAAATTAAAAAAGCTTTTCCTCTTTCTATTAACAATTGTTTCCTTCTGAAGGGATCTCAGTGGATATTGCCAAAAATAGGGATATCTACTCCAAGATCATCCCAAAAAGACTTTCCTAGGAATAGGCATGTAGTCTTGATTTTTAAATCTCCTTGATGAGAAATTGGCTATGATTGACACTCTCAAAACTTAAAAATCTCATAGTTTTTATGGATTCCCAACTGAGTTTTACAAGACTAGTAGAGATTGGGTGGCCCCGAGTTGCTCAAAGCCTCAATGTATATAATGAAGCCCTCATTATTGGATCCTTGAGGAAGGATGTTAACAAAGGGATTGTGGAGTTGATCCCTAATGATGGAGATAGAACTCAGGTTAAAAATTGAAGGCCTATTAGACTTCTCAATGTTTCTTACAAAATCCTTGCAAGAATTCAAGCATCTACATTGGCTTCTATCCTCCAACATGTCATCTTTGTGACCCAATCTGGCTTTTTGGAGGGAAAGGTATATCTTTGATAATATTATCACTAGTTGGGAACATGGTTTTGATGAATTCCCAACTAAGTTTTACAAGAGTAATAGAGATTGGGCAACACCCGAGTTGCTCAATGCATATAATGAATCCCTCCTTGATGGATCATTGCACAAGGACATTAACAAATCGTTTAGTGAGTTGATCCCTGATGATGGGGATAGAACTTAAGTTAAAAATTGAAGGCATATTGCACTCCTCAAACCTTGCGAAGAACTTAGGCTTCTGCATTGGCTTCTATACTCCAACATGTCATCTTTATGACCCAAACTGGATTTGTGGAGGGAAGGTATATCCTTGATAATCTTATCGCCAGTTGGGAAGGTTAGCACTAAGCTGCAAGTTTTGGTCAAAAGGTTTGTGTGGCTCTTTTAGACTTTGAAAAATCCTTTGACAGTATTGAATGACCATTCACTTATTTGTTACTCAAGGATTTTGGGTTTCAAGATAAGTTTGTAGAATGGGTAACATACTTTTTCAAGTGTCTCCGCTTAAGTGGAGTTGAATCGTGAACTCTCTGACTCCTCTCCAAAGATCCATTAGGCATAATTGACATCTTACCCCTGCACTTTTTTGTCATACTTGCTGAAGCATTGCACTTCCTTTTGAGAGAATCCTCTATTGGACCCCCAATTAGGGGAATCAATTTTCCCAACTAGGATGAAATTATTGATGTGTTGTTTACGGACAACACCTCACTTTACATGATCCTAGTGGAGCAGAAATTTGAACAAATTGCCATGAGACTAGAAATCTAATTTAAAGCTTCTCAATCTAAGATTTCCTAAATTAATCTATTCTTTTGGGATGGGATAATAAGCCTCTACATTGGATTCAGAAATATGGCTGGGATTGGAGTGGTCCTAATAAAATGGTCTAATATTTGGGAATCCCCTTTCTTGGAAGAAATGTAGCAATCGGTTTTTGACAAAATTAATAAATATATTGTGAAGCGGCAAGGGTATCTGTTATCCCTTCTAGGCAGAATCCACGCATGTCAAAAGGTTCTTCCTTTTACTATATATTTCTCCTCGTGTTGGCTATTCTACAACTCTCTAAACAATAAGCTTCATGAAATGGCTAAGAGGCTTTCTTTGAGTTGCTTACAAGGGCACTAAAAAGAGGCTTGTTGTGAGCCAAGGTCATGAGCAAACTTGGGAAAAAACCTTGAAGACCCAAGGAATTGCTCTAGTTGTTAAATGGATCTTGAGATGCTTAACTGGCTGTTACCCTGAGAAAACCTTGGTTAGATATAATGTTGGTAATGACTCACCCAAGGGGAAACCTTAGTGGAAAGGCTTGCACCTTGCTAACCTTATGCTTGGCCCCTTCTCAGTCAAACCTCTAGGCTTTGTTGTGTTTAAATCATTGAGGAAGGCTTGAGAATCTATTAAGCACATTGTGATCTCTGAGCCTATTTTTTTATTGGTATGACTCTGTCATTTGAGATTCTAATCTTTATACAGGAATCTCTCTAATAATAATAAGTTCCTTGCAAGTATTAGAGGTTGCTCTTCTTTGGCTTGGCCAACAAGGGCATTAATAATTTCAAGGATGTTTTCTATAATGGATCATGGGCCACCTGGGATCAACTGAAGAATGCTTATAAATTACCAAAGACTCGCTTGAAGAACCTATTGCTTCCTTTACAACGCCTTGAAGACTCCTTCCTCAAGGTTTAGAATGTAAAAGGAAGAATTCTATTGGGACTTGGTTAAATGGAAAAGAGAGTCGCCTATCCTTGAGATTTCTTCAAAAGAGTTAAATGACAATCTTTCCTTCTCTCGTGAGGTAAGAAGCGTTTTGTTTGTGATCCCCCAATTAGATAAAGGAATAGGTTTGATGTCATGTGGTCCTCTTGTATTGAACCCAAAAACGCTTGTTTTAGGTGGTGGTTGTTGCATCAAAGGCTTGCTTTTGAGTTTGTGTTACCTAAAAATGGCATCGGTAACTTGTTTTGTTATATTTTTTTCTTTCCTTTTACTCAAGCTGTTCGGAAAGTTATTCCAAATGTTTGGTTTGTATGTGTAAAGAAAAAAGTTTCTTGGCTTCACCTCGTGTTTGCACATATTAGCTCTAAGAAAAAGGTTCATTCTTGCAAAATTCTAGTGCTTTTTATCAACCCAATTGTTTTGGTTTATATGGAAAGCTACAGATAAATATATTTTTGACGGCAAAGGCAGGAATTTTACTGATTTCACCAGTGCAGTAATAATTAGAATTTTGCATGTGCAGTTAAATCTGTAGCTTAAGATCCTGGAAACTGAGTTCAAGAAGATCTGATAAAAGGGTTCCATCAAGACCTCACCTCACTATATGGTTGAAACTGGCAACTTCACTAAAATCAGCACTGCACCTCAATAGCAAGTTCCTTCTCTAGAGCCAGCATACATGAATGTCTCTGAGGAAGAACAGAATTTAGTCAAGAATAACTACTTTCAGCAGGATACTTCTCAAAAGGGAACTGAGACAACATATCAAATTGCTTCCACTTCTCCAATTGATAGGGGTAATCCACATTATATTATTTTAAGTGCAATTTTATTTACCCTGGAGAGAATTAAAAGAAATGAAGTAGCGGTTGATGTGAAATTCTTGGATGCTGTGCCTTCTTCTCCCCTTGCCACTTCGAGGGTGGAAGAATATAAAGCCTCTTCATATGCTTTTGTCTTCCTATTTGTCTCTTGCTGCTCAAGACACCCTCTTCTACTCATGGTTATGGTGGGATGGTGCGAGAAAGGGTTGTGAATGTCAATGAAAACAATGTGAAACAAACCATTGCCAGGTAGAGGCTCTTCTTAACATGATTGAACAGATTTCCTTCAATGGGCCTGTTGGAATGATTCACGTGATTGTGATCAAAATATTGTCGGTAATGACAAAGTTAGAGGCTTCTTCTTACTTAACATGATCAATGGGGCCTGTTGGAATTCTCAATTCACGTGATTGTGATCAAAATATTGTCGGTAATGACAAAGTTAATAATGGTACAATTATGGGACCTTATAAAATGTCTAAGGGACCTAATGAAGATGATACCTTTCTGATCCCTGACGAAAAGTATTAGACTCACTCTCTATGAAACTATATCTTGACATGATTTGATATGGTTTTTTGGCCTTGTTCTGGTTTGCTATTCTAGCTAGACAGTTTATTCGGATGTAACTTCTTTTGTTTGCTTACTTGTTGAGGTTGCTCTATTTGACTTCATTATGATCCTTTGATATCAGTTTATTTGAACTAGCCTTTGGGCTTACATTGTTTTGTAACCGCTTATGCAATATACAAAAAAAGAGGGAAGCGCAAGCATGATATATATATTTACTGCGCACAATTTTCAAGCTTGGGGCACTTACTACAAAATATTGGTCAATGGGAAATAAATCCGAAAAGTATTTAAATTGGCTAGGGCCATTTAAAATCTGCAAACAGGGCATTTGGATGTTATGGTGTGTGAAGAAGCAGTGAACGGGTCCATGGAATTTATCTGGGCTTCAGACAGAGGGCATCAAAATAACAAATAATAAAGTTGAAGGTATAAGATTAATCAGTCGGAAATACATACTGAGCAAATTAAAAACTCTTGTATAAATAAGACTTGGGGAGGAATACAGAAGTAAAAAAGCACCAATACTTTGAGTTGTAACATTAAAAATAACAAAGAGGAAAAAGATAGATTCAAAGGCAAGTGGATTTTTCACTGTATGCCCGTTTTCATGCTTCCTCATCGTATGGCTGCACGCCATCTAATTTCATCTTGAACAATTTTGGCCCTTCCCCATATGTTGCATCTCCATCTTCCATCTATAAAAGCTGTTCAGCATACCGTACGCTTGTCCGTATTTTGATGTTGTAGCTGCTCCTTTTTCTATGCTGACATATGTCCCTCCTTCCATGGTTGTTGCATTCTATGGCCTACACTTTGCTCAGTCCTACGACACCAGCTCTACTTCACGTCGTATCCAGCAAGCTTATAGAATATATGCCCCATCCGCTTATTTTTAATTCAAACACCATGCATCCTTGTGTGACGTTATTTAGATGTGTGAAATCCCTCCTTCGTGTTGTACACCCTTTCTTTTGCTACCACACCATATGACCCCTAGCGACACCCCAATTGTACACCCATGTCCTTTCCATTTTTGTGTGTTGTTGTGCAGCCGTACATTCCACTTCATCGAGCATTGTATGCTTCTTCTCATTGCTATCTGCTTTCTGCTTACAACTGTTGTACAACCCTGTTTCTGTTGTAGACATGTCAAATGGTCAATTACATACTGATTTTTGACTATGATCCGTTCATTTTCTATGTTTGCACTTTTGCATTCATAGTCATTAGCAGATTTGTTGATAGAGAAAAAAACTAGTTTTTTTATTCATGGACATTCCAAAGCATATTCAGGGAAAATTTGTGTGGACAAAATCAGCATGAAGAATTTGATCTAAGCCTCAGCATTTTCCCATAAGTATTTTCAGCTAGTGTCTAGAAGTTTTTACAACAACAATAGCCACTCCTTCAGGAATGTTTTGTGTCTTCCTTTTCATTATCATGTTTATCTTTTTGTATATCGGTTATGTCGGAAGGAATTCTAACTTTCTCTGCCAGGGAGTGGGGAAGTTGGGGGTTATTGTAGACCATCATTTTAGTATTGTCATTGTTATCAACATATTCTTTATTACATGTTTTGGTAGCCAATATAATGTTGTTAATAACTGTATTGTCAACTTTGTGTAGTATTGTAATGATACTCTTTGGGATGATTGATTGTGACCCATGTTGCCAAGATATGGGTACACAGTACAAGTTCGGATACGGGTTCGATACGCAGATACATCAATTTTAAAAACCCTTGGGTACAATACGTCTTGGATACGTCCGTACATATATATTAAAAATATATAAAAAAAAAAAAAAAAATTTATTATTCATATACTCATTTTACTCATTTTTAGTCCATAAGAAATACAAAACTTGAAAAATATAGTACGATCAATGTTCAAAACATTCAATATACTTAAAATTTTACATTGTCTATGATATATGAATATTATATTCCTTTGTGTTTCATCCATTTCCTTTGAGATTACTTTTTGTGTTGCGATAGTGGCCATAAAATAGACATGTTTTTTCTCTATTGTTTTCTAATTTGTCATGCCTTACCCATTTGAACCCGTGTAATTGAAAAAGACACTTTGCAAGTAATTGCATTTAAAATGCAACCGCATTTTTCTATCATAGTTTTGACCTGCCAAACGATTCAACATTCAAAATATTGAATAACCCACTCAAACCCACATTTTATTTTTTAGATGTGTTTTAAATGTGTTTATAAAAATCTGTGTAAATTTTGGAGTTGCATTGTGTTTTCCCCATTTTAAACATAGGTTTTTCCTGTAATGGTTTTTTAATTTGTCATGCTTTACCCGTTTTAAAACTACGTAACAAAAAAACACATGTTTGCCATGCAATGCAAATGGAATTCTACTCGGTGAAATGTCATTCATATAACGTGTGTTTTTATCAAGATGCCCCTTCGCTCTCAGTCTCGTTGTAGGCATCCTAGATCTATTTATATCCAGCATCGTGGGCCATCTCTGTTCTCCTTTCCAACAACCATGTCCATGGGGATAAGCACACATTTCCATATTTTTCTACCATTGCCCATTTGTTGACTTGGATGTTGTGAGAGGTTCTAGGGAGAGTGTGCTTCTTCCTCTTAGGATTCCAGCTTGTCCCGCTCCTTCCTAATCATTTCCATGTGTATCAGATCTTGTATTGACCTTATCATGCTAAGGGATGGAAAATTCTCGATTCTTTTGCCTTGAGTTTTACTAGACATGTGACAACACTGATTTTGAGCCTTTGGTCTCCAACTTTAGTCTTGATCGGTTTCATGTTTCCTTGACAGGTCTTCCCCTTGCAAAAAAACTCATTGTACTTGTACATGGATCATATGGTTTGCTTTATACCAATTCCAGATACGTTTATATTAGTTTAGTGTATTATGTTACTTTTCAAATTCAAGGATTCATTTTACCTTGGTAATTTTCTACTGTAAGTGGATGAACTTGTCATTCATTCCCCCATATTGGTCATTGTCAGACATTAGTATGATATTTTTCCTTCTCTCTCTTCAACAATGTCTATTAGTCCTAGTTCATTCTCTCTTCCAAGTGCAAGAATGTAATCATACATCATAATCCATCTTCAGACATATTCTCTCTAATTAAGTACATAAGCTGCAACCCTACAGCAAGATGATTACATGTCTATTTCAGCAGGCATTCCTAAAATTAAAAAAATTGACCTGCCTTTTATTTTCATGAGGAACAACCACCATGTACAAGCATCTAAGTACAAAACCATTTGGCCTGTATTCATACTGGAAATTGCAGAATTGCATTCAACTTTGGAACAACCATGGTTCAGCCCATGTTTAGCAAGAATCCTCCATCCACAAGTGAAACAACTTAAACCCTGATAATTCTTATTCATGTGGCATCACTTAAGGGTAAGGTTTAATACTGTATAGTCAAATATCTAACTTTTTTTTGTGGATAGTTGCAACTGAAACCTAGGTAGCTGGTATGTGGTACGGTACGGGTACGGTACAAGGATCTGGTATGCTGATACGGAAATTTTTTTGGGGGGCCTGGGTACGGCAGTACAATATACATATAAAATATTAAAAATATTTTTAAAAGTAACCAGATAAGCAAAATTCGAGCCGTACACATGCATAGAGTAAACAAATTATTAAATAAGTCACATATACATAAGTGAAATAGCCACAAAAGTTAAAACATATTGATAATTCAATGCATTTTGTCATGATATTCATTGTTCGAACTTATAAGCAGTACATTGTTCAAATCAAAATGTTACAATGTAACATTGTAAACACAAAAATGAAGATACATCAACATTCTAATAGTCTAATGGCTCTGCATCTTCTCTAATGTCTTCAATGAGAGCATCACCACCATCACGTGGTTCATTAGAACCACAAGCATCAGGAGTACAACCAGAACCATCAGCAATGCCGCTCCCGCTAGCCCCACTTTGCAGCTCACGCAAAGTACTATCTAGGTCCCAATCTAGCAATAAATTTAGGCAATGGAAGCATCCAAGTTTGGAGTCTCTAGGTCTATATCCCAACACTTTGTTGCCCCTTGCTTGTACTCATCCTTCTTATGTGATAGAAGGCGCAAGTTAGAATGCACGAAGACCAAATCCTCCACCTTTGTGCTCCCAACTTGTTACGATTAACTTAGTGGATAAATGAGTATGTACCCCAATTCCTCTCAGCAAGAAGAACTCGCAACCCATTGAGGCAAGCCGCAAAGTCAATGCAAAATTAAAATTTTAAATTTATAAAAGTGAAAAAGAAAAAGTTTAAAAATTAAAAAAATTAAAATCTTACTTGTGATAAAACTTTTATTGCAGGGGGCATGAGGTAGGTGTATGCTTGTCCATGGAGCTACCACAACGAATAAGCATCCATCTTGTATTTGTCACGAAGAGCGGTAATGGAGTGATCCTGGAGGATATGAAATTCACAAACTCTGCTCTAACCATGTCTTCTACTTCTGGATCTAAGAAGATTCTAGCAAATGTCGCCTTATACCCCTCACTAACTTCAACATCCCTATATGGTGGGACCCTCCTGGGCAAAGAAGGGATCTTTGCGCTATAGTATTTTGGAGTCAAGGCAAAAACAAGAAGATGCAATGGAGTACTCATTTTGTTCCACCTTTCAATGAGATGTGACCGCACTTCCTTGAAGAAAGTCTCTGTAGGATCTTGCTCTTTGACATTTATGATGGTCTTAATTGACTCAATCATTGAGTCAATTCCATCATAAATCTCACCCATACATGGATGATCCATATCAACAAATCTCAACATACTCACAATGGGCTTGGTAAAATTGAGCAAGTAATCCACACGATCCCACCATGCATCATCAAGGATCAACAATTTCACATTTCTAGCCCTCTCAATGTTTGCTTGCCTCCATAGACTCCAAAGGTCACCGACAACCATGCCACTCAATGCCTCCCACACCTTCACAAGTCGTCTCAAGACGAGCATGTGTGAGGCAAATCGAGTCTCAACAACCTAATAAGAAATTAAAACAAATAAAATTAAGACAAGTAAATTTAAAACATTCAAAATTCTACAAATTACAAACTTATAAAATTAATTTAATGAATTTATAAAAATAAAATTTAAAAACTAATAATTATTATAAAAGAATGTTACGGGTTACCTTTAATAGTTGTAATGTCGAGAATCTACGAAAGATGGCTTGGGACATGTGGTGGTTGCTAACGAACATTTGAATCTCACTTGCCTCCTCATAGACTTGTTTGATCCAAGCAATTTTTGTGCCCAATTTTTGTAACATTAAGTTGAGGGAATGAACGCACAAGGTGTCCAGATATGTGTCCATACCGTGCCTCAACCAACAACCCTACAAATTCTACAATTTTTGCATTGTCCATTACAACTTGGGACAGCATTTTGAGGCCCCACCGCCTCAATAGATTCTATGAGGATGTCGGCAATGAATCGGGCATCGTTCACTTGCCCCTCACAATCAATAGCCCTCGAAACATTGCCCCTTTAGGACACACTACAACCACATTGATCAATGGCCTATTTTTTGTATCTTTCCATCTTTCATAAATGATGGACACCCCTGTTTCGAGCCATTGATTCTTAATGGGCAGCAATGCGTCTTCAACTTTTTTTCTTTCTTATGACAATAAGGTGGTGCGCACCTTTTCATACTCTGGGCTAATGTACCCTCTAGGTATTCATTAATACATCTCACCATATCTTTACAAATGGTGATCTAACAACATTAAATGGGACACCACATGCATAAATAAAGTGCCCAGCACCTTGGTCAACTATGACCCTGCTTTCATTCTGGAATGCCCTTTCCAATGGGCCTGCATCTTTTGTTCTTTTGTGAGAAAGAGGTGAATCCTCTTCCCCTCCAGTTGCGATAGGTGTAGGCAAAAACGGGTGATCTCGGGCCCACAACCTCAACGAAAGGGGAAACAGGGTGGATTGCTATGTGATCTTCCTTTTTTTGCCATAGGATGCTTGGATTTTAATGCAATTGTTACATCCGCTTCCTCCTGCACTTTGATGTATGCAAGGGTCTTTGCACGTGGCAACCCCTTTCCATCCAAACCTCCACATGTTCTAGTTTCGAGGCCAATAGCCCCACACAAATGGGCTTTCAACCGATCAGAAGCTTTTAAATTGCAAATTACATTGTGAGCAAACCAAAATAACGCCCCCTTCACTGGCATGCCTTCAAAGGGGGGAGTATGGATCAAATTTGTAAGGGAGACCTTTACTACCTTGACCCACAAAACTAGAATTTGCAGCCATTTTAACTACACAATGCATTTTTAAAAAAATGAAAACAAATTTAGTGTTGAGAGAATGTTTAAACTTTAAAATTTAAATTTAAAAATTAAATGAAATCAAATGTTGAAAAATGAAGCTTAAACCAATAACAATAAACTATAAAAAACAATTACAAAATATTAAATACAATTATACAAACTAAAATATTTTTAAAAAATCACAAAATAGTTACCTCAATACACCCAACACCAACAATGCAACCAACACCAACAATGCAACCTCCTTCAACTATATAGCACTTAAAATCAACCTTAAGCAATTGAAAATAGTGAAAAAATTGAAGGTGAGAGTCAAGTATGCGATAAGAGGCAAGTATCCAAATGTGAGGTAAATGAGTTGTTATTGTTGTAGTTATAGAGTTTGGGGGCACAAATTAGGGTTTAAAAGAATTATTTAATGTTTAAAAATTCGGTTTGACTTTTTTACCAAAAAAAAAAAAATGTTTTTAACCCGTAGGTGCAGGAAGGGTTCTTCTTGTAGTGCCCAAGCACGCCTAGAGACATACCCAGGCCCTACAGGAAGAACCCCACCTGTACCCCCACATACTGAACCTGTACCCTGTACCGGGGACATACCGAACCCGTACCTGTTGTACCTAGGGGACATACCAGCTACGTAGACTGAAACTAGATATGTCCTAACAACATTTGATTTTTGAAAACAAAATGCACAATAACACAAACCAATGAATTCTTGTGCTTTAGAAGTTGAATACTATTCAAATAAATATAACAATGGGCAATAATTGTTGAATTAATAATGTTCAAGACTTTGCATTTGAAGAGATATCATCTATATGTACATGAAATCTTAATTGCATTAAACTAGAAAATTGTGTGGTGGTTTTACTTTTACCTACAGATCCCTACTGCTTTTGAAGAAGTAAACTTAATACTTGTCTCCATAGCATTAGAGGAACTGTTTGTGTTCTTGTGGAGGGTGCTCATTGTGTAAGAGCGGTTATTTGTGTTTCAACAACCTTATTTATTATATTTCCTTTGAGGTATGAAATGAGTTGTCTTTCTACAGAAGGGTGCTCGTAGTTAGGATGGTTTATCCTTACACAAGCCTAGATATTGGACCTCTTGTCTCTGTAATATAAAAAGGGTCATTTGTGTTACCATAGAAATTCAATCATTGTGTAAGAGTTACTGTTTGTGTTCCCACAATCTTATTTGTATTGATAGGCCTTTTATTGACATTAGGTTGAACAGCAGTGGACAAGTTGGTTGGAAGCGTGAATTGATGAGATCAAATATTAACAAGATTCTAGCACTAAATGTCAAAATGGCACCCATCTATGAATACACAGGTTAGGTGGGTGTCATTTGTGTTATAGTAAAGATTTGATTGTAGTGAAAGAGTTACTGTTTCTGTTTCTGTTCTTGAAAGCCCAGTGGCAAAGTTTGTAGGAGCCATGAATTAATGTACCCAGGTTCTAACTAGATCCTGATGATAAACGTCAGATGGAACTTCTAAATGAATATAGGTTTTGAAATAACCATAATATGCTTTCAACCATGTCTGCAAAGGCCTTAGATTGCTCCTAGCCTATTTATGTGGGCTGCATCATCATCTTAACCAGTTTATGTACACATTTCATATATATTCAGATTAGTATATATCTAAATTCTTATCTATTGGTGCTTGTTCAACAAACTACATAGAATAAACAATCAGAAGACACATGCAAACTTTTCAAACATGATACATGAAAAATTCTTCCAATGCAGATTCTTTCATTTGTTAAATTCAGGGATTCCAACAATTTTGTAACATTATTTGTATGCAAATGTCACTGGTCTGAATCTGGAACCGGAAGTGCTAAACAGATGACTCACTTCAGATATTCTTTAGATCAATTGCCAACATCAAACCAGTTCTAATGTAACATCTTTTTAAATCAATTATCATATTCTCCAGCTTGGGTCAAGTATATTCTTTCTGTGATTGTATCAGTATGCTACTCAGAAAAACACAATTTAATCAGGTCAAAAATATTGGAATTTGTTTCATGACTTACTTTTCTTTACTTCAAGGTCCAGCCACTAATTCCCATTGTTTCTATCAGCAACCAATCCATATTTGTTTTTATAGAAAATTTGACTTAATAAAATGGCAATGTCAGTTGCTTAAGACAATGCTACAGAGGATGTTTCTTACCTTTTTCTGTTCTGCAAGAGCTTTGAACCGCCGGAAAACATCATCCAATTCTTTTCCATTTAACTCATAGCCAAGCTATCATCAATATAAACAAAATGTCAGGCCATTCTAATATAGATCAAGAAAGAAAAATAGCATGGAATAAGTCTTATTCCAATACCTAGGAATAAGAACGCCACCAATCAAGAAAACTCAAATTTCTAGATAAAGCATTTCAAATTGAAATTTGCATACCTCCAATAATCGTGATTTCAAGGCATGCCGTCCACTGATTCAAAAATCAGCCCAACTTTTCAAATTATGCCAGATCTTAGAAGGGAAAAAGTCATGGTGTCTAATGAAGAAATATTAGATGCAGTCTCCAGTCACTAAGATTTTCATATTTTTCCCACATCTAAGGGAAAATGATGTTGTGCTCTAATCAAGAAATTTTAGATTCAGAATGCAGTCACTAAATCTAGAAGTATATAGGAAAAAATTGGAAGTACATATTGAGTGCAAAGACGTAGAACAAGAAGAGTTTGAACATATTGGCAGAAACCATCTAATGTTCCTTAAACATTTTCACAACGTCTACATACAATGATATATTACTCTTTCCTATAAGCTAGTGTCATAAGGTATGCCAAATTTTATGGAAAAGTTCAAACTTTGCCAAACTTTATTCTTACCAAATATGAAATGGAACTTTATCCATTATTTTTATACAAGAAGTTTTAGACATGATTTTGCATTATTTTATGCATATATATAATACCGAGTGAAAGCAGAGGATGGAAAACTCTCTCTACTCTGTCTCTCTGACATATTTATGCATTTTTAGAAAATTAAAATGATAAAAAAAAAAAAAAAAAAAAATTGGTCTTAAGACATTTTTTCAAACTATATCCACTGGCGAATGTGAACTGAATGTTATCCTCGTTGAACATGTTCTCGAACTCGAACCTTGTTATAAGTGAAATCTGAGAGGCAACTCCATACAACATTTCACTCACTTTGCTTGGTAATATAAGATTAAATACTGTCCAGAAAGAGAACAGTAATAGGAATCTTTCAATCAGCCATTCCTTGCTTCCAGTACCGCATCCAAATCACATCTCTAATTACAGTATTTAGAAGACACCATACCTCCATTGTTAAGGGATAGAACATGAAAACAGACGAGAGTTTCACAAGATGATAGAAATGAAACAGTAAACAATCAATACCCTATATATATACATATATTTCTTCCACAAGTCCGGGCTGAAAGTTCGATAAAAAGTTACTTAGAAAACGAGAAAAAATTCAGTATATACCCTAAGTCTGCATGTTGGAATCAATTTATATTCAAGATACTGAATTTATAAAATTTAAGGATAAAAATTCAAAACAGTATGTGACAAATTTAATGGCATCGCTGTATAGTTCTGATCTCACCGAAGATGCTACTTGGACCTAGCAAAAACAGAAAACTAACCGAAGATGGGTTAATTAAAGCGCTTCCATATAGCTAGTTCACATTCATTCCAAAAACATTTCATGAATGTTATTGGAAGTAAAAATGTGAATTTATAGTTTTGTACTCTTCTATAATAATATGTAAGCAATAGTTCAATATGCAGTTCTTCAAACTTAAGGTTATTATTTATATCGACATGTAGAGCATAGTGTTTCCTTCCAAGTTGTTCTAGAATTATCCCATCACCCATTTAAATTTATTAGTGATGGGATCTACTTTAATCCTATTGCCACTACATTTCTTCGGCTACTAGGGCCTACACCGGATATTATCAATTTAAAAATTCCTCATTGCATTGTAACTTCCTTATATGAGATCAATCCATTTTCCAAATCTTTGAGCGAAATTTCTTCAAATTTTTCTTATAACCATGTTGTCCTTTCTCACGTCGAATGCGATTTACCATTTTTTCCCGGTTTGAACCATTTTGCATCAATAAGCTTTGAGCATTAGTACATTGAAATAATTTAATTGTCTTAGTTTCTCCATCCGTAAGCCACATTCTACAACATAGTCTTTTCCTAGTTCAACCAACAAGGTGGTTTTGGAGGTTATTTGTAGTTCAATAGGCTCGATCTTCGTCAAATTTCCGTAGAGAAGAGAAAATCTAATAGGGAGCGGGGAGGGGGACAGGGGGCGGGGGATCGCATGCATTCTCTCGATGGCATGCGTCCTTCCCAACCTATCGATCGCATATATTCCCCAATGATTCCGGGGCGCCATCGCATACATTCTTTGATGATTCCAAGAAAGTTTAGAGAAGGCTCAAGATAAGATATAGAGCCTTATCTTGAGCCTTATCTTATCTATCCGGGGATCAGACGAACATCCCAAGGTTTCCTCTCGGGTCGTGACCAAAGTCTATATGAGCTGACCAAAGTCTGAGAAGGAATGCTCTTATCCTTAACTCCCAACCACATAAACAGAGTGGCTATGGCTTCCAATAGCCACTGCTTTTTCCTCTCGTTCATCTAAATGGATAGCAAACCCATCACAAGAGTGCTGTAATTTTTTTCCTCGACTTCTACAAATATGTTGGTAATGTTGACCCCTAGTTTTGAGACAAGTGGCAAAGCGCATGGAAGCAGACAAGGGCGCACAATGGAGTAACAAGAGGCGGTACACATAGGAACAACTAACAGGGTCTGACAGGGTTGGTGTTAGCAGGATTCACAAAAGAAATCACCATGTCACTAGACCAAAACAAAGCTGAAAGAGCTTTAAAGAAGGCAGTTGAAAATTAATGCTGGGTAGGCTCGAATTCTATGACTTTTGGTAAGAACTAGGCTAGTTCTAAATGCATATGTAAAATCTATAAAAGGAGGCCTTGAGCCCATGTAAATGGGAGATTAGTAAGAGTAAGGTTATGTTGTCAGATTGAGCAACGACTATAATTTTGTGACTGAACTTTGAATGGCACATGATCTAATCTTGAATGAGCTTGTGTTATTGCTCCTTGTGTGATTAAATTATATTATAAAAGAATGAAATAGATGGATATGTGCTCAATTGCTTCCTAGGTTGAAAGGATTGTGTAACTTATATTAGTGGATAGCTGTTATTTTTATATATCTGAACCTGGCAAGCCCATTAATGAAACTAGAAACCCAAAGCCCAAACCAACAAATGATCTCTAAACTTAGAGTGCCTTGGCTGAGCGCTTGGGATAATCCCCAAACGATATGTCAACGTGCAAAGAGAAGAGTGACAAGAGCTTGTTCTTGGGGTGTAAGTCCTTTGGACAGAGGATAAAAACCCCACCATTGTGGTAATATATTGCAGCGTGTTAGTTTTATAAGAAATATCAAAAAGGATCTTATATTGCAGCGTGTTGAAGATTAGTTCGAAGAGTGAGAAGCTGAGTTTGCTGCAAACCATCCAAGATGTGAAACAACGGATCCAAGGATATAGGTCAAAGATGTTATATAGTATGATCTCTACGAACTGTTTTTCTAAGAGCTTTCTGAGCACCTGTATGCATGGATAATAGAGTACATGCTCAAAGGAAGTAGAAACTTGGGAAATAAGTGTCCTAGGAGTCTGGACACTAGAGTGCTTTGAACAACAGGAGCATATCTATGAGAATTGGATGTGCACAGTAGATATTTGGTGGGAGGGCAAGTGAAAGAGGTATGTGCTAGAGGTTGCGGTCTCACTGTACTTGTTCCCCTAAGAAGCAAAATACTAGTTTATGCACAAAGCAAGAGGCATATGAATTCAGTCCATTCCCAAGAGAATCAAGATGTTGTTTGTGGAATGGGTGATTGTAAACCTGCCAATGAGGAGGTAACTCCTTCCCCTCCTTGTGCATAAGCGTGGGGATGCTGTGAAGGGAGGAGCATGCAATAATAGACCTGAGAGAAAGGATGTGCTAAGATGACACGAACATAGGAAAAGCACAGGAAGGATCTTCGCAAGAACAAGTACACCTAAGCAAGGGAGTAGACCATGGCTGCTGCAAGCGCCGCATGAAAAGGTGAGGCACGAGGGGAGGTTGCTGTGAGGACCCCAAAATAAGAGGGAAGGTATACACTATTCTCCAACACGAGAGGAGCTTGAATCCATGTCACGAACACCACTCGAGAATCTTAGGACCCCATGGAGATGAGAGGACACGCGAAAAGGAAAGCGCCACTCTCAACACCACCAAACAAGCTGCTACCACACGCTTGTTAACAAGACAACAAAAGAATTTGACGGAGGAATGGATCATCCAAAGTAATCTGAGCTCACAAGGAAAATAAGTTAAGAATTTATAGTGCAACAATTAGTCCCATATCATCCCCTTAATGCAATTGAAATGGGAAGTACAAAGTGATTAATACAAAAGTACCACCACGTATGAATATTGCACCGAGGAAATCACCAACAAGGTCACGCGCCCACAAGACCACCACTAACTAAACTACCCCCAAACACAAGATTGCCCCCAACACGAGTGGGAACGCATCAAATGCATCGACTGCACTCCACACAACACTTCTATTATGATAAATCTAGGAAGTTGCTTGAGTACCAAAGAGTGGGAAACACAGCCAATCTAGTGCACTCATGCAAGATCATTTGAGGGCAAAGGAAGTGACATCTCTCGAGATGAAACCTAACCACTTGCAGAATAACTCTCATCGACCACAAACTTACATGATGTTGAAAGTTTGACGCCCTACAAGCTAAGTCACCGCATTCGAATTCGTGTTCGAATTCGCCGAGTATAAAATTCGTAAGAAATTCGTTGTTTAAAAAATAAAGATAAAATTCGTGATTAAATTCGGCTAATAGAAATACAATTATAATTTCACATTTCGTATAAATAAATAAGTAATGATTTTTTAAAAACTATTTTCATTTACTATTTATTAAGCTAAAATTTAAGACAAAATTTTTATTAGCCTAATAAAAAACTATAATTTATAGATGACTAAAAATTAAATGTAAAGTTTATTAAACCTAAAAATAAACTATAAATGCCCAAACTTAAAATTTAGAATTTAATGTTTAATAAATTGTATTAACCTAATATAAAAGTAAATTTTATAAACATAAAAACACAATAGATTATAGCTTATCCTAAATTAAACCTAAACGAATATGATTAAACATAAAAATATAAACCTAAAACATAATAGTTTTTGTGGTTTCCGTCGCCGCGAGTGGTGACCTGTTGTGGTTAGGTCGAAGCCAATAATGGGTCGATGGAAGCCTGGTGTTGTCCCGGAGTCGATGGAGGGTCTAAAACGAATAATTTACGATCTTGCCTGCTGCAACGAATCACCACGAATCACCATAACGAGTCTAAACGTATTTCAAATGTTTTTAAATGAATTTTCAAACGTTTTTTAAACATTTTTTGCCCTCGAAAATCGCGACTGCACATCGATGATTACATTCGCGAATGCCAACGAATTTTTGAGATCCCAAACTAATTCGCCGAATTTCAATTTTTGGGGAAAAAATTCGCCGAATGCGGTGACTAAGCCTCGCAGTAGTTAGTGGATCGCACACCTTGTTGAAGAAGTTTCTTGATGAGTTTGACAACCCAAAATTCAAGAAGCGAAGCACAACATGTTGAAGCAAATGAAGCAAGGAGTCTCCAAAAGTTTGTAAGCCTATAATACAAGGTAAAAACCTTGATATCAAAGTTATCATATGAGTTGCACACCTACCACTACACACCATAAATTGTAGCTAATCGCTCCATGTCATTTCAACAAGCATTGTCCATGAATATGTTCATGAGCTTACACAAGGCCTTAGAGGCCACATTATAAGTGAGGCCATACGAAGTGTCGATACAGGATGAGCCCCTTATTAGAAATGCAAATTTCCAACATGGCACCCAATCGCAAATCTTAATAGTCAAAAACGCGCTCAAAACTCGTAGTGGATCAGTAATGCACCAACCGCGAACTAGAGGTCTTAAACAACAATAATAACATAAAAAGAACATAAGGGGCCATGCTAAGGACTTGCAAGATATGCCACAACGATCATGATGCAAAGGATCAACCGTAACCACAAAGAGCCAAACACGAACTCTAACACATATGATACAAAAACATTTTCGTGTGATTAACGAACTCTGTGACACTCAAGAAAAGGGAATGAGTCAAATAACTAGTGAACCATCTAACCAAAACTATGGGTATGGAGGAGGGAGCACTTACAGGAGGTAGGAGAGGAGCAAGAGAAGGTGGAATATTCCCTCAAAGGACATGCTACAAATGTGGATCATCTTACCACTACCAATGGGATTGCCCCACCTACCTGTTGGACATGTATAATTGATGTCAAGTAGCATTGATGTCAAAGGGAGTTCTGGTGTTCATTGATGTCAACATGAGATGTCAATCATCAAGAAGTATGAAGGTTGATTGGTAGTGTCATCTTTTAGTCATGAAGTGTTGCATTGGTGAAGTGGCATGGTGTCTTGGTACATTTGTATGGTTTAGTGCATGGCTCAAGCAAGCATAGACTAGTGAGTGAGCTCCAAAGGTTGTATGAAGGTGCTATATGGTCTAAAAGATGCAGAGTGAGGTGGTAAAGGTGTTAGTGAGCTTGAAGGATGGAGAACAGGTCAAGTTACATGAGACATAAGTGGGAACAAGCCATTCTAGGCCTAGTCCTAGATCTAGTGCAAGCAGATGGTATGGTACCATGAGGTATGAAGCAAGGCAAACTCAGTATGAGCATGTGAGGAGTGTTTTGACATTGCATAGCATGTGTGGAAGGTGTACAAGGTCATGGTTCAGGTGTATAGTGCATGTTCAAGGTCCTTAGAAGCAAGATCTAGAAGACAAGGCAAGTAAGGCATGGGCAAACCAGATAGCATGATGAGTTACGAGGCGTGAGCAAGTATGAATGAGCATTGGCAATCATGGAGGAGGTCATCCCAGAGGTGTGTGCAAAGTTTGAGGTCGAAATCTAAAGGAAATGCATGAAAACTTGTTTTAGGCTCTACCGAGCTCTCAAAACATTGTTTTCCAGCTCGATGGTCAACTTTGAATGCTCACCCACACGTGCAAACTCTGCATGGGGACTTGAGCCATTCATCAATGTTAAGGCATGGAGTTAAGAGTCTTTTGTAATTGGAATGAGGTAAAATGATGCCATATCCTTTATGAACGATTGTTAAGAAGCCAAGTGGGTTTAAACCCTTGTAAAACCCTAGTCTAAGAGCAATGGACAAAATATGAAGGGTTTGGTATCCAAATGACATGGGAAGGCTAGTATGAAGGTTCATGCATGTAGAGAATTATTCGAGCTCATTTTGGTGGTGGTGGCATGCTCCAGTGTGATGGTAAGCTACGAAAAACCTTTGTTTTGTGAAGATTTGCATGTACAGTATGTGTTGCAGGGTTCATGAAGTAAAACCAATTGATTCCTCAAGCTTGGGATGTGTTCTAAATGTCCATGACAAGATTTGGATAGGTTTTGTGCAAGAAATTGGTGAAACCTTTCTCCAAAAGTTGCCTACCACTAATGGCCTAAAGGGTGCAAAACTAGTCATGGAGGTCCAAGAGGTTTTTGGTAGAAATGCATGGTGTAGCAATGGTATAATGAGCATGGTTAGCTTGTTGTGGTCCCATATGATGTGTTTGAGCTCATGGTTTGATCAGATGAGGTGTTGTCATGTTAAAGCCCTAATGGCCTAATCAGCCCAATTAGGCTTACCAAGAAGGTGGTAGGAACAGGTGTGCATGTGTGAAATTCCGAGTGTGAGATATGAATGTGAGTGCATGAACATGTTGGTGGAGTTTCTAGTGAAGTGTTCCAAGTGGTGGAAGTGTCTGGAAGTTTCCCTAAAGATGTTGGAGCTTGATTAGCTCAAGACTGGTTCTTGAATTCTATTAGCAAGTTTGAGCAGTTTTAGAGAAAGAAGTGCTTTGGGGTCTTGATCCTTGAATTGGCAGTTATTACTTGGTTGTGTGAGTTGCTTGAGGTCAAGAGCTTTCCATTGATGTGCCATGTGTCTTGACAACTTGATTTGAGGTGTGAACCAACTCACTTTTGGAGAGTGAATAATTAGGTGCTTAAGACCTAATTGATGGAGCTTGTCTTATGGTGTGATCCATGATGAAGATGGAGGTTGTTGAGGTGCTTGTGCTTGTAGATAGTTGTGAGAGGATGTTGCTGAAGTGTCTGGAGTTGTTGGAGCCTTGGTGAAGTTGTTATGTGCCTTTGAAGTCCAAGAAGTTGTCGTTGGAGTGAAGATTTGTTTCTAGGCCTAATTGAGAAGCATTGTATTGTTTATGTTTGTAAGGCTTATGCCGACCTATAAGGTCCCTTTATGTAACTTATATGAATGTGTAAAGTGTGTATTCATGTTGTTTATGACCAACCTTGCATGGTCTAATGGTCTTTGCCAACCTAGAGTGGTTTGTGGCATGAGTCATGTATAAAAGTTAGTTGTATTTGCTCATTTGAGCTTGAGTTGAGTGGATGGAGTTTTGAGCGAGCAAGAGGAAGTGTGTGAAGAGGTCAGAGGGCTCTAGAGCAGAGCAGAGAAGAGGCATGAGAAGTTGAGAAGAGCAGAGGAGAAGAAGCAAAAGGTCATATGACCTAATCAGCACACTTTGGTGCATTCATGAGTGAAGAAGGAGAGAGAGTTGTTTGAGAGAGTTTTGAGTGAAGAGAGCTGAAAGAGTGATCACAATCAGTTGGTTGGGATACTGTGCGACAAGAGGTTTGAAGCCATAGGAGAATGCAGAAAGAAAAGGAATATTTTTGGGGAATGGAATAACACATTCTTAGCTCTCATTCCAAAAGAAAAAAGGAATTTCCCTACTTCAATTCCTTCAAACCCATCTCGCTTTGCAATCCCCTATATAAATTTTTCACTAAGGTTATGGCTAATAGACTGAAACTTTCTCTAGAAGATACAGTTTCAGATGAATGAGGGAGGGGAGCAAGGGTGGAAGCGGGAGGGGGAAATTTCTGGCAAGTAATCAAACCTTGGATGGAATAGTAATTGCTCAAGAATTCATTCATTCTTTGAGGCCTAGTGACAAGGCTGGAATTAATCAAGTTGGATATGATCAATGTGGATAACATGGAAATTCTTAGATATGATGTTGAAGAAATTCGGCTTTGGGGAGGAACAGATACAATTGGTTTGGAGCTGCATCTCCACCCCCACCTTTTCGGTGCTAATCAACAAAGTTCTTGCTGGCTTCTTTGGGTCTTCCAGAGAACTGAAACAGGGTGACCCACTCTCTCCTGAGTCCTTATTTATTTATTATTATGGCACAAGCTTTGGGAAGAGCCTTAAAAGAGGCAGCGGCTAGAGGGACGTTGAATAGGCTTGCAATCAGTGGCTATTATCTTGGCTATTTACATAGTATTTCACATCTACAATTTATAGATGACACAATGTTGTTGGGAGAGCCTATAGAGGAGGAGGCAGCTTCCCTATAGTAAATCCTAGATAAATATGAGAAAGCAGCCGGGCAACAGATCGTTCCTTCGGAAATCCCAACTTTTCTACATAAATGTCAAAACTCAGACGAAAACCAGAACAAGAGAGATTTTGGGCTTTGAAATTGGGAATGCCCTTGGTTGAAGGCAGAAATACATGTGAGTCTTGTCAGCTGGTCATGGAAAGAATCCAACAGAAGTTACCATCTTGTAAAGTTAAATGTTTCTCATTTGCAGGAACAGCTCACATCATACAATCTGCCCTTCAAACAACAACTTATCTTTTATCCCTGTTATTTTGGCAGTTCGGGAATGAGGAATATGCAATAGTCAGAAGAAGAGAAATCCCTAACCAGCGACTGGTTCAGCACATCCCCTCCTGATCAAGGGTTTTGTAAGATTGAAAACATTAAAGAGAAAACTCAAATTTTTTCGTCTCCTTCCAAATCCAGGGGTGACTGGGAGTGGAGGAATTTGTCACGATTCTTCGGCTCAACCATTGTTGATCTACTCAGTGGAGATAGCAAATGAAACAAATAATATGGCCAATATAAGAGAACTCCTGAAATGTGTCCGAGGAGCTGTGTTGAAAGGGTGGAAAAACATGATAATTAAAGGCGATACACAAGTGATAATCAATGCAACTAATTGATTGTATTAAAGCATGGAAAATCGGGAAGCTGATAGAAGAGATGAAGTGGCTATGCAAGAAGATTCATAAAAAATAGTTTTCGAATATGTAAACAGATGGCAACCAGGCCGCAGATTTAGCTGCCAATGGCAGAATTGGATCGAGAGAGCAGACACCTAAACCAAGCGTCTTTTGGGAGCCTCCCTTCCCCAATGAGATTTAGAGAATTCCGGTCAAGGATGTAATGAATGATTTTTGCCAACCCATCGCATTAATGGCTTGGCATGGCTAGCCCAACGGATGAGTATAATCAGCAATATTATTTTTATAATCTGTCCTCCTGGCAGTTGTTTGGTGTCTGAGCCCTTGCATGGCATCATGATTTGTTGTATTTGGGACCTTGGGAAGTTTTCCCTCTCTACAGTAACTTCCTCTGTATGCTACTAGCTGTCTATCCATCCCCCTCACCCCCAATCTCAATCTCTCCACCTGTCTAAATCGTTGGACCTTGGCCCCTTGGTTTGGATCTTCCTCTTTTCTTGTTTCTGCCTGCACACAAAAACTCAGAATTGTAGCTTTGATATTGAAATGAGTAAGAGGCATTTTGTTTATGGCCCACAATGGGCTTTTCAAACTCATATCTTTGTCGCAACAATGGCCTTGAGCTCAGGGTTTAGGTGCTCTATTAAAAAGAATCAACCACGGGAACAGGTGAAGCCGCTATGGTTTCAAGGCAAAATGGAAGGAGAAGCATAATACAGTCCCCGACAAGTGAGCTCCTGGTGGAGAGTTTCGCAAAATACCCCAACCAGGAAAACCGAAACCCATACATAAGAATTTGGATCTGAACGATGTGGAGTACAGCCAAACAAAACCGGCACGGAAATGGATGAGATAGGAAGCTAATGAAGAACATAACGATGTACCCAGGTCACGTGATTGGAAGGAAAAACATCTTTGATGTACCACAATCTTTGAGTTGTGTTAATCTCGTCCAATGCTACTAGGACTTTCACACTCCTTGAAGACCACACTGACACCCAATGTCTTCAACAAGCCATGGGAGCCGAATGTGGCCATCATCAACACATTATGATTGAAAGGATGAGGGATCTGAGTAGTGGACAGAACCATTTGGCCAAGCGGGTGGGTGATGAGCTACCCCAGAATGGCCTCTTCAACCCTCCAGCTTGCTACCCGCTGAAGATAAAGACAAACAAGAAGCAGATGAAATCATTAAAGGATGGAGGAGTGATAGGAACAAGTAACTGTGATAGACTGAATTCTGAATTTCAAGGACTGCAGAGCTTATATATAGGAAAATATTTTTGGTTCATGACTGTGAAGGGTGACCTACATAATTTGACCCCTGCCATCTAAGACTTGAAGGTAGACTGTATGGTTTTGATTCAGCTCCATATCCGTTGCAGACTCTATAGCAGTGCATACAGATATACTTTTCTAGCTATCTATTTGGTTTTGAAATCCAACTATTACCATCCTCTTAGTGTGGATCTCTCAATTGGACCAACATGCACACACTCGGATGAAGAAATGCCTCACAATGGGATGACAATCTCAAGGCACAAATTTATGGGTAGAACTGTTGCCAAGAATGGAAACACAATGCACTCACAGTTGGATTTTCCTTTGATGGTTTCTTCCTTGTGAATTGCTGATGATAATGCCTTGGTTGAAGCTCCTATTCCAGCTAGATGGTTTAATCCAGTAACTGGGATAACATCTTTCTATTTGGGTGACTTTTGTATCAATGAAGCAACCTGTATATTGCACATGATTTATGTGCTTTTTACATTTTGAACCCATGTGGACTGATCCCAGGGTTGGAACTTCATTTCTCTTTTCTTTCGCAGGTCTAGTGCCCTTACCTAGTTATCACTAACCTAAAGAAAAACTTTCCTTTATTTTAAAATATGATATAGAAGAAAACATCAACAAAAAAATAAGCTAAGTAGCCGATACGTTTTGGATACGGGAGTGGGTACGGAGTATCCGATACGCAGAAACGGCAAAAAAATTTGGGCTCGGATACGGCGTAGGATACGGCAGTACAAAAAATATATAAAAATTAAAAAATATATAAATTTCAGCCTTCTAAATAAGAATTAACCACATATTATGCATATGAAAAACAAAACAAGCTAAATAGCCACAACAAACTACTCATACATTCATAATTTCAATTGTCCCTACCATATCTAGTTGAGGTGTTTATTACATTTATGATTTATCTCATACATGCTATTTTTATCCATGTTTATGATGGCTTGTACTTGGTACCTTCTGTAGAATAATGGTGCTGCGAAAACTGTAATTTCTGCTGTAATGATATATTAAATTTAAAATATACCTTCTGTAGAATAATGGTGCTGTGAAAACTGTAATTTCTGCTGTAATGATATATTAAATTTAAAAAATACCTTCTGTAGAATAATGGTGCTGTGAAAACTATAATTTCTGCTGTAATGATATATTAAATTTAAACTATACCTTCTGTAGAATAATGGTGCTGTGAAAACTGTAATTTCTGCTGTAATGATATATTAAATTTAAACCAGAATTTTGAAAAAAAAACACAGTTTTGGGCCAGGAAACGGCTGGGTACATCTGCAGAAGTATCCAGCCGTATCCGACCTGCCTGGCCACTCCCGTCGCGCTCCCGCTCCCGCTCCCGAAACGTGTCGTACCCGCTCCGGGGGTCTAGGGGTGCCGTATCAGCTACTTAGAAAATAAGTACTATTACATCTCAATTTAAATATAAACTAAATTAAAACAAAATCTACATTTTTAACAACTAATGGCGAGAAAATTTGTGGGTAGACAAACTGGTGCGTATCTTGCCAATGCTCTCAAATTCTAATGGTGCAGCTCCATTTATTGTGAGTGAACTAAAAGGGAAATCTGCTGTTGGCCTTGAGGGTCGGGTATCCAATAGGCACACTCCACTATACCCGTGGCAAATGCTTGCAAAGGGGAGAAATTTTCTAGATAATGGGGAAAAGGGAGTGAGAAATTAGGGGGAGAGATTAAATCTGCAAGTAGAAAATCAAATTCTTGCCAAATCTAACTAGAAGTTTCACATACACAATTGGGGGAAGAAACAACTATGCTTATAACATCAACGACGAGAGGAAACCATGCACACAAGGTTGCACACATTCATACATCTGAGAAAGAAGAAACTCTTTCCTTGATTGATATCTCCACAAGTTGTACAATGAAAGGGAAAAGAGGAAGTGTGTTAAGAAAATGGAAGAATGCTATCTCTTTTATATTTCTCCAAGTAGTAATCTCCTTCAATACAAACTTGATCACACTTTGAGCATACAAAATTGAAAACCCTTAAGAATGAGGGTGTCATTACATTATATAGGCCTTGAGGACACTCTTCGCCTACCCCCAACGTGACCTTTCATTTGTCCTCACAACATGTGACTTTTGACATTCCTAGGAAAGAACATTAAGTTCCCTTTTCTCAAATAGGGAACTTATTACATTTTTGGACTATAGTCACATTAATGAATAGGACGAATGTCATGATTGCTCACAACGAAGAATTAGAAAGGGGGTAGAGAAGAGGAGAAAGAATGAGGAAGGAGGGGAAAGAAGAGATGCTCTTAAAAATGAAGATACCTCCGTCGTTGATGAAGATCTGCCCTGAGGAAGTTGAAGACGACAATCTTGGCTTCAGATGACCACTGCAACACTTCTACACTGATGTGAAACTCCATTGAATTTTACTTTGAACAATTTGCCCTCGCCGATGATAATCACAAGCTAACTCCTTTTTCATGATGCACAAACACCTGGACCACAAAATGAGTGTTGAGAAACATTGTTTCAAGACTTCCCAATGTGAGCTCGAGATGGACACGGCACTGCTCACGATTATCTTTCTTGGCACTTGATTGATGAACTTCTTTAACTCATTGAGCTTGCCCCGACCAACTCACTTCGAATCACCAAACTCCTCGAGTGATGATGATGGATCCACCTGTTGTGCACTACGATGCTTCGCCTTGCTTCTGAACACAATTGAACTCAAAATGATGCTTCCAAGGCCTTTGTGAAGTTCTCATTTCTCTATTTGAACCATGAAATCATCCCAATATCCCGACTTAAGAAAATAATGGCATCCAAGAAGCCCCAAATGGAATTCCTCATGGGAAAGAGTCTTCGATGCACATAGGGGCTTTCTTTCATGCTTCAACCAAGAGCCGAGGGCGAGGCCTTGAAGATAGCACTTAATCTTGGACAATTCAGAAGATGCAAATTCTTTGGTGATCAGGACCATATCTTTTCAGTTGGGATTTGCATTCCTTGAGATATGGCCCTTGGAGTGACTACAACTAAGATTGAATTGTCATCTTCTCTCGGTGTCTAGTTCATAGTGTTGGGAACATGTCGATTTAATTCAATGTTTTGCGAGGCATGGGATGGGCACCGTTGTGTACATGTCCCGGCAAAGATCTTTCCTCGACAGAGTTCTCTCGGCCCGCCCGATTTTGTTCTTGAGCTCCTCTAGGTCCATGTGAGTAACATTGTTGTCACCCACACTCAAGAACTCTGATGTGAGAGCCGAAATAGGCTCCGAGCCGGTGAATTTTAACTTCATGATGACAAAAAATAACGCTATGAGTCACCACAGGGGTGATAGCAACTTCTTGCACTTGAAACCAAAACTACTATTTTTAGACTCTGGGTTCCAGGAGTTGCTATTTTGGGTAGGGTTGCTTTTTTGCCTTGGTGTCGCAATAAGAGGTTTTCATCATGTTCAAAGCATCTTCACAGATGTATTATGGCCAATTTGAAGCACTAACTACTTTTAGAAAGTTGTTTTTTGCTTTTTTGATTTTTTCTTTTTCGCTTTTTTGGCCTGTGTCCCTAGTTTTCCATTTCTGTGACTTTCAATGTTTGCTCTTCCGAAGGGTTTTACTTGTTTTAGGAAAGTTGCTATAAATAGTAAGTGCCAACCAATGGCACTTACGATTTTTGTAAATTGGTCTTCCGCTCCTCAATTTGATGAAAAATCATTGTCTTTGTTTTGGGTTTTTGTTCTAAATGCTTCATGCAAAATTTCGGATCAACTCGCTTTACGGATCAATGGCAAATGACAAAAGAAGGGTTTAGGGTACAAAACTTCAAACGGTGGCGTAAAAATTTGAGGCACCTCTGTAATTTTGGGTTTTTGCAACATTAAGGCGCCTGGGAGAGGAAAAGATGCTTCAAGTTTCATTGAATTCCGCCTTGGGGTTTGCAGGATATGAGCGTTTCTTCGTTTTTGCTCACGAGGGTTTATAGTAAAAATTGAGCATGTTAACAACTGGAAAAGTAAGGTTTTTGGGTGGTAGCAATAATGGAGGACGGAAAACGGATGAGGAGTGAAATGGTGGAGTGGAAGCGTGATGAATGGAAGAAAGTGAAGAATGTCGGCAACAAGAGTTTCTCATACGTGTGTGCGGGAAGAAGTGGAAGCGTGAAAGAAGCAACAGTTAAAATTAAAAACTTAAAAATTCTTCAACTTGAACATGGCCGCACTTTTTTGTCCCTACCGTCAAACGTTTGGGACGGTTGGTGCAAAAAGTGCGCCTTGTCCCATTGGTCCACATGTCCTCTCTCACTGCTTGCTGCAAAAGAGAGAGGGCTGAAAAATGCTCTTTAGTTACTTAGGTCATGTGGGTGACCAAGGGCTAAAATGGATGGGGCGCATTTTTGTGTCCCAACCATCCCAAACGTTTGGGACGGTTGGTGCACAAAAGTGTGTCCTCTCTAATCGTGGTCCACATGGCACTCCGCGGTTGGATGAATCGAGGGGTTTAAAAACGGTACACTCGGGCTTTACTTGGACAAGGTTTGGGACGGTTGGGACACAAAAGTGTGCCCCTCTCTAATTGGTCCACATGGCACTCCACGGTTGGATGAATCGAGGGTTTAAAAACAGCACTACGGGGCTTAAGCTGGACAAGGTGGGCTCCCGAGATACCATATCATGGTCGAGGGCTTCATGGGAGGCTAGGGGAGTTTTGTGTCCCAAACGTTTGGGACGTTTGGTGCACAAAAGTGCACCACCACCTGGGCTTGACACGTGTCCATCCTTAAAATTGACTAACTCCTTGATCTTACCTTGGGGAGCAACTTGAAGGAGGCATAACTCGAACTCTTGGATGACTTTTCCCGCACATCTTTATATGAAATTAACTAGAAATGACTTTTTAACATAATGGGAGGGAGGGGTCTTATAACTTGATTCGCCTACACCTCCTAAAATATAGGCATTTTCTTCTGGGCTCAAAGGTTGTGCATGTTGAAAATAGGTTGTGGGCAGAATTGTCTAAGTCTTGTGAAAAAGTGAGACCACCATCCTCTAGAGCTCTGAATTAGCTTTCCGATGATATTTCGTTCGGCCTCCAACTCTTCACGAAGCTCCCTGAATCACTTCCCGAAGCTCAGGGGTTGTTGTTGCCACTGCCCCGTACAATCGCTTCACCCTCTAGAACCTACTTTTGTTGAAACTGCTCCAAAACCTCTTAAACTTCCCAGATTCTTCCAAAACCAATTGCACAACATTCTTATCTCTCTGATACACCTCCTTGATGTGTTTGAGTCTTTCGTTCCGTTCTGGGGGTTTACCATCCTCAAGAAGATCATAGAATAGCCTTTTCTTAAGCTTCTCGGTGAGCTTGTCTTGAAAGTGCTTGAATGGACTGGATATCCTAAAATCACCTATGAACATGATGACACAACACATTGGACTACTCAGAAGTACGGGATAGGAATGATGGAGGGTTTAGAATGATCTGGAGGAGGACTCGGGATGACCTTTAAAAAACAAATTCAGAGTAGGGTATGGTTGTCATGCTTTCAAGTTTGAATTTTACCCTTAAAAACTCGTGACAACAAAACTTGAAAATTTAGTGTTTTATTTCTCTATCACTTTTTTATATCCTAGGGTTCTTTCTATCCGTGGTACTTTTCCATGTTGCCTGATTTGAAATTGTCTACCATAAAACTTGAAATAGATTCAACTATGAGAAATGTCGATAAAATTCAGCTTAAATTTTGAAACATATAAATATTATAGATTTATATTTTTTAAAATCAACTAAGAAGTCTATGACAAAGATAAATTGATGATAATATCATATAATGCAAAACATATTACAAGCTAAGTTGCCAAGATTCGGATACACATTCAGATTGGTACATAGATATATTGATTTTGAAAAACCCTCAAGTACAATACGTCTTGGGTACGCTTTGTACATACATATTAAAAAATTAGAATATATATATATATACTCATTTTACTCATTTTATAGTCCATAAGAAATACTAAAACTTGAAAAATATTGCAAGATCAATGTTCAAAACATTCAATATACTTTACATTCTACATTTCATTGATTATGTGGCTGCCATACATAATATATATGAATATCATGTCAACATTAATACAAACAATCTAGAATATATCATCTAGATTTTTCTCAAAATCAAATTCTTGTGTGGCACTCCCACTAGCTCCACTCTCGGTAGCTCCGCTCTCCACTCCATGTGAACTCCTTGAAAGTTTGTGAGGACCTCTAATATTGTCCTCAAACTTGTACGGCAAGAGGCACAAATTAGAATGCACATATATGAACTCCTCAGCCTTTTTAGATGCGAACTTGTTTTGTTTAGTTGAGTTGATAAAGGTGCAAGCTGAGAGCATACACAGAATTAGAATGTTAACAAAATTTGAAAACATTTTGCCTTTTCAAAAATGATAAATGATAAACTAACTTTATTTATTAATTATTAATTTTAAATTTTCCAACCTAGAATTTGATGTCATCCTAATCTGTTTTGATCACCAAGATCACCATAAAGGCGCGAGGTGAGAGCATACACAGAGTTAGGCTTGTTAGGAGACGAAGTTAATTTTTAGATCTTCAGCATTGTGGCATGTTATATGGCAATCCCATGTTAGGTAGTTTTTTGTATGCACCGAATATGGCAGGGGGGATGGATGTGGGGGTGTGAGCACGTAGGCCCCCTGCCCGAGGGTTTGGGGGCTGAGCCCCCGCCCCGAATTTTTATTGTTTGTACAATCATACGAATTTTTTGTAGCCTTTAGAGGAGTTCAGGGTTCATTATTTTATTCATTTATGAGATAGGGTTCATTTATTTGGTCATTGACCAAGCCAAAAAAAAAAAACTTTTTTAAGTCCCCCACCGCCAAACCCTGCAGGTACCTCCAGTAAGTCGACGTGTGGATCCTAACCAGGTATGTGTCCGGGGTTCGGGATGGGGTCACTGGTGGGGGAGGACACACCCATGCTTCTTCGATAACAAGTAATAAAAGAAATTTACATACACTATTTACATTATAATTTCCTTTTCCTTATTTGAGAATATTATATTTAAGAAAACATTTCGTAAAAAAAAAAACTCATACAGTTAAATTTTAAAACTAAATTTAATATAACCTTCAATAAAAACAATATAACTATTCCTCAAAACAAATGTAAAATATTTCTATGAAGTCTTCTAGCTATAGTTTAGTGGGATAAAAGATAAAAGTAAAGGTATCAGCAATGATGTTAGAATATTTATGTGTTATTTCCATGATCTGCATTATCAGTGACGGCGTCAGAATGTGGAAATATTAACACAGATTGATTGCTGCAGGAGTTTCACGGGCTGAGTCTTAAATATAGAACAGAGGGCAGTCCCAAATGGTACATAGACAGGATTAAGATGTACAGAGGAAGAAAACAAACCTGATGACTCCTTTATATTGAACTGTTTTTTTCATTTGACACTATTGCGAATTCAAATTAACTACGCAACCTTGAAATCAACAATTTTCAAATTTCAAATATAAAGTTCTGCAAATGCAGCAACTTAGGTACTTTTCTATTAATCGGGTCCGAATGTATTCCAAGTTCAATTGACCTACTTTGGTCACTCATGGGCATTAATTCTTCCCAAAGAATGAGTTTCATTTTGCAAAATAAAATTGAAATCATTCGTAAAGACTTTCATTTCCCAAATTAGCATTATTTTCCCAATTCGGAAGATTTCTAGTGAATTATTACCCAGAAATCTATGCTTCCTAGCAAAATATTCACCAAATCTTTTGCAGCAACTGTTCTAATCAAGTTTCAACTGTCTTAGTATATCTGATCAAAAGAATTTGCAAATTAAAGGATTAAATAAATAACAAAAGGTATACTTCATGGTTGGATTAAGAGCAGCCCCAAAACCAATTACATAGATGAAACAAAATTGCAATTCTTAATCTTTATAACCTACAACAAAATCAGCATCCCATTACTGATGTGCATAAAATTAAAAACATGACAGCCAAAAAGCCATGTACATGTATATTACAACATATCTTTTCAAAATCTAACGTACTTTATTTACTTTATAAATATATGAAATAATAACCAAGGAAACATTAGTAGGAATCAGCAAAGAAATGACAAAGCAGTTTTTCGTTCAAAACAGTAGAACTTTCATCTTAACAATTTACTTCAGATACTTTACCTGGTAAAGTTCCACAGAAAAGCAAAAGAATCCTATGCTAACAGTAATAGACCATCTTCAACCAAAAAATCCACAATAAAGGGCCAGATATACTCGCAAAAGTAGCTTGAATAAAGACAGAAATATGCTAACACATCACGCAACCATGCGCAAACTCAGTTACCATGTTCAGAAGATCATGAACAGAAGTTCAACAGAAATGCAAACATGTTCTCTTTAATTATTGGATGTAATGTGAAAGCAGATGAAATAAATGATAACTAGTGATAGCAAATGTGTGAGGTTTTAAACAAAGCAACAGATGAAGCAGGCAACAGCTATTTGTACCACACACACAGAAAAGTAGAAGAAATAATCAATAAAAACTGATTCATTTGGATGAAAGAAGAGGGAAAAGAAAAAGTAATGCTTTTAAACAACCTCATTGGAAAACACAATTAAATACAGGGACAACAATATACCTAAGCTTTCCAAGGACGATCCCTGATTCACTTGATCGAGCTAATCCAATATCTTCTGGAGAGAGAATTTCATAAGTACCTTTGTATTTAAGCATTCCATCCTACACAAGCATTCCAATGTAAACACCATTTTATTGAAAATACAACATTACCACAAGAAAGAGATAAATGCTATTGTTCACAATTGACCAAAACAGGTCAATGGTGAAGAGAAGCCCAGCAGAAATAACTTCTAAAGACAAAAATAAGCCCAAAAAATGATACAAGCTAGAACTACACTAAAATCACACTAATGAAGGTGCATAGATAACAAGGGGGTGAGCAAAGAGGATAAACCTTAAAATGTTAATAATACAAATCCGTACATTACAGATAGCCATAAGAATTGAAGATATGTTGCCAAAGAAGATAAAAAATGGAGAAGGAATAGATGACCCTAATCTAAATCATGTTTCCCAACTCCCTCATCATCAATCATCATGTAAAAGCCAATATAAGACTTAATATCCATGGGAGAATGGCCAAGACTAAGTAGGCCCAGTTAGGTGATCTTGGGTATACATAAAGAGCATCTCCTGGAGCTCTCTTAGCAGTCAAAGTTTGAAAGGCGGTTGATGATACACGTCTGATCAGATCTTACAAAATTTGGACAAGAGATGGTTGTTGGCTTTCTAGGGCCACAAAATCAGACCGACCATATCTGGACTAAGAAAATAAGGAAGACTAAGTGGGCCCAGTTAGGTGAACTTGGGTATACGTAAGAACATCTCCCGGAACTCTCCCCAGAGCTCTCTTAACATTCAAGGCTTCAAAGGGAGTTGATGATACACGTCTGATCAGATCTTACAAAATTTGGACAAGAGATGGTTGTTGGCTTTCTAGGCCAAAAAAATCAGACCGACCATGTCTGGACTAAGAAAATATGGAAGACTAAGTGGGCCCAGTTAGGTGAACTTGGGTACACGTAAGAACATCTCCCGAACTCTCCCCAGAGCTCTCTTAACATTCAAGGCTTGAAAGGGAGTTGATGATACACGTCTGATCAGATCTTACAAAATTTGGACAAGAATTGGTTGTTGGCTTTCTAGAGCCAAAAAATCGGACCCACCATGTCTGGACTAAGAAAATGAGGAAGACTAAGGGGGCCCAGATAGGTGAGCTTGGGAATATGAAACAACAGCTCCCCGAACTCTCCCTGGAGCTCTCTTAACATTCAAGGTTTGAAAGGGAGTTGATGATACATGTCTGATTGGATCTTCCAAAATTCAGTTGAGAGATGGTTGTTTGCTTTCTAGAGCCCAAAAATCAGACCCACCATGTCTGGGGCAAGAAAATGAGGAAGAAGGCACCCCTATAGCTGCACTGTAGCAGGAAGCGGCCTCATTGATCTAATACCATCCATGTGGATAACTGGGAGACTTAATGCCTCCAACCAATGATATCAAATGAAAGAAAGAGGTAATCAATTTGGTACGCTCACAGTCCCTTGCAAAACATGACGGTTGAAGGTAACTGCTTCCTAGAGGTAAAGAGCCAACCACCTCTAATCAAGAAAGCAGAAAAAGGTAGCAAGCAACCCACACAATCTTTGTAAAGAAATAGTATCTCCTACAAATCTTGTAGAAGATAAGGCACCCGAAAAATTAAGTGCTTTGTTGTCCCACCTCGTCAAAGGAAGAAAGGCAACAAATCCTATCACCTTGGGGAATGTGGTAATCAGTCTCGACATGCAATGACTGAGAACAAACTGTTAGCTGACCAATAGGAATCCCAAGACCACCATACCAACGGCATTAAATATAGTTGGGCCAGATGATGATGTGTATGGTACAGGGGATGTGAAAGCTACTAAAAATGAGGAAGTTGAAATAAAAACATTTTTGGCATAGAAAAATATGTTAGTCCACATGTATACAATGCAAATCAATCTTTGAATATTGTGAAAGGACTTACCCAAACTGTTGCAATTACTTTTCTCATAACAATAGAATTTGAATTTTCTTCAAGTTCAAGGCAAACATCCTCTACTGCTTTCTTACGAAATATAGCCTTCATGCTATCTAGCGAATTTGTTACAGATCATTGGACCCAGATTCTTGTATAGCAACAAAATATATGACAACAACAATAAGTTATAACCACACCAATAGCTTTCATTTCATTAAAACCAACAGGCTACCCACTCAAAATAGCAAGCGATTTGATCAACACAACATACTGAACAGGATATTCTGGACAATCGGCTGATTCCTTTGCTTCCCGCTTCCATGCATCAGACTCTTTGATGAAAAACTAGTTCTGGTCAACACCGAAATAAGTAAAAAGGATGAGTAAACAGTCAGTCAATGCATCAACCAAGTCACCAATGCCCTAATTTTTCATTGACGTTACTATTAACTGCAATGATGTCTGCACTATGATATTCTCTATATTTATCCCCTTGTTATAACAAGATATTTGTGCTGGTCAATCCATAGAAATGACTAGTGGGACCATATGATCTAGATGGAAACTTTGCAGTCCAAATTCAAGACCCATTGTAGTGGAATTTAGCCTGAAAAGTTAGCCGGACTTAATGCTTGGTTGGAGCTGCATCACAATACAGCCCATTCACTTTTTTGAAAGCTCTACGGTTGAAAAATTATGCCTTGACAAGTTAACTGTTCGAATACCCCTTGTACAACATTTCTAACTCAGCGCCAACCTGACACCAACATTTTTTTCTTTAGCTAAAACATCACAAGAGTTACTTATCACTTCCAGATGCGAAACATATCTACTGGCTCTTCAGATTATTGAGGCATGTCAGTTCTTCTCTTCCAAGGCTTTTCATTTCCATAGGTGTGATAACTGTTGTTCATTATCCTCTCTTTTTTCAAGGGTTTGTTTTTATTATACGGCATTAGATTTAGCAATATAACATGTATACCACTAGATTGCTCCTAAAATCCAGAACACCATAACTGTGTGTAGGTGTATATGTGTCTCTATGTATACATATATACATATTTTTAAGGTTGGCATCGCACCAATTAGTCTGGTCAAATAATCATCGTAACTAATCTTGCATTAAATCTCACTCCGCTATGTCAAAAATATGTCATTTTAGACAAAAAAATAGCAATTCCATGATGACTGATGATGCTATTAGAAGTAAGATTTTAGGCATCCACGGTTCATAAGTTGAGAATAAAGCTTTTGGATAAATCATGTGTATGAATTTTTGATCCATTGACATTTCAGATCATACTATGTATTCCATTGTATTGATGCTTTGCAGATTAGAGCTCCTAATATAGATAATATTTTTACTGCAGTAGGTTTGCAAATGTGTCTAGCCCCGAGAGATAGCATTAATTAATTTACAACCTTAGTAACTGATATAAAATTTGCGCACTAAAGTTAAAAATTAGCTGTTTAACCCATTTAGTTACAACTCCATTACTTACTGAATGAATAATATTGAATTAATTGCTATTCTCAGTTCTGCAAACCTTTTGAGTCTTTGTATGATGGGTCTCCACGTATGGCTCAGCATCATGCCCTCATCTTGGTTTCAATTGTTGCGATGTTTGATGATATTGAAATGTAGTTATGAATGATAATGTTGTCACTAACCCTCTTGGACCTATTTTGTCTGTTTTTGCATCTCCCATCTCAAGTTGTCCTCTAGAAATCGGAATATGTAGTTGACTGGTTGTCCTTGAAGTGAAGGCACGATTGATTATGCTAGATGTTATGACAAGTGCGTTATAATGCATTGATTTAGATAGATTTGTGAAAAGCGGTGTGCTTGATTCCCTCTTCCTTCAAAAAAACCATCTTCTACATGTTTTGAGCATTGGTCAGTTTTGAAACGATAGACAGGTCGGAAGATGCACTTGGAACTTACTTCTAGGGGTGTTCACATGGTACTAGAAGAAGAGCTGAACAGAAGAAAGAAAAGTTGGATGAAACAGAATAATAAATTGATGAGTAGGTGGACCTTTAGTCTTTCACAATGCCAAACACCAATCTCAACATAAGTAAAAATGAGAGAGGAAAATTAAAGTTGGCCGTGTGGACAAAGGAGCTTGGAAGAAAATGACAGCACTACATAATAGGTGAGTTCAATGCCACAAATTAACAACACCCAAAAAAACAACACCAGGAAAATTTAAATCAAAGAAAAAGAAGCTCATAGCCCGACTGAAGAGCAACTCGCATCAATTATGTTGTGAAACTAGCTGATGCAGGTCGGGTCAGAGGGGTCCAACTTAAAGGCAGCCTAGACTTATTATCTCAAATGGATACGCACACAACACCCGGAACTTAGACTCAGAACCAAAACTCAGTGTTCTATTGAATATATCACTTCATTGCATACATTACACTACTTTGGTTTATTGAAAACAACATGAAGAAGATTACAACAGCACACGGCTTTTTAATGGACATGTTACAAATCTCTGTTTTGGACTAAAGACTACCACCTAGAAAGATCCTACCCGAGCTCTTCTCCACTCTTGGCCGTCTTCTTTCTCTCTTTAGCCTTTTTCAATGAAAACTCCTCAACTTAGGGATTTGGAATCTCCTAACACACTCTGACATTCTCAAGGCCTCTTCACAACCCCAAGACTCTTGGGAATAGTTGAAAACTGACAATTTTCGGTCCTGAGCCATTACTCTCCATGTGAAAATGTTGTGTACGAAACCACCAATTTTTGCAGTAGGGCAAACCATTGCACGTGAAAGTGGGTCCTGAATGTAACAGACCAGCAGTTTGGAAACCAACGCATGCAGAAACCGCTGGTTAGGAAACCAACACATGC
Source organism: Taxus wallichiana var. yunnanensis (assembly GCA_018340775.1). Taxonomy (NCBI): domain Eukaryota; kingdom Viridiplantae; phylum Streptophyta; class Pinopsida; order Cupressales; family Taxaceae; genus Taxus; species Taxus wallichiana. The sequence continues at coordinate 218,610,569 of CM031243.1, read as the reverse complement.
ATAAACCGCTGATTACGAAACCACCGCATGCGTAAACCGTCGGTTTCACAATCTGTTCAGAAAAGGATCAAATCTAACTCTGACGGATGACTGAAAACTCATGCTCATGCCATTTCTGAGATATTAGACATCTAGGTAAGATGACAAGTCGCAACCACACACGCATGACCCACACTCTATTTTTGGCTGATGCAAGATTGCATTTGGACCAAAAGCTCCTAATCATACACCTGGATAACTGAAATGAACCATGAGCTTCTCCTCATGAACATAGTGTGAGCACTTCCACTCATCTTCCATGTTTGGAAACTTTGAATGCACTCATCCAAGTTGCTTCTTCAGTTGTATCTCTCCGCTTTACTAAATACTCCTTATACTTGTTTCTTGCCTTCTTAATGATTCAAAATCAATAACCATCTCTATTTTGGTGATTATTCTTATTTTGGTGAAAGTTTGCTAGTGTAGCCCTTTTACTCTCTCTAGAGTAAAACACCAAAGAAAAATGGAATAACTGCTCATGAGGGCACGAAGGGCACGGTTTTCCCGAATCGTGGCTCGACTTCCTTGTGGTTCTCTGGGTCATGCGTGACTGCTCGGGAAGGGCTGCTCGTGAAGGATACATGAGGGCACGTTTTGCCCTTGAATGTTGCTCGTGTATGCACAGTCAAGGCTCGCAAAACCCTTGCCATCTATTGCTCGCAAATAACCATTGCTCGAATATCGTGGGCTTTTGTCTGTGATTGCTCTTGTTTCATGGTATGATCTTCCTGCGATTCATGGTTATCTTTCTCAAGATAATTACCTGCATGAATTTCGGTTCAGTGACACTGCGTCGGTTCACCTTCCTTTATGCATAAGCATTCCCCTGACCATACTACTCGACTGGGGCTTTGGGGGATTCTCCCAGTGGTCCTCTCTCCTTGACGCCATTACAAACAGTCTTCCCGCACACCTTTCCTTCCACAATGTCTCCCTCCACAACTCCCTCCACCTCTGCAAAGACAAATAATTCCTATCGTAGACAAACAGAACAAGGACAACAGGAGGATGGTTTGCCCAACATTATTACAGAGCTGATTAACAAATTGGAAACCTTGAATCTTCTAACAGAGCTCTCCGACCGAGGTTTTCGAGCTTACATCACGGATGGAGAAGGTTGAGGCGGACAACATCTCTGTGCGGAGACAACTTGCAAACACCAACACACATACCAAACCTACCATGGCCAATGATCAACTATAGGCTGAAATCTCATACCTCAAACACAAACAAGAGGAAATCTCAACTCAAATGAAAATCTCAAAAAAAAAAAGCAGACGCGTATGGGTCTAAGTTGTGAAGGGTAAAGACAAGAACACCCCCTTGCAGCGGTGGAATAAGTTGTGCAAGCTAAACTGGTTGAGGAGAGAACTAGACGAATCAGGGAGCTTAATCTTAAGGTGTGAGGACTGCCTGACCCTCCTTCTAACCCCTGGCCATTGCATCAAATTTTATCACAGGGAGTTTGGGGTCGCACGATGCGCGGCTTGATCAAGCTTGGCTCGACAAGATTCCACCCTTTTTCTCCGCTTCAAATCGGTGGATGACAGGATCAAGGCACTCAGAGCCAAGCTCAAGCTATTCTCTCTCCCGATAAGGTCTTCCTCAATGAAGACCTCACCAAAGAACAGTGGTGAACTCGAGAAATCCCATGAAATCCCGTGAACAAGAGACTCGGAATTCCGAAGGGGTTAGAGGTTCTAGCAAGGTTGCTTGCTGGTCAGGGTATCTTCATTGCAGTCTGTTATTTACCCCCAGCCTCCTCTTCTTTTGCCATTCATAATGGCCCAGACGAGACCCGTTCTTTGACCTCTATATAGGCATTTCTCAGTATTCAACGAGTGGGGAGATCATCGTTTTAGGAGACTTTAATGTGCGTACTTAAACCCCGTGTTCCCCTACACGAAAGGTCTAATGACATGCTTTGTACTTCTGAGGTGGACCCTGATTTAGTTGGCTTTCAACAGGAATCAGAGGATATGGCAGGACCTTTGATGTCATACGATCGACACCTCCTACAAATGAGGGAATCTCATGATCTGTTGATCCTGAATGGCATTCTGTATTTCCCGACTCCCGCTTCATCACATGCAAACCTCATGGTGGGGGAGTGTTAGGAATTAATAATATCTAATGCGGAATAATTCCTCAGAATCACAATAATAAGAAGTATGAATAGAATTACATAAATGAAAAATGCACAACACGAAGACAATATTTAATGTGGTTCACCCAATGTGGGCTACATCCACCAAGAACACTTGCTTAGATTTTATTACAAGCCAACAGTCTTCACAATTACAATAATCAGATCTTGTTTGGAGTTGCGCTCAACAAACCCTCCCAAATTCACACTTGAATTCACACACACTATTCACCTTCACAAAACACACTCATATAAATCCTATTGTATGTCCATCTATTTATAAGTACATCAATAGGTAGCCAAGAGGCGGTTTTACAAAACAATGGGTACCGAAAAACCATGGGCCCAAAAACAGCCCATAACAAGGTTACCCATTACCCATGGGTTAATAAACCACACATGGAAATTTGCTTCGGGGGCTTCGCCCCCAAACCCCCTTGACCCGCTCACCGCGAGCGGGACCACCGTAAAATATCCGAGTGTAACACATGGAAGGTGTACCAAACTCTAACATGAAAACAGCTCCACAAACATAACAATCTCCCACTTGGAGACTGATTTCCACTAAGCAAGCTTCTCAACCCTTCACTGTCATCCGCGAAGGCCAACCAAAGTTGAACATAGCTTTAGTTTATCCCTTATGACCACCTTGGTCATCATGTCTGCAGGATTTTGACTGGTATGAATCTTCTCCAACTTCAACTTATCTTCCTCCAAAGCTATCCTGATGAAGTGATATCTCAACTGTATATGCTTCGTCCTGGAGTGGAAAGCAGAGTTCTTAGCTAGGTGTATAGCACTCTAACTATCACTATGCAACTTACATTCCTTCTGCTTATGCCCCAACTCCTCAAGCAATTGTTGTAACTAAATCATCTCTTTGCTTGCCTCTGTGGCAGCAACATACTCAGCCTCTGTGGTTGATAAAGCCACCACTTCAGATTAGTGAAATCCACTCACCGCTGTCCCACCTACAAAAGTGTAAATATAACTGTCGTGCTCCTCCCGTTGTCTACATCTCCAAACATGTCTCGAATCTACATAACCATGTAAAGTGGTGTCTCGATCCATCAGTAGCACAAAATCGTCCCCATGGTCCTCTCAAATACCGAAGGATCCACTTTACTGCTTGCACAATGCTCTTTACTCTGGATCACTCATAAATCTACTCACAGCCTCCCACTGCATGGGCAATATCGTGCCTAGTGCACACCATAACATACATCAAACGCCAACCGCCGATGAGTAAGGTACTTGACATCTGGTTTCTTTCTGCTCTGTCTTGAACACTGCTCCTTTGATAACTTAAAATGGCCTGCCAAAGGAGTCCTAACCAGTTTAGCATCATGCATGTTAAACCTATCTAATACCTTCTTAATGTACTCTTCCTGAGATAAAGTCAGCTTCCATTCCTTCCTATCCCGAGTTATCCTCATACCAAGGATTTGTCTGGCTACCCCCAAATCCTTCATATCAAAGGATTCACTTAGCTGTTTCTTGAGTACTTTTATTTCCTGCATGTTTTTACCTGCAACCAACATGTCATCAACATACAAACACAGGATAATATAACTTCCATCCTCAAATTTCTTTGTATACACGCAATGGTCAAAATGACATCTAATATAACCTTGCTCCATCATGAAGCTATCAAACTTCTTATACAAGCTCTTCTTCAGTTTGCACACCATCTCCTCTTTACCTTTGACTTCATATCCTTCTAGTTGTTGCATATATAGCTCCTCCTCCAAATCACCATGGAGAAATGCAATCTTTACATCTAACTGTTCTAAGTGCAAGTCTTCACGCCACTATTCCAAGAACAGTTCTGATAGAAGTCATTTTTACTACAGGAGAAAAAATCTCATCAAAATCTATACCTTGTTTCTGTGCAAACCCCTTGACCACCAACCGGGCCTTATATCTTTTCTTTCCTCCTTCGTCTTTAACTCTATACACCCACTTGTTCTGCAATGCTCTTTTGCCTTCCGGTAGCTTCACCAAATCCCAAGTCTAGTTCTCCATGAGAGACTTATGCTCCTCATCCATGGTTTGCTCCCACTTCTTATTGGCATCTACCGCATTGCTTCATCAAAACTCTCTAGCTCTCCACTATCAGTGAGTAATAAATAATAAAGAGAAGGAGAAAAACGTTCGATTCTTTTCTTACCCTAAGACCTCCTTACTGTAGGAGTTTGGGGTTCTTGTTGAGTAGGTTCCCGAACCGATTCATGCGTCACTGTCCCATCCGGAAAATCCTCTACCACCGCATATTCTTTCTTGAATTCTTCCCTATTTTACCGCAATTGTTGCTTATACATTACTTTCTCATTAAAGACCACATCCCTAGACCAATGATTTTCTTGTCCTTAATACTTCAACATTTAAATCCAAAGTCATCACCACCATAACCAATAAAAGTGCATTTTTCTCGATTTAGCCTCTAGCTTGGTTCTATCATCCTCACAATATGAACAAACATCTCACATCCCAAGACTCTAAGAAATGAGTAATCAACTTTCTTACCGTGCACTCAAGCCTCCTCGGGTATGCCTCCATCCAAGGCACTTGAGGGTCCTCTGTTTATCAAGTACACAATTGTGCTCACCGCTTCGCCCAAAAATAAAGAGGCGATCCCCGCATGTATCCTCATGTACTAAAGAAGTTCCATTATTGTTTTGTTCATCCTTTCTAACACCCCATTCTCTGCGGGTTCCTTCTCGTCTTTTTGCCCGCGAATTTTATTCTTAGAATAATAATCATCAAATTCATTATTGCTGCAATACTCCTCCATTATCTCGACCTAAGACATTTTAACTTAAGACCTGTTTCATTATCTACCAAGGCTTTCCATATAACAAAAGTATCAAATACATCGATTTGTTTCTAATACAATAAACTCGACTTTCCTTGTTGCATCATCAATAAGTAACATAATAATTTGAACCCCAAGAGATGATACCTAAGCTGGTCCCCACACATCAAAATGTACCAACTCTAACTTACTCTCTTTCTTTGTAGGTCCAACCTCGAGAAACCTTACTCGCTTCTGCTTTCCCATATATGCGCTTCTCACGTAAATCCAAACATGTTTCGTATATCCAAGCAAATTCTTCTTTATGATGTCCATGCCCTTATGGCTCATATGACCGAACCTATAGTGCCATAATGTTGTATCTGCGCATCTCAAGACACAAGATTACAATCATTAGTACTATCGGTGGATAAATACAAGGTTCCAACCTTCTTACCTCTTGCCACCACAAGAGCACCATTGTAACCTTCCAAGAGTCAATCAGTAAATATCACAAGACAACCATCACTTCCCAATTGCCCCGCCAATATCAAATTTCTCCTTAATGTAAGCACATGTCCGACATCCTTCAATAGCCATGTATTCTCATTCTCGCATCTTAACTCGAATGTAACATTTTCCAACTATATCTTTGCAAGGCTCATCATCACCAAGAAAAACATGCCCAAAATCCCCTCAACATAATCAACAAAATAATGCCTATGTAGAGTAGCATGAATATAAGCCCCCGAATCTAAAACCCAAGATTCAATAATATTATGCAAAGAAAGAATCAAAGCATCCTCGCATACATTACCCGATGCCACATTTGCCTCCTTGTTTTCTTCCTGTTGTTTCTTCTTATCTCGAAGCTCCCAAGTGTCCTTTTCATGCCCAGACTTTCCACAATTCCAACATACAATCTTGCTCTTGGATTTTGACCTTGCCCGATCTTTTGATTTTCCACGGTTTCCTCTATTCTTCTGTCTCCCTCTAGTTTCCACTATCAAAGCATTCCCCGAGGTAGAAGATTCCCCGGAACTTTTCTTCGCATTTCCTCACTTAGAATCACCCCTACAACATCCTCAAACTTCAACTTCGAGTTAGCTGGAACCGAGTTGTTTACCGCCATTACCGAGGTTATTCCAACTTTCGTGCAAAGAGCACGAATTAATAAAGCCCTAACTTCTTCATCAAATTCTATCAGAATCGAAGCAAGCATATTCACAACCGTATTGAAATTATTTAAATGATCTCACTATCGAACTTTTCTCAAACATCTTCATATTAAACAACTTTTTCATTAAAAATATCTTGTTAGAGGCGGAGGATTTTTCATACAACTTCCCCGATGCATCCATTAGATCTTTTGTAGTCTTTTCCTTTGAAACATTAAATAATACCGAAGATGCAAGACACATAAATGGATTGTCCCAAGTGCCTTTCTATCCAAAGAAATCCCATTCCGCATCTCTGCATGCTCGAGGGTTTGTTCACCTTCTCGAACAACGGAGTATAAAGATCCTTCGATAAAGGTAATCTTCCAAAGACTCGAAATTTTGCCCATTGAATTTATCAACACTAGATCTTCCATCATCTCGCCATAGCTCCCACTCAAGCTAAAAACTTTCCCGTGATTCAACACTTCAAAGAAACCAAACCACTCGATACCAATTGTTGGGAATTAATAATATCTAATGCGGAATAATTCCTCAGAATCGCAATAATAAGAAGTATGAATAGAATTACAGAAATGAAAAATGCACAACACGAAGACAATATTTAACGTGGTTCACCCAATGTGGGCTACATCCACCAAGAACACTTGCTCGATTTGATTACATGCCAACAAATCTTCACAATTACAATAATCGGATCTTGTTCGGAGTCGCACTCAACAATCCCTCCCAAATTCGCACACACTATTCACCTTCACAAAACACACTCATATAAATCCTATTGTATGTCCATCTATTTATAAGTACATCAATAGGTAGCCGAAGAGGCGGTTTTACAAAACAATGGGTACCGAAAAACCATGGGCCCAAAAACAGCCCATAACGGTTACCCATTACCCATGGGTTAATAAACCACCCATGAAAATTTGCTTGGGGCTTCGCCCCCAACCCTTGACCCGCTCACCGGCGAGCGGGACCGCCGTAAAAATATCCGAGTGTAACACATGGAAGGTGTACCAAACTCTAACATGAAAACAAACTCCACAAACATAACATGGAGCTAGCGTGGTGGACTACATCATGACTACTTCCAAGTTGATTCCCTATATTCACCATTTGCGCGTCTCCCCCCATTCCCTCACACCATGCGACCCTTTCCTTCTCCTTGCAGTTATCCCCCCATCCCATCCCACCCCCTTCCCATAACATCGGAAGTTCAATGACAAGTGATCCCGTAGACTTTTCTTTTCACCTTCGCTAGCTTCTTCCCCTTGTACCCCAATTTGCCTCACTCTCCTCTGACTTGATGTTTGATACCCTTTCCTCCACCATTCGTGACACTACCGTGTTCTTTCCCCACTTCACTCCCACCTCCCTTATAAGCGAAATTGCCCCATGAACCAATGGTAAAATGAAGACTGCATAGCCCTTCACCATTATCTTCACGTTGCTTTCACACATGCTCTCCCCTCCTTCCCATATCTCAAGTCCAATTACCATTGTCTCTTACGCCACAAAGAAGCGCACCTTTATCTCTCGCCGCCGCTTGAGCTCTGCGCATCCCTTATACACTCCCCTAAACATTTCGCGTACTATTGTTCCCCGTCATTCCTCTTTACCCAGGACTTACATCCTGACTCCATGTTTACTAATACCTCCACCCTTTACGACATCCCCACAGCCAGCCCTAGATCTAGGTTAGGTCCCCTCCTCTACCTTTCATATTTTTACTTACACGAATGTGAAGAAAGCCATTTCAGCCAGAAAAAGCAAAGAGGGGGTCAGTAGATGAAGAGGGCTTCCAAGAGGAATTCTTCAAACGGTTTGGACACTCTAAACAGTTATCTTGTGGACCTCTTCAATCGGTGGTTTGTACAGTTTTCCGAACTCGTGGTCCCACCATATAATTCACCCCATCCACAAGTCGGTCCCACTTCATGCGACCCGAACAACTAAATGACAATCATGATGGGCCACACATTCTCCCCATTTATGCCACGGTTCTCCACATGCGGCTTTCTCGAGTTTCTGAGCGGTACCATTGCAAAGCCGGGGTGCAAGGTTCCAACTCTGCTTACTGATCATCAACCATATCCTCATCCTTCAAGCCATTATTAAGGAGGCACACCACCGCTCCTCCAAGGTTTTTTGTTGCTTCATGGATTTTCGGAAAGCCTTTGACTCGGTGCCACGGGAAGCTCTTTTTCGTAGACTTGGAGACGTCGGTATTCTAAAACTCTTCTTGCCACCATTATGCGCTTATACAAGGAGGTTTTGGGTCGCCTTCACACTGCTGCCGGTTTTTCGGATTTAATTAGGAGCACCATCGGGGTTAAACAGGGCTGCCCCCTCTCGCCCACCTTGTTTGGTATTTATATTGATGAATTGAAGGAATTTCTCAAGAACCATATCCAAGAGGGGGATGGTTGCCGTCTTCACTAGGTGTTGATCTACATTCTCCTTTTTGCGGATAATGTAGTCCTCCTCGCTTCTTCTTCTAAGGGACTTCGAGATAGTTTGGCACCTTACCCCTCTTTTGCGACCACAGATAATGACAATTAACCTTGGTAAAACCAAGGTCGTGATCTTCAATGGGTCAAGACTTTTGATTTCCATTTCTTCTATGAGGGAAGAGATTGAGATCACCCACTCCTATACTTGGGAGTTTTATTTATCGGGCCACGTTTGATCTTGACCTACTCTTCACCCGCGTCAACAAGGGGTATGGCTCTTTGGCAATCTTGGAGAAACAATGCTTCTGCCACCACTTCTCAGACATCTTGACGAAGATGTCTCTCTCGGATTCTATTGTGAGGCCCACCGTTCTCTATGGCTCTGAGGTTTGGGGGCCATCCCTGTTTGGTTATGATTGGGCTACTGTTGAGCGAGTCCAAATCCCCATGCTCAGATGCATCATCATGTGCAAAGAGACAGTTCCACACAATATCCTCTAGGCTGAGTTCAGGGCTCGCCCCTTTAGACTGGAGACTATATTTGGCCTTGTTTAGCTTTTGCAGACGCATCGAGGGACCTTCAAATTCTTTTGCAGCAACGATAAGTATCTCTACCTCGTTCTCGTTCCTCCAAGGCTATTGCTTCTAACCACACGGGGTCGCTCTCGCTTTAGTACACCGGAGTCTCACATCTTCTTGGCTCTTTCGGGATTCAGATGGACCGCTTCCCACTATACACACACTTCCTAAAGCTTCTACCCATCTCCTACAGAGTAAGCGGGATCTCGCACAAAATTATCGAGACGACATTTACAGTAATTCATCCAAAGACACTGGATCAACCCTCCAAGTGGATTACGCCCTAAGATGGCTTTCTATGTTGCACATTTCCTTGAGGTCAATGATGGGCTTATTAGCCGGCCTACGTATATCTCCCGACACTAGTTGCAGGCACTCCACATATCCTTAGGCCAGTTCAGAGTGGGCTCTCATAGACTTCGCGTAGAGGACCGCCAGCTGGACCGCTCTGAGAGGATTTGCCAGCTTTATTCTCTCGAGGAGGTCGAAACGTAGGAATACTTCATTTTCAGGTGCCCTATCTACTATGAGATTAGAGGGAGATTCCATTGCCTATTCCGAGAGTATTTCACTTGCAGCTTTCTTCAGGTATTGCGATCAACGGTGTCTTGCTCTCTACCTACATGAAGCTCTCAGGCTCGGAATGAGACCCTTCAGTCCCCCCAAACAAGCTGTTACTTGACAAATCACATCTTTTTTTTACAGTGCTCCCACCAAAGAGGGGCACCAAGCGGCACCTTGACACCGGTATGGATTCCCAAACCAGATCCGTTAGGACTCGAGATGCCACCTCCCAGTCCAGAGACTTTCATGATCACACTCGATTAGTGCCCCCACAATGGATCACGGTCAGCCAGGAGGATACAGAAGGCATGTCTTGCTCCACTTACTTCTCTACGGTTTCAACTACAGGACACAGCATATCTCCACTTACTTCCTATCGGCCTTGAATGGAAGGTGGCAGTGTCGAAGTTGGGGCTTTTTCGCCCCCTCTTCTTCGACTCTATTCATCTGCTCTTGTAGCTATTGTGGCCCTTGCTTTTCCTTCTTCTTTCCTTTCTCCTCTCCTTTCTTGTTGTTAGGATGACCCTTTCGGGTCTCCCTGCTAGTTCTTTTGGTATTGTATTATGCAGCCTCATTGACCTACTTTTGTGGTCATTCGTTAGATATTAATATAATTATCTTATCTTATCTTATCTACGTCCTCTCTTACCTTCTCAGCCAATTGTCATCTCCAATATGGCATTGAAGAATCTGAACTTTCATTTTCATCACCTATTTGTCCCTCATGATAGGACAAATATCCATCCCATCTAGGAATTCTATCGCATATGCATTCACTACAAACTTCCCAATGCCTTATATGGCCCAATTTTCTTTCACTTGAGCTTGTCATATGTTTCTCATGGGAACCATTCTTTCCTTAAATTAACCAAAACTAAGTCTCCAACATCAAATGCTTGTACTTTCCTCTTGAGATCACCATTTTTCTTTTATTTTATGTTATTCTTCTCCAATTTCTCCTTCACTTGCTGATGTAACTCATGCATATACTCAGCAAAGCCTTCCACTAAAACACTTCTTCAACTCATATGAGAAGTCTCTCAAATCGGTAACACCTCTAGAGTTGTAGCCATACACAGCCTAAAATGGACTTTTGGATGTAATTTGATCGAGTGAGTTGTTGTAAGCAAATTGTTGTGCTAGAATCATGTCCCATTATTTAGGTCTGCTCCCAACCAAGTATGATCCGAGCATAAGAGGGGTTCATAACAACCGCCTTCTACTTGCAAAGTACTCTTGTCGTCACTTAGACAGACTAGACAATTTCACGCAACCCACAAAGCATTGTGCCAACCTCCATCATGTGTACAGTCGTTGCACAACATTGTCCTTCTACACAGCCACCTTGTGGAAAAATAGCACCATCTTGCACCATGCCGCAGCAAATCATCACTTTGCAACCCCTTACATCATATGCCTTATGTGCAGCGCCAACGAACATGGCATACAACCTCTATGTGTTCTGCATCACTTTACAGCCCCTTCCATCATACACCTTCCATGCAACACCAGAGAACATGTCAAACAATCTTTGTGTGGTGTGCAACTTCGAAACCCCTTGCATCATGGACCTTCCTACCTAGCACAAGGTAAACATGCCACACAACCTCCACGCTTCGAGCATCACCACATAACTCCTTGCATCATACACATCCCACACAATGCCAAGAAATATGTCGCAATTTTCCACACTTCAAGCATTGTTGTGCAACTCTCGGCATCATGTGCATCCCACGCAATGTCAGGATCCATGCCACACAGCTCTGAACTCTACAATACACACATCACCCAATACACATGGAGCGTAAGTTTCAGAGCTTAGTCGGTTGAGGGTTGCGTGGCAACGCCTTTTACATACGGCAATTCTAAGGGAAGAATTTTAAGAATCTCGTTTCACTCATAGCGTCATCAAAGTATCACAACATCCTCACACTGACTTGCAGCACCCACAACGTCATCGCTATATCTCACAAGATCTTGCAACATCCTTGCAAACATGCCACACAACTCAACTCCTGCAAAGAACCTTCAAGCTAAGCAAGCAATAGAGACACCCCCCACCATGTTGTTACATACCAAGTGGCACTTCCAAAGCCCATGTTATGTTGTGGAATTTGTTTGCATATCATGCACCTGGCAGTCAAGTCCCATATTAGTTAGAGGGGGAGGAGTCACACATGGAAGCTCAATCATTCCAACTTCAATAATAGTTCTTTATGCCTTCGTGGCTTGCAATGATATATGTAACACATATTTGTAGCATTAGATGGTGAGTAGAAAGCCAAAGCCAAAGCCAAGTAGCCATACCTCTCTCACGAGAGTATGCCATGCACCCATACATTCCCAAGAGTATTCCATGTACACCACAAGCAAGCATATAGTACGAAAAGAAACAATCATACATCATTCTCAAGAGTGTGCCATGTATAGAATGCACAGATATAAAAATAACTTGATGTCCTAGTTCCTTTACTTTCTCTAGTTTCCGTCTTGTTTAATATTGCTTCTGCATACACATATGACATCCACGTCTTCATATAAAGCATTGGCTCTCAGACCTCATGAGATCCAAATCAAAGCAACCCAACAAGCTTCTAAGGCTTCTATTCACCAACTTTCTTTGTCCAACTGTTTGGAGATAGTAGGTTGAACTAAAATTCAACCTTTTTCCAACTTTCTCCACAAAGTCTTCCAAAAATGACCAAAAAATGGTCAAAGGAACCAAAACTCAAGCTTTTACCCAACTTTCTTCCCACAATTCTCTAAAAATGACCAACAAACTTTCTCGACTCTATCCAAGACAATGCTCTTAGTCAAACCATGCAACCTTGTTACTTCTTCAAAACATTGTTATAACATAGGTGGAATAGCTAATCTTCTTACTGAACCGCTAAAGTATGCAATGTTTGAGAATCTTTGAGAATCTTGAGATAAAAGCGTTAAACTCTTGTTCATTCAATTTCTCGCTTAAACAAGCAATGGTATTATCTTCTTGACTCAAAATAACAACTACTATCCCACTAGCATCACAATCAACTTGGAATACCTTGTTGAAGTCCGACAATGCTAGCACCAATTATATCGTCACCATTTTTGAAATCTGAAAGTTACGTTATTTGGTCATCTTCTTCGAAATCTGAAAGTTATGCTCTCCAAAGATGAAACTCTTTTAAGTCAACTCTCATTGTTTCCATGATCGGTGCACATATCCCACTAAATTTTTTGATGGACTTCCTATAAAAACTTGATAACCAAAGAAAGCTTCCGGTTCAAACATGCTCCTTGGTGATGACCACTCAACAAGGGCTACTACTTTTTACACAATCCATCCTCAATCCATCAAGTGAAATCACAAAACTCGCGTAAATAAATTTTTCTTTCATAAAACTACAATTCTTTAAGTTGACCAACAACTTTTCTTTCTTCAACTTTGCAATACTAGCCTCAAAAGCAACACGGTTCCTCTTTTGTTTTTACTAAGAACTAAAATATCATCCAAAAAAATAATGACAAACTTACAAAGAGATGATTTTGACACTTCATTCACGAGTCTTGTGAGTGTGCTCCATTCATTTGCCAACCCAAATGGCATAACTAGCCACACATGCAACCTATTTGTTGCCTTCAATGCAGTTTTGCACTCAAAAACTTCTTGAATCCGAAGTAGATGATACCCACTCTTCAAGTCAATAATCACGAAGCACCTAATCTCCACTTATGCAATCCATCAAATCATCCATCCATGGCAATGGAAATGTATACCTAATTGTAATCTTGTTAATGGCTCGGACCCATGCACACATGCCATTCTCCATCTTTCTTTAGTGCTAGTACGGCCGTAACCACACATGAGCTCAAGTTTTCTCATATCAAAACCTTTTCCAATAGCTCTTTTACTTGCTTCTCTACCTCCTCATTATCTATAGGTAAATAAAATAGGTTACATTGTTCAAGAAAACCAGATCCAGAATTACATAAATGTGATGGCTAATGCCCCTCGTAAATCGCAATCCATCCGAAAAGTACTTGGAGATCCCAACACATTCTACCAACAAACTCTTCGCTTCCTATGAAATTTCAACCACTCTATCCACCATCCCAAATTGCATGGGCTGGAGAACAAAAGCAAAACATGCCTTCTACTTCTTCACCTCTTTCAAAAGCTCTTTTCTAAAAATCGGCAACACTTTAGGACTGTTGTCCACCACTTCTCCCTTATCCTTCAATGGGCTCAATGTATACTTCCTTCCACACTTCACAAGAGTAAATGTATTGGCCCTACCATCATGTATAGCCTTCCTATTGAATTGTCAAGGCCTTCCCAACAATACATGATAAACATCAATAGGCATAATCATAGTTCAAAAAATCGTAAATCGGGATTAATCGGCAGGCCAAATTTTGAATCGGAAATCGGGAATCGGCAAAAATCGGCATTAATCGGCAACTTTATCGCTACTTTTAAAAACATTTAAATTCATAAAATATACTTAAATTAAATGTAAAAACAATGTTAAATGATGCGAGAAGTGACTCTATAGACGATTTATCTTTATTATTACTAATTTACTATTATAAACGATTTATAGACATTGTTAAACTTAAATTAACTATTATGAACGATTTATCTTTATTATTTATGTATGCGTAAGTAATTAATGTATAACATATATAGTATATACTATTATATATTAAATATCGTCTACGGCATATAGTTTATTATAAACTAACTATATACTAAATAAACTATTATAAACTAATTATATACTAAATAAACTATTATAAACTAACTATATCATCTAGGGCATATACTATTATAAACTATCTATATACTAAATAAAAAACTCAGAAACCTAGGGCCACGAATACATTATGGAAAAACTATGAAAATAAATAAAAAAGAATTTTCAGGAAGCCACGAAAATGGTTGCAGGTGGCCACGAAAATGGTCAAAAAGCCACAAAATGCTCTAAAACAGACGCGGAAATGGTCGCAGGGGGAAAATGAATTGCGCAGCAGAAAAATGGTTCACGTTTTTTGATTTGGTCTTTTTTTGCTTTTACACCAAACCCAAACGATTTTCCACGGTTTTCGCGACGATATTCCACGATTTTTTGAAGGTTTTCTCGCCAGAAATCGTCGATTTATCGACAGTCAAAATCGCGATTTTTGTAAAGATAAATCGTTTTGAATGCCCTAGCCGATAAATCGCGATAAACGTGCGATAAATCACGATTTTTAATACAAAGGGCATAATGTCAAACGAAACTTCATCTTTATATGACCCAATCTGATAATTAACCTAACATTTCTTACTTACCAAGATTTGATGTCCTCTTTACAACCAAGACACCTTGTATGGGTTTGGGTGTGTGATATTCTTCAACCCAAGCTTCTCTACCATCTCATTAGACAACCGATTGTTTGTTCTACACTATCAACAATACCTTTGTAGCACTTACCTATGGATTTGCATACATTTCTAAAAAGATTCTTTCTTTGCAATGGATCTTTCTCCTCATAGCTTGGTTTTAATAACACATTCTTCATCATGAGAGCTTCTCCATGTTTTGGTTACTCTATGTGATAGGGTGATGCGATGCTTTCCCTGTTTGCTTGTGCAATGTGATTGGGTGATGCTTTGCTCTTCCCGTCAACTTGTGCAACATAATTGCAAACCTCATTTCTCCAGCTGTTGTGCTTGTGGGCACTCAAATGACCTATACCCAACATCTACGCACCAATAACATGTACCCATGAATCCTCTACCTCTTCCTCTACCATAGACTCCTCTTCCCTACTTGCTTCGCCTTCGTGAGTATTTTGTCCTCTTCCATTGATTGTTTCACAGGTCACCCCTTCCACCTTCAAAGCACATTGATATGCTTCTTCCACTAAATGCAATGGTATCACTCCAAATTCATATTGTAAGGAAATATGAAGACCATTCACATACCTTGAGATCTTCTCTTTGTCATCTTCAACATGACCAGCCCAAATGATGAGCTTGTAAAACTCCTTTGTGTAATCCTCTACACACATTTCCTCTTGCCTCAAATTCTGCAATTTCTTGAACAAACTCAACTAATAGTCGAAGCGAAAGAACTTACCCTTCAACTTTGTAACCATCCTATCCTAAGACTTGATTTTGTTTTTCTATCCTCTAACTTTTTCCATTTGCACATGACCCCGCCTCAACAATCCATGTCCCTTCAACTTTGTGCAAGAAAACTTCACTCTCTTGGGATCCTCCTTTGCTCATACTCAAAATACTTTTCCAATTCAATGATCCAATCACTAAGATCCTCACAACACAAACTTCCTAAGTAACTATGCATGTCCAACCTCAGCTTGACTCCCATCGTAAAGAAGGCCTTCATGAAACTACCTTGTAATTCATCTACCAGCTCTTAAAGTTGTCCTTAGCTACCACTCTAGCTTCGATTCCTCTCAACATCTGACAATTTCACAACGCTTCGATTGCTCTTACTCCTCTTCTTCCAAGGGGAACTCCTTTGTACACCATTTCTTCTTCTCAAAACTTTCTAAAATTGCAAGACCTCTTTCACACCTGCAACAAACCTACTGGAGCCTCACACAGCCAAATGATACCAAATGTTGCAGGTCCAGTAAGAAGGGGCCAAGTTAACGGCATCCTTTTCACCCAACCTACAGACTTAGAACAAAAACTCAACATTTTATTGAATGTACAACTCCATTACATAGATTACACACTCGACACTTCTTTAATTCAAAAGATAACTACAATACACAGCTCCTTGACGGAGTTGTTACAATTCTTTGTTTTGGACTGAACACCACCCCTAGCAAGCTCCTAGCCTAATTCTTCTATGTTCTTGGCCCTCTCCTAACGTGCTTCCACCTTTTTCAAACAAAAGAAATTCAGATCTCACCCTATTACATTCTTAGAGCCTCTTTACTTTCCCAAGCCTTTTGGAAACACTTGAAAACTAACAATTTTCAATCTTGGGGCTGTTACTTTGTGTCTGAAAACAGTCGAGGCATCATCACTTTTTGCAATGGTAGGTTATTAATCACCAGTTAAAGTAGATTGGTGGTTTAAACCAGCAGTTTCATCGTCTGTTTATAAAAGGAACAGTATGATCCTGACAGATGACTGGAACCTCCTTCTCATGTATTTTATGAGGTGTTGGCAATATGGAGATGTTCCTTGACATATTTGCTCATCTTCAACGTGCACAACAATGTTGGAAAGATGACGAGTTGCGCAACACGCAACGATGTTGGCAAGATGACAAGTCACGTGACACAATAGTTACCAAATCCGGCCGGATCTGCACAAAATCCGGCTGGATCCAGATTTTTCAGCCAACCCAGATAAATTCGGTCCAGGTCGGCCCTAATGTAGAAAAAAATTATTTTTTTATTTTTAACATTTTCTGTAGCTTTCTCGAAAAAACAGTCAACTATCAACCCTATATATTAAAAAATATAACATTTTACATTACATTATTGAAGTTTTTCATTGTATTTGTCAAATTTTCATATTTATAAAATTCAACTCATATATATTTTGGACCGGATTTTTCCGAACTTTTTCAAGAATTCCAGATTTTCGGATTTTTTTCCCCTCCCGAACAGATCCAGATTTCCGGACCTGGTAACTATGTGTGACACACAAAAATTGCACTCTAATTGATGTAAGATTGCTTGCGAACCTCAATGCTACTGCATCACTGCCTTCTATGGGATTCAGAGCAGGGGTTCAATATTTCAATAATATTACTGCTTTCTTCAAAAGCCATAGGACCTCCAAGAAAAAGTATATCCTTAACAAGATCAATATTTCAATAATATGACTGCTTTCTTCAAAAGCCATAGGACCTCAAAGAAAAGTCTATTGTTGAAGATAACAATGGAATAACAGTTATAGGTTTTATGATCTCATTTTGTTGCATCACTCAACCATTTTGAACCTGAAAGATAACAGTAAATGTATTGACACAAAAAGTCCGATAGATGGAAGTGTATAACATAAATTCTTCAAATTTACAAGCATTTGGTAGCTATGTTAAAAATTGTGCTTGGACTAGCATTGACTAGACTTGCAAATCTTTAAAAATGCTTTAAATACATGCCAACACAAACAAAAACAAATATTTACGAAAACACCTGTAATATCCCTTTTGGGGATAAAACTGAAAATTAAGGTAATTAGCTCAAAACCAAAGATCTCCCAATCTGATTTTAGAAACCAGCCAACTGAAAGTAATCTGATTTTTGCAATATTCTAGGGCAGCAAACTGTTTGTGGAATTCAACTTCACTTTTGAGCCTTCAAAACCCTTCAATTAACCCCACTTGAATTTCTAAAATTATGTTATAACCTCAACAATCATATAATGCAAGAAATCTGATTTTTAATGCCCTAGATATGAAGATATGAATTTCATAAACCCTTGTCTGCAGTGTATCTTTAAAAATTCATAACTCAACATAGAAAGCACCAAAAATCATGAAACTTGAGATATTGGCCTTATAAAATATAGAGAATAAGATGATAATTCCAGATTTGCCAAAATGTCACCGCACATACCAAAACATCACTCCAATATAGGTCGCCCCTCTTGAAATTAAATATAATTTGCACCAACAATTGATAAAATGGAAGATTTCACCTTTATAAATCATAGGGAGCTCAACCATGCAAAGAAATCACATAGAAACCAGCAATATCCTTGAAAACATACCTCTAAGCAAGTCGCTTAGGGCAGAAATCTGTTATAACCAGCAATGAGATCAACACAAATGAGATAATGTGGGTTTTCGTCCACACTACCCTCTCCTCAAGGGTTTTCGTCCTTGGGAGGTACTCAATTCAAGGGTTTTCGTCCTTGAATGAGGTGGAGAAAGGGCTTCAACAAGCAACCTTCACCAATAAGATAGATTCACCAAAAGCATCCTTACAAATGACTAAGCGACCTCCTTATATAGACATAAGGGGTGCTTATTACAATGCAATCCAAAAGGTTGACCCCTTAAGGGAGGATCTTTTAAAAGTTCATTAAGTATTGGGCCTACATGCCACAAATACTTATTTTATTTCCTAATTACATAGCCATCTATTGGAGCGCTAATCGCCCAATAGGAATACATAAATATATAAATGAAATAACTATCAAAATAATGATGCAACTACGAAGCTCAGATCTTCCCCTTGCTTTCTCCTTAAACCCACGGGAGAAAATGGGTTAAGGTCTTCAATTGGAATTAGCTTGAAAAGGGGACATGACAACACCTTACAAGAATAATTTCCCATACGTAAACCAAAAACCCTTATAATAGTTCTGCAATAGAGTCTAGACATTGATGATAGAGTTGCATATGTACAATTGTCCCTTAAACCTAAATAGCATACCGTTGGACAAATTGTCCATTAATATTTATAACGGAAACATTAATGTAAGTCATTATAGATCAAGCTAATAGAATGGAGTATGACTCCAATTGTAGAACAAAGGCAACCCAACCCCTATAGGCAAGTGAAACTCACCTCATTTAGAACCTAACACTCTTATGGACTCCTATTGCAAAAGTTAGCATAAAGGCACCCAAAGCTCCCTACACTTTGCAAATACCTCTGCACATTCATTAGGGAAACACTATCTACAAGTCTGAAGCTTCCCACTAGGTCTAGGGGATTGCTTCCCACATTTGCAAGCATCCAAAGTCACTCACTCAAGTAGATTTGCAAGAGAGAAACTCAAGTCAAGCTTTGTCAAAGAAAGAATGTCAAATCTAATTGCACTACAACTAGATATCACATGCTAGGTGGAGAACAATGTGTGGTTTGAGGCCTCTTCGAGTAGTGCCAACGTCGACAATGGTGCACAAGGGTGCCCACAACCCAACTAATGTTTGTTTTGTAGGACTCTCTATCCATGGTTAGGGTTTGAAAGGTTAGGCAGGGCCAATGAGGTTCCCGTAGTGTGACCACCAGAGAGCGACAGAGAGCGACAAAAATATTCAGACAAGCAACAAACCCATAAAGTTGCAGATCACGGTTTTGAGCAGGTCAAGACCATACAAATAGGTCAATACCGTATGGACGCTCCAGCCACTACTATACGATGGTGCCCAAGAGCATCTTCAAGTCATAGTTCCAATTTTGAGGCATTCTCAGGTCTAGATCTCCTTGTTCCATCATTCAGATCACCCAAAATTTCCCATAATCACCTATAATCAGCTAAGTGCACTCAATCTCATGTATTTATGAACTTGTATTATATCATGTACATTGTTAAGTATTAATTTTGATATTGAATGGTTAATGTTGGAAGTTAATTAATCAAAATAACCCCTGCTAATTCCATTTCATTCCTTTTTGGTTATGTGTAAATCTAATACAATTCCTGCTCATCTCGACACACCGCACTAGTCGCTTTTTATCTTGCTTGACCATTGTCTTAGAGTATTCCTCATCAAGCTTGACTTGAGTGTTATGCATTATGTGTTGTGTGTGCTACATTTTGAGCAAAAAGCCACACGGACTTCCTTGTTATCCTAGCATGATTGTTCTAGCTTTTGGACCTACAGATTTTGGGTACATCTTGGTTGCGCTTTTCATTTTGTCCCATCATGGGACGATCAATAGATTCCATTTCCTATTGATATCCTGATTTTACTCTCGTATAATATGTTCCATTCATTCCAACCACAGTTCCATTGACTAAAGCACCAGCTTGAATGACATCCCTTCAGTCCATGGTGCTGGGATCACAAATAAAATTAATGTCAACCAACACAGGTGGAAGCATGATTTGATTCATCAATGGCCAAGTGTTCAAATGATTCATGATCATAATCTGATATGCAGAGGCATTCTGATAAATCAAAAACGGAATAGAAATCAAGTCTGCCAATTACAAGGACAGCAGAACTTAAAATGGAAAAAACAAGTGCAGCTCTATAAAAGATTCAAGTTACAGGAGGGTCGCGAGAAAAAACTGACGGGCTCATAGACAAACGGGTAATAACCTTTATATTTTTCTAATTTCTTAGTATAATTTTCTTTTAAAATTGTCAGCCCTTTTCCAAGTTTTATCCATTTTAACCACAGTAATTAAACAATATTGAGTCATCGCTGTGTAAGTGATCAAGGGGTTTTGTTTGATCCTAGCAATATAGACAAGGAAATCCCAATTGCCTCGTCATAAACCATGGGAATTTGTTGAGGGTGTCAATAGCCACGCAACATTATTTTATTGAAGTGTGTATGATTTTGTCATCGCATCTTCGACAACATACCAAAACAATCCTCCTTCGAATGGGAGCATCTAAGCTAGCCTTAATTGTTTTATTTGATCACCTAATAGCCTTTTCTCCTACATTAATGCATTTAAAAAAGAATAAAATGCATTTTAAACAGCCAAGCAGTGATTCCCGTATGATTTCAAAACATGGAATGAAACTACAATCAAGCACACCAATTACACGTATAACAGCAGTAAAAAAACAAGCAAGTTTTTAAATAAAACATATGTTACACGTGCGCAAGGAAAAAATGTGCTCCACTCAAGAAAGGAACATGGAAAAAAGATATTTTACCTTTATGTAATTTAATTGCTCAATCTTCTCCAAGGTTTTCCTATTTCAAACCCGTGTAATTGAAAAACAGGGGCCCTTTAGCCACATCATATCATTGACATGCTTATCATGGCAAGGAGAACAGATCAACATACTTGGAGTGTAGATTTTATAAGTTGAAGCCTCCAAGATAATGTCAACCATCTATTTATTCATACATTGAATTTTGCCCAATATTTTCTACAATAGGTTGTCCAATTATATAGCATTGTTTGACTTGATGCAAAGGAGGAAACCCGAATATTGCCAAAGCAATTACACTTCCTCAAACAAATATTTTGAGTTTATCTTGAGCAAGGTTTAATGGAATGAAAACCAATATTTCAGAAGGTTAACAAGTCAAGCTGAAGCTAACTGATAATTGAAAGAACTTTTTTTATCAAATTTTTAACCTCCTTCAGAGTTATGTGGACAAAGTCAGGTGTCGTCTACAAATTAAAGATGAACAAATCTTCTTTCATGACATGTTGCCATCAAGCCATATATTCAATTTTGTTCATAGGCGTGATGGAATATTCAATTAAAAACGGAAAAAACAAGCTGATTTTTAAATAAAATGTGAGTTACAAATGGGTCACAAAAAACATGATTTACTCGAGAAAGAAACGGGACAAAAACTTTTTAATTTTTGTAATTTCATAATATGATTGTTTTAAAAAATTGCCCAAACTTATCCAAGATTTTCATGTTTTAAACTGAGTAATCGAAAATCACAAACAATCCAATCACATCATGTCATTGTCATGCTACCGTAACAAGGAGAGCAGATATACTGGCATCGGTTGGAATATAGATTTTATATGTTGGAGCCTTCCCAAATAATGTCAACCATCTATTTGTCCATGTGTTGAATTTGGCTTATTTTCTACAATAGGTTGTCCCGCTATGTACCATTGCTTGACTTCGTGTAAAGAGGGAAACCCATACATTTGCACGGCCTTTACGCTTCCTTGAGCCAAGAATTTATGTATATCTTGAACAGGGTGTGAAGGAACAGTACCCGTAATTTCAGAAACTTAACCAGTTGACCTGAAGCCGATTGACAATCAAAAGAATGTTTTTTCCCAATTTCTTACCTTGATCAGAATCATGGTAGGTAACAATAAGGTACAAGCAACAAATTAAAAATGAGCATATCATCTTTCATGATCCTTCACCGCCAAGCCATATAGCTGATTTTCTTACTGGCATGATGGAGCATTCAATTCAATCCTTCTCTTATGAGTACAAATAAGTATGGCAAAAGAGAATCACCTCAACTGATCCTTTTTCATAGAAAATCAATCTAGAGAAACCATTAATCCTAATTTTATGTAAGCCATTAATCCTAATTTTATGTGAGGTTACAGTATTGCAACCAACTTCTTATTGAACCAAATCAGAATAAAAACTGAAAAGGCTCAATGTGCTTAATAACATTTGTCACTGGCTCCACCGTTTTTCAGAATTTTATGTCTTTTCTATTGATAAACCAAAAATACCAAATGGATTAGAGATTGCTTTTCTATGCATTGTTCCCCTTACAGATGTAGCCTTTGCGACTGTCTGGGCTCAAAGGATCACTTGTTTGTTGCTCTTTGAGAGTGCTCTTATCTACAGTCTCTTGAGGTGTTGCATTCATGACAAGGATTTACATGTTCTTAAATTTCACATTGATGACTGTAAGGGAAACACCCTATCCAGATGACCACGTTATCCATAATCAGAGGTGGATATTTTCATAGTTTAAGTGTTGTTCCCAGACTGTGCCAGATAGCTCAAGGACAATGTGGAAGAGTTTTCACCAGGTATATATTCACATAAATTCTTGCATAGTTCGCCACTCCTTGATGCAATGTTAACTCAGAAGATGCAATGCATTTTCCAATAGCATTTCTAATTCTTCTATTAGTTGCTAGTTGCTTACCCAAGGAACTCAACGGGCAACAGTTGCAAGTGTCCCAAAGAGCACCATGCGAGTAATGCTTCTATGGGACTCAGAGCAGGAGTTAAATATTTCGTTAATATGACTGATTTCTTCAAAAACCATAGAACCTCCAAGAAAAGTGTATCCTTAAAGATAGCCATGCAATAACAGTTAATGTTTTCAAGATCTCATTTTGTTGCATCACTCCAACCATTTTTGAACTGGAAGATAACAGTACATGTAAAGTACCGTTAAAGGTCTGATAAATGGAAATACATAAATTCTTCAAATTTTACTAGCACTTGGTAGCTATCTTGAAAAATATGCTTGGGATAGTATAGACTGGACTTACAAATCTAAATAATTGCTTTAAATGGATCCCAACGCAAACAAATACAAATACTCAATGAAAATACCTCACGAGACTGACTTCCCATACCTAAAGTAACAAACCCCTGTAAATAGCTCTGCAATCAATTTTGATGATAGTGTTGTATTTGCACAATTGTCCCCTAATCCTAAAGAGCACGCCAGTGGCCAAATTGTCCATTAATATTTATAAACCAAAACACTGATCGAAAATCATTATAGATCAGGCTAATAGAATGGGGTCTGACTCTAGCAAATGATCAAAACAGACAATCCAATCCCAAGCAGGCCTAGAATTATGTGATCCATCAATTGCCATGCTTGTGAAACTGCCCTATGACAGAAAGATATATGACCGTGCAAACATTCTAGAGTAGAACAACTCCCAAAGTCATTGCCACTTACACTCCTTGCCACTCCACATCTTCCTAAGCAAGCCCAAAATTATGTGATCCATCAATTGGCATGCCCACAACACTGCACTGTGAAAGAAATTACTATCACCTCACAACCATTCTAGAGTAGCCTAACTCCTGTAGTTAGTGCCACTTATTTTACTTGCCCCTCGACATCTAAACCTAGCTCAATTTTTAGCAAGATATGTAGAACTATTTATACCTGCAGGGGTAGAATTATTCATAGCTGCAGCAGTAAAGCTATTTGTATCAGCAGGAGCATACCTATGTGTATCTCAGGGCAGTGTTACATGTACAGCTTGAGTTAGTCCCATTTCTATTTTTGAAAAAATCCACCTCAACTGAACATTTTAGAAATTTTCGTCGATATCTACTCTTGAGCGCATTGATAAAGGAATTGGTAAGATGTATCGCTCTAGGAGAGAATGTCACAAATTGAAATGCCACCTCTACCTCTTTCTTTTTCCTTTTCTCGTTTGTAAATTTAAAGCATCAACAGGCTCATGCCAATCAGGTACACAAACGGGGGCCCATTACCTGGGTATGTAGCACGCCCACTTTTTCAATTGGTTTATCGCAGCCACATTACTGCAGGATGCTTCGCCCAATGACTCCCAAATATGATTTCAAACTGCACTCTGTTTAATTGATGTGAGATTGCTTGTGGACCTGGATGCTCCTGCATCACCGACAAATGGCCAAGGCCTAACAAACAATGGGGGAAGAGGAAATGTATACTTTGCATCTAAGTATATCAGAGTGTGCAGTGCATACAACAACATCCGAGAAACTCACTCAATGCTTTGTTTGAGAGATCAAGAATAACAAAGGCAGGACCTTTCAACCAAAACAAGTAGCAGCGGGTCTAATATACAAAAAGCAATAACTTTGTCCCAAGTCTATGTCCACTCCTTTTTGGCTCCCAGATTCATTCTTACTGGATAGTCCCAGACACCCATGGGTCTTGTCAATATTATTAAAAGCTTCCATTCTGTTTCATTCAGTAATTCTGATTTCCTGGAACTCTTAGATGCCTTCGAAATCTAAATATCCTAGTCCTCTTGTGTCAGCGAATGTGGACTCTAACAAAGCATTGTCTTACAGAATTTCTCATTAAGCTTGACTTAAGCGTCATGCATTATGTGTTGTGTGTATTACATTTTAAGCAAAGTTGCACACACTAACTTGTTATCCTAATATGGTTAATCTAGCTTAAGATCTTCTGACAGATTTTGGGCACATCTTGCTTGCGCTTTTCATTTAGCCCCATCATGGGACAGTCAATATATCCCACTTAAGATTGATACCTTTAATTTTACTCTCATATAACAAGTTCCATTTATTCCAACATTGTTTCCATAGACTAAAGTAGCAGCCTGAAAGACATACCTTGAGTCCGTGATGCTCGGATCACAAATAAAATTAATGTCAACCAACATAAGTGGAAGCATGATTTGATTCATCAAAGGATAAGGGTTCAATTGATTCATGACCATAATTTGATATGCAGAGGCATTCTGATAAACCATAAATTCAACATTCCCCCACTAATAGTGTTCTTATAAAAACTTCATGTAATAAACCAAGAAACAAATGGACCCACACAAAACTGGGCCCCTCTGAGAAATAAAAGGCGAATTAAAAATGATTCTGATGGACCTATACAACTGATCTCACTGCAGCCATATACCAAAAAGAGCTTAGCTACATGAAAAAGGTGGACTGAGCCTACTTCCCTATGATAAAAAGGGTTCATAACAGCCTCCTTGAGTTTTTGCGAGTCCCTTCCATTTTTGATAAGATTGTTTAAGTTTTGGCAATACTCGAGTCCAAACACTAGACTCAGCCAGCCAAAAAATAAAGGAAAAAAGCTCTCGTTTTCTGGTCAACAATCTCATTTTTAATAGGCAAGTCTTTTGCCAAGTTTCATTCCTTGTGGTAGTGTTCTTGTCAAGTCTGACCATTGTCACTATGGCTATGCTATTTGTCAGCATTGTGAAATATTTATGCAATTTGAAATGGTAGCATTACCAATTAGAGGTCCCTATGTCCATCAGATTCATGTAATATCACGCATATGAAAAGATTTAAGGCTGCATTTTTGCACATCAAAAATAAATTCTGAAAATGATAAACCTCACTTGCCTGATGAATGCCACTTTCATGTGCAAAAGCATTTGCTCCAACAATAGCCTTATGTGGTTGTACAGACATTCCAGTAAGCTCTGATACCTGATTGCATTAATTACAGTTAGGAATGGCAATAAAGGCAAACAAATCAAATCTCTTGTATGCTAAACAACTGTAAAACAAGAAAAGTAAAGCACGGGCATACCATTTTGCTCGCCATAATTATCTGTTTTGTATTAATTCCAGTGTAAAGGCCATCTAACTGCTCTTTACCGCGGCATCTTATGGCCATCACCACCTGTGAAAAAGCAATATGTATTTGAATAATAGCTATCTACAATGATCTGTTATATAACAGATTTAAGGCTTACAATAATTAGTTTTCAATGTTACATAAACAGAATGTGAGGCATACATACTCTAGCGAAATTTATCATTGACCGAAATAGAACTATTCGAGATGAGATCATAGAAACCTAATGCAAGCACCAAAAATTAATAGATCATTACAAATGTTCCCAGGTCCCAGAAACCAATGGATAGAAACTCTCACCAATTGTCATATTGACGATACAAGCTTAATTTGGTTCTCAAATTTCTATGCTTTTTAAGGCAGTAAGTTGTTTTATGGACTACATATCTCATTTTCACACATCTGTACGTGCTGGACCTAATCACTTGCCAACCAGATAACAGATTTTAGTTACAGTAATCAGATATTTACCCAGGTGGCCGATTATTTCCTCTTGGCTTCGCAACCTTAACCAGTTCCAAATTACTGAATATATCAGATGTTCTCGTCATCCTCTGCAACTATCTCCACCATGGTAATTTTTGAATTACAGACTTAGATTTTATTAACACCCACTTAAAACACAAGGAAAACTATTATATTTCAGCAGATCAACAAACAAGGGTGGCCATACCAAGACAAAAATACCTTTGACTACAGATCCCTTCTTTATTATGAAGTTTAACAAATTTCTTTACAGGATGGGAAGGTTCACTTTTCAACTTCCTTTAATATAACCATAGTTACCTAGGACTCCAGGACGGGGGACGGGGTTTATGGAACTGCAAAAATTTCCCAGATTTTGGGGATGGCAGGGTGACGGCTATTAAAATAACATATAGAATTATAAATATTAAAAATATACAACTAAATTTCTAAAAAGTTATTAATAATAGTTTGTAGCAGTCTACCATCCACACCTGTGCTTGAAAATTTATGTATTCATCACTCTTAGCTCTTATTATGTCTTTGTCATACAACATAGTCGGCTTATGTGTAAACTTTTTGATTATGACTCACTGCTTTTAATATTTTTTATTTACACAACCTTTCTCTTCACATAAATGATAAAATTATACATATAGGGTTTGTTAAGTGATTGAAGCTTCCAAAGTAAATTTTAAGTAGATTTATAAATACAGATTTTTTTCAAATAGAAATGCATGGCTTCCAAAACAAATCTTACCCTATAAGAGTATATCAGGTCCTTCCACATTTATTTCATTTTCAAGTTTATTCGAGCCCAACACAATGGTGTAGCTAGATCAAGCCCATCCATTCCCAGACAAAGGGAACTTTACAAAGAAGGTGATCAATTTGTTAATCAATGTGGAACCTTTCAATGGGTAAAACTAGGTGATAAATTCAAAATAAGTGCTTGATGTGGAACCCTTCAATGGGCAAAATTATGTGATGAATTCAAGATAAGTGCCTTGATATAGGTATATTGGAAAACTAGTATTTATTTATCTTTGAAGTTTGAAAAAGGAAAAAAATGGGGTAGTCGAGGGGGTCATCAGGTCGCCCCTAGAAAAGGGGGCAGTTCAGGGACGTCCCAAAAACGCTCTGATTTTCAGGGACGTCCCGGTGATGCCCCTTGAAATCCACCAGAAAGGAAACATGAGGGCAATGTCATGGATGCCTGTATTTTGGGGGGTAGAAATCCCCATGTAACACTGGATATAACACATGTATGCACCTCTAATCTCAAGGATATGATCTTACACTGCTGCTCCTTGTGAAGACTAGGCAGATTCGTGTCTCAATTCCATCATCTCACCTCCTTCCAGTCATTTGTAACTATTGATGGTAACTTAAAACAATTTTTATAATCGCACATATGATAGATATTGTGAATGACCACAAAGCAACATATACATGAGCAGCAGAAGTTATTGGCAAGCTACTAGTTAAGTAACCAAGCCATCCTGATTGTGGTCAAATCACCAACCATTTCATTTCAAGAAGGAGATGACCTTCAGAGATACACTTCAATCTATTGAGCAATACAACCCAATAGATAAAGAGGATTCACCAAGAGCCCATTTACCACAAACATCTGCCAAATGACATGCTTAAGAAGTTGTTGGGGAATTCTAGCTACAAGACCTTAACAGACGCTCACCAAAACAAAAATACAAATCTTGAAGTGTAATGTCCCCCTTTTCGAATTAGTTCCAATTGAAGACTTCTTGACAGTTTCTTACCATGGCCAAGAAGGATAAGTGAACAGGGGAAGTAATTGAGCTTCATTTCAGTTTTCTTTTATTATGTTTAATGTTTTCTTTCGTGTTTTACTCCCTAAGGCAGGTCAGCTGGGATTATGAGATTCCCAACAAGGAATTAAAAGATAAAGTGAAGCTTGGAGGTCAGTTTTCACCTATTTGGCCTTTGGCACCAACCAAGGGATATAAAAGGAGGTCGTTTGGCCTCATTTGGATCATCTTTGGCGCATATACACTTACTATATTGGTTTTTGGGCTGATTGCTCAATACCTTTCCACTTGAGGATGAAAACCCTCTTGTGTGGCATCCAAGGAGGACGAAACCCTTCCTTGTGGCATAGTGGAGAACGAAAACTCTCCATATTGGTGAATTGAAGACATTTATTGAAGACTCTCTTGCTGATTTGGATCTAGGGCATCAAGAAGAAGACCTACAAAGAGCTTTGGCATATTTTGGAGCCCCTCTCCTAGGGAGTGACTAGGGTTTGAGTGTGATTTGGTGTCTTCTAGGGCACATAACTCATTTATTCTTTGATATTCAGATTTATCATAATTTATAGGGCTGGAATCTATCATCTTTTGTAATTATTGGGGTTTGGAGACCTCTATTTTGATCATTTCTATTGGTTGTACCTCTATTGTTCTAAATTAATTTTCCAGTTGAGTATTTGATCAAGTTTCATGGTGAAAAGTGGCTTAAAATCTTCTTAAAGTGTTTTCCTATGTTGTTGATGAGTTCTTTGATGATATTTGGGTGATTTCTCACTAATTACAAGTTGTTGTAAAAATCAGACTGCTGATTTACAGCTGTCATAAAAACCAGTTGGCTGATATAAAATTTGAGTTTAATCATTTGGGGTTTGTGTGATTTCCTCCTTTTTCAGTTTCAGCCCTAGAAAGGGACATTACACCAAGCCATCTTGATTATGGTCAAATCACCAACCATTTCATTTCAAGAAGGAGAAGACCTTAAGAGATACACTTCAATCTATTGAGCAATACAACTCAATAGATAAAAAGGATTCTCCAAGAGCCCATTTACCACAAACACCTGCCAAATGACATCCTTAAGAAGTTCTTGGGGAATTCTAGCTACAAGACATTAAGAGACGCCCACCAAAACAAAAATACAAATCCTGAAGTCTAGTCACAACCCACAGCTGAAAATTCCCTGCTGACTGCCACTATACTATCAAATTCATCGACATATGCAAGTAGAAATTTCTCTTATTGCCCTTAGCAATACTAAATTTGCAGACTTTATTGATTTCAGAGGAAAACATTCCTCCCCAATCTAAATATAGCTAAGGACCTTATGACCTAGGTCTCATGAACTAAAATGGGGAAGCAAACCTAAAGTACAAAGAGAAATAAATAAGAATCAATTATAAACGGAAAGCATTGGAAACGCTTAGATGGGGAAGCAAACCTAAAGTAAAGAGAGAAATAAATAAGAATCGATTGCAAAACGGAAAGCATTGGAAACTCTTACCTCTCCAGGATAGGTGATGTATAGCATTTATAGTTTTGTAGTACCCAAAATTTGAACCTAAGGCACTTGGCAATAATCATTTGGCATTTATCTCACTATTATTCTATTTACGCATTAATTGACTTATCATAAAGGCATCTTGTTCAATTCCCGCACTTTGAGCCCACTATGTCAACACTTGTCACTCGCTTTTTGCATTTTTGGAACCAACGCACCTACATTGAACAAATCTACATACTCTTATTTATTCGCCTCATGTCTCTAATTAGGTCTCAAGCTAAACCCAAATAGAATCCCCAATAGAGGACAAAATCGCCAACATTTTTGTCCAAGGCCAGCGTTTACGTTCGTTGTACTTGCGAAGGTCAAATTTCAAATGCACAAGTTACCCGAATCAGCTAAAGGTCAATTGAGCAGGAAATCATTTGCACAAGTTAAATTTAAAAGCATATACACCTTAACTCATTAGGGTCATCTCTTGACATCTTGGATCATCTAGAGGAAGCACACTCGAGGATAACTTTTGGCCCTTATCAATTAATCAGCAAATCCTTAGAGCACTACGACAAACTACAAGTCTAAATACATATTTATTTTCTGTCCGAGATAACTCTCTTGCCTGAGTACATTCGTGCACATCTACCAAGAGGGTGAATTACATAGGCTTTAGGCCTTTTCGATGTACTATTACATAGGCAACGCTCGGCAGTTGGGGGAATGTTGAGTTCAATATGACCAAAGGAGACTAACCCCTTTTTCAAGTCACAAGGAAAAGGGCCAAGGTTTCTACACCGGAAAAGCCATTTGCAAGTACAAAAGCATGATTGTCAGATTCTAAACATTGATTCCAAATCCAAGGAAACAAGTGCACGAGGTACTAGAACTGAGTTGCAAATCAGAAAGCCTAAGGATAAAATCGGCCACAAAAGGACCAAAAACGATGGGCGTTTCAGTCTGGCTCAAGCGATCAAGTGTTGCACTCATTTTCATATCACAAGAATTTACAAGCACACTAACGACACTATACAGCCCCTTGGTTTTAAACCATTATCACACTTCCAAACTTTGCAAAATGGTGCTACCTTTTCTAACCCTAAACCAAGTTTATTTTATATATCTTTCAAGAACAATGATTGATCGTATCTTATCAATACATGGTTTAGAATTCATGTCTTTACAGTGCTTACTATATTTATATTTTGAATCATCATTTAACATGGAAGTAATTTATCTTAATTAGATTAACCCTAGTTTTAATATTACATTTTGATGAACACGCTTATTTATTTATACACGCAACCTAGGTTTTCAATTCTTGCCCTTACGGTTTAAGATCTCAATCCACCCTTGTTGCTTTTAGGCCTGATATTTTTCCTCTTTAGGGTTTTTCAAAACCTTTCCACCCTTTAGAGCATGCTCAAATACTATCTTCTTATGCCATCTATACAAGTTACATTTATTACCACAGCATGCTAAAGTGCTCAGTTAAGTGGAACCCACTTAAGATTATATCCAACTACCCTTAGTCCCTCATCATTTTAAGAAGATGGCCCATATCACTGATGCTCTTGTGTCCTCTCTTGTTGAAGTTACTCTTAACACGACTGAAGGTGACATTGTTTATGTTAATGGCAATCCTACACACATTACAGAGAATAGAATTGTCATTGGGACCATTGCTAATCATGAAAGGTGACCAATATGAAACTGATAATGATCATGAGTCTATTATCCAGTAGAAACTGCCTACAATCTCAATTGATACATTCACTCAAATCCTCGAAAGACAAATCAAACAACATCGATATTCGTTTCGTCGTATTACTAGCAGCCCACAAACGACAATGTACACAATAGGTCAAAATAGGAGAAACTCAGACTAAACCCTCAAGCTATAAAAAACACCTTCTAGAGGTTCTCCTCCCCCTCTATAGGCTACTTTTCATGTGTTTAATCAAGCTTTACCTACACCTAGTGTTCCAACTATGGGGGCATCACACATGGTCCCTCAGGCTGCTATGCTTACATGGTATGTGGCCTTTATAGTTGGATCTAGTACCACCTATGTTACCCGAAAACGCCAACCAGGGCAGTGCACCCACGTATTTCTGCACCGAGTACTGGTATTGGTCCTAGTACTTTTCCTGAAATGTCTCCAAAACAGTCCTTGGTACCACTTTGCCACACCCAATACCTTTTTGTACCATTTCAGGCTGTACTTGGGGTGTTTGTTGTACCATTTCAGCAGTACTTTTGTTTTTTAAATGTCAAAAATAAAAATAAAAACTAGATACTTTTGTTTCAGCAGTACTTGAGGAAAATCTAGATGATATATTCTACAATCTAGATTATAATCATGTACGGATGAACATTTAAAGCATGTTGAATATTTCGAACTTGCATGAGTAAAAAGTATTTTATCTTTTATAGACAAAAATAAGTATTATGCATTTATATGTATATATGATAATATATTGTACGAACGTTTCTGTATCATTTCATACCCAAGGGTTTTCTGAAATTTGGCACTTTTGTGTTTCGAATCTGTACTCGAATCAAACCCGTACTCGCTTTCCTGGCAACCTGGAGTACCACACATATGGCCCAATCTCCTATTCCTAATGCATATCTCCAATAACTCCCAAACCTGCAAGCACAAATAGCTCTTCTCACGCAATATCTATTGAGGGTCAATATGAGTTCCATTGGGTTAATAACCCATTAGCCCCAGAGGTCCTTAATTATTTGTTACCGCTTGTGTTTGTTATGCCAAAGTTCTCATTCTATGATGGTAAGACAAATCCACAATAAGACCTTTTCACCGTCATGGCCTCTTTATGAACTATGTAGGTGATGATATCCTGCTAGACAAGCTTTCTTCACATAGCCTCAAAGACTATGCACTAGATTTGTTTTATTACCTTCCTTCAGGGGCCATTAGGTCATTTCAAGCTTTAGCTGACAACTTTCTTATCCATTTCTCAAATAACATTGGACAACGCCTCTCATTTGCCCAAATCACTCAACTCAGGCAACAATCTAGTAAAAGAGTCACAGATAATGTCTTACGATATAGGACTATGCTTATACGATGGCCTAAACACATTGATGAGGATGAGTAAATTAATGTATTCATTGCTAGCCTTGCCCCAAAGCTAAAAGAAAAAGCCATGTTCACTAACTTCACATCTTTTGAGGACCTATGTCAAATGGTCAAGGTCTATGAAACTAAGCTCCTAGTGGCTAACATGTTACCATATGAGAGCATGCCTTCTTCTAATAGAAATGAATACCAAGATAAGCCCTCATTCAAATACAAACCAGCTAACAGCAAGAAATTTAAAACCATCAATGTAGCACAACGGGCAGCTGCAGTAACTCCAACACCTCCTATGTAGCGATATAACTATTTACCACAACCTCCTCTCACAATTCTACAAATACTCCTTGATTGCAATCTGATTCAGTTACCTCTGCTCACTATCATTGATATGACAAAACCACGTGGTTTGAGGTTCAACGACAAAGTGTCTTTACGATTTTCACGAATGTCGTGGGACATGCTCCAAGATCCAAGAGCTCATTGATAACAACACCATTTCTCTACAAGACTTTGAGCCCCTCAAACACAATGTTAGCCCAACCGAATGCTCAATTAAAATTGTTCACTTATCTATTACCAAACCATGCGAAGTCCAAGGCGGATTTAAGTATGTACGGCTTATCATGCAATACCCCCTCCATTGACCTTTGTGGCTTATGTTCATCTAGTTCTTAGCATCATTGGTGTAACTCAAGTATATCACAAATAATACAATCCATCACCTTTTCTGATTCAAAGATTCCTCTCGACGATGACACACCATCTAGACCTATATTCATTCACGCACACGTCGATTCTTAACCAATCCAAAGCACTATCGTAGATAGCGATCTAGCCAAATCTTTGCACTATGGCACTTGTTATATCTTTAAGTTATACTAGACAAGACCTTGTGGACACCACAAACACGATTAAGGGCTTTGATGGCCAATGACAAAACCCTCTTGGGGGCATAGTATTCTTAATAAAGTCTAACCTAAGATGATGGCCACTTAGTTCCTTGTACTCCCTTCCAACGCCATAGTCAACATGTTACTCAATGCCCATTTATCCTAAGACGCGTGTTGTTCCATTCACATTACACAAATGCTTGGAGTATGTACACAACATGGTAGTGATCATTCTTAGTGTCCTATATGAGTACCCTATTAAACCTATTTCAACATCTACTTCAGCTTCTTCTCCATCGACTATGTCCCATACTAGGGCAAAATCTTTGTAAACCACTATATTAAATATCGATCATATCCCTAGATGTATCATGCAACTCACACCAATATGACATCAGCAAGAGCGCATTCAAACTCCTCATCGGATAAATCTTGTGTTATGTAGACGTGCTCAACACATAGTAGTTAGGAAGCAACCATGGAAGCGTAACCCACATGGGACACCAATGCACTCTCATATGGATCGAGAGCCTACGAATACCGTGGACTACTTGTGACCCGCGACATACATTCACACACACTACCGAGGACGATAGCACAAAGTATCATATTGCACACAACAATATATCGGGCTCGCGAGGTCATTACACTTTGGTGAGCACAACTACTTTTATTCTCCGCATACCCCGCCACTTGAAATAGGACATCCCTTGAGACGATCATCGCTAACCTTCTAACTCTTACCGTACTCACCTATACATAGCTTTTTGCACGGACATACTCTTAGCAAAATTACAAATCATTTGACATCTTCTCTCCTAATCCATGATTAGGTAGTTAACAACGATGTAGCACATTTCACAGGTCTAATGTGATTGTTGAGGAAACAATTACTACCCAAGATGCCAACCCATCTCTTCTACCATTTACACACTCTATGCCACGAGCCACTAATATCAATTCTCATTAGCAATTTTCCCTTTGCAATCTCCTATAGTGAAAATAAAACAATAATACAACATTACAAAAACACAAAACCAGACTCGCATATGCCTTGTTCAGTCACTATTTAGATGTAAGTCTTATGATCATTCAGATTTAGCACTTTACATCTATCCTATCCTCTCGCGCTTGAGATTTATAGTACCAATCCAGCGGTCGCAGATACCTACACCCATGGGCATCACACACTTTACGGCATTTATGAGCTTAGTACCTTGGGGGCAACTCACCACATTGGAAGCATGTCAATCTTGGGGGCATCCTATCGATTGTGCCTAATCAAATCATGTCTTTAGCATATCGGCTTTTTATGGCCCTCTACCTCGAGGGATACCCACCACGTTGGGAGCATACCTACACCAAGGGCATCTAACCGACTTTACTTATAACAATCATATAATTATACACTAGTCCATTGTTGGTATAGCACTCTTATCTGTCTTGCATTGTTTATTTCTTACAAAGCATGATATATTGTGATTTATCCGATGATCACATTGTTTATTTGCCTTATTGCATACTTCTATACTAGTTGATTTTCTTGGCCCTAAGACCTGTATTGGATATCCGACGGTGTTGTTTATAACTTTATACTTTGCTCATTTCTTAGCTATACTCATGTTTGCCTCTATATGTGATCCATAGGGATCCAAAATGACTCTACTTCATCAGATCAACTAGCACCGAAGAAGGAAAATGAAGAAACAAAGGTTTTGTCTTTATGTTAACAGAACCGCCACTCGTGCAGAGTGGTGGTTATAGAACCGCCGCCCAACCCGGGTGGCGGTTGTGTGACCGCCGGGTCTCGCATTGGCGGTGGTCCTGGCTCTTTCGGATAGAAAATAAAATTCAAAATGAACAATCCCAAAATTGGAAAGGTTGTCTCGTGTCTCTTCTCCTCCATGACCTTTCCCATCCTCCAGTGCACGGAGGACATGAGAAGGGCTATAAATACATGTAGGAAGGAGAGTTTTTGATTATCGAAGCATGAAAGCAAGTGAGCAAGAAATTCTTAGTGTTGGAATTGTGTTTGTAGAAGAAAGGAGTGTTGAGGCAGAGCAAACAAGTAATTGGGAGGAAGTGTGAGATATTATCTACTTCTCTTTCATACTTATTGTAAATTTTGTACTTCTTAATTGAATTGGCCAATAAAAAGTGGGAAGAAAGAGCATTTGCCCTTCCCGACTAGTTTTCCTCCTCTGGAGGTTTCCAGGATAAATTTGACGGTGTTCATGAGTTTATTATCTTTCGTTTTCTGCAATTGTTGATTCTAACCATAAGCAAAATTCATTCACTAGTTATCTCTGTCATTTTCTAATCAAAAGTAGAACAGCAGCATTTAATTGTGATTATGTGAATAATTCCAAAGTAGAGAGTTTACATATCATTTTGGTATTAGAGCTAACAAGTATCCAGGACTGTGGTATTCGTTCTTGGATTTGTATGACAGTGACGAGATCTAAAGGCGAAGAGGCTTTACCTTGCGATCCAGATATTTCTACAAGGAAGTGGAAACAGAGAATTCGGGGACAAATGGAGGAAGAGAACTTGGTCCATAGAATCGAGATGTTGGAGACCATGATGGATAGGATGTTTAGAAGACAAGAAGAACTTGCATATTTGCAAAAGACGGCTTATGTTAAGCAAGACTCCATGGACTCAATGGTTCGAGGCTTAGCTCAAATGTTTGGCATAGGGAGGAGCCACATGAGGAAGAATATGAGGAACAACATGAAGAAGAGACTTCAATGGCAAGAGAGAAAGGCAAAATCTGATCATGCTCCATTTAAAGTCGAAACTAAAGTTAAAATTAAAAGCTTTCAAGGACAAGTAGATGCAGAATTGCTTGATAAATGGTTAAAACAATTGGAAGTCTACTTTAGAGTCCATAATGTCACTGACGCATAGAGGATCACCTTTGCACGTCTCAAAATGGAGGGACACGCTCTGGTTTGGTGGGAAACCCATCTAGCCACTTGTGAAAAGAAGAAACGTCCTATTGTGAAATCTTGGCAAGAATTTAAAGAATTACTTAGAGCTAACTTCTATCCTATTGGCCACAAGACTGACCAAATGATTAAATGGCAATATTTTAGACAAGAAAGTGGTCAAAGTGTGCAGGACTATACTATGGAGTTTCGGAGGCAGGCCATGTTGCTAAACATGGACTTGGAGGATGAGGATATTCTGACTAAGTACTTGGGAGGACTTCACACTCACCTTCGAAGAAAAGTCATCTCCACGAAGCCCAAAGATCTCAACGAGGCGTGTGTGCAGGCATACTACATAGATGATGAAAAGAAGCAAGGAGAAGTAGAGCCAAGGGCAAAGCAATCAACAAATCAGCAGAAAGAAAGAACATGGGCAAACAAGTAACAAGGGTAAGTGGAAAGGGAAAGGTAAACAAGTTGCCACTACTTTAAATACTTGTAAAGATCCCAAGAATTTTTGCAAGAATTGTGATATCAATGGTCATACTGACGCTACATGTTAGAAGTTGCATCCGGAGTTACATCCGAAGAACCAAACCAAGGACTCAAAGAAGTCCATGACAAATTGTAAAGACAAAAGAGGAGTTTGAAATCGAAGATGACTCTGATGTAGACGAGAGGCTTGGATGCATGGCCACCAACATGGACAGCCAAGAAGAGGAGATGAGTAGACTATTCCATATCAAAATCCAGATCAAGAGAACTAAGGTAAATGCTTTGGTTGATATCGGTTCTCAGTCTAATTTGATTTTTGAAGCAGTTGTAAAGAAGCTTGGTTTTGAGACTTACGAGCATCCACACCCTTATCCTTTGGGTTGGGTGAAGAAGGGTGTTGAAATTCAGGTAACAAAAAGATGTAAGGTCAAGTTTGGGATAAATTCCCAATTTATTGATGTATTGAAGTTGATGTTATTCCACTTGATGCTTTTGATGTTCTTTTAGGGAGTCCTTGCTTGTATATCGTGGGATGCCATATTTATGAGAAGGAAAACCGTTACATCAAGGTTGGGATCAGCTACAACATCCGGGCACACCAGCGTAAAACACGGGTTACTATGGTGAGTGTTAACCAAGCAAAATGACTTATTCAGAAAATCATAATCAGTTTTGTTTACTTTTGTTAAAGGATAAACAAGATGGGATAGAAGTTTCAAAGATTTCTAACCAACGAAAACAAGATTTGGATAGTATTGTTCAATCTTTTCAGAAAGTTTTCCAAGCTCCCATCAAGTTACCACCAAAACGGAAAGTAGAGCATGTAATTCAATCACATGCGAGTCCCCTCAACCAAACATCGGGTTGTATAGGCAATCCTTGCTGGAGAGTACTGAAGTAAAGAAACAACTCCAGGAACTACTAGACCAGGGGTGTAATACGTCCGAGCACCTCACCATGCGGTTCGCCTATCGTGATGGTGCTAAAGAAGGATGGTTCTTGGAGAATGTGCATCAACTACCGCGCTTTGAACAAGATCACCATAAAGAACAAATATCAACTTCCCCGCATAGATGATCTCTTGGACCAGCTTTAGCATGCCAAATTCTTCACGAAGTTGGATCTCAAGTCAGGTTATCACCAAGTCAGAATGAAGGGAGAGGATATATGGAAGACTGCCTTCAAGACAAAACAGGGGTTTGTATGAGTGGTTAGTACTTCCATTTGGTTTATGCAATGCACCCGTTATATTTATGAGATCGATGAATGATGATGTATTGCAGATTTCATAGATTCATGTGTCATTGTTTATCTAGATGACATCTTGATTTTTAGTGCCACATGGGAGGAACATCTAACTCATTTGCAGCAAGGCAAGTTCTCGGGAGAAACAATCGCTTTGTAATATAAAGAAATGTGAATTTGCCAAACAAATCACTTGTTTGTCTTGGGCACGTGGTCGGAGGAGAAGAGCTACGAGTGGATCCAAAGAAGTTGGAAGCCATCACCAATTGGCCAATGCCAACAGGAGCCACAAAGACTAGGAGTTTTAAGGAAGTAGTACAGTACATGCGGAAGTTCATTCCGGGCTTCTCCACGATTGCAGCACCTCTACACATAGTGGCCGCAAAGAGTAAGGGTTTTGACTGGGGTAAGGAACAAGACAAATCCTTTGAGTTATTGAAATACAAGATTAGTCATGCTCCAGTACTTGCTCTTCCTAATTTGCAGCAGCCCTTTGAAGTAGAGATAGATGCCAATGATTACGCTATGGGCGCAGTGTTGCTTCAAGGAGGTAAACCCATATGCTATCATTCTGAAACTTTTACTTCAACAGTTAAAGGATATTCAGTATATGATAAAGAAATGTATGCACTAGTTCAAGCAATTAAAAAATGGAAGCATTATTTGTTGGGTAAAGAAACTATTGTGCACACTGACCACAAACCTCTCTAGTATTTGCAAGCACAATCTAAATTGCAGCAGGCAAGGCACTCCAAATCAATGGGGTTCCTTAAGCAGTTCCATTTGGTGATCAAATACAAGGGTAGTACAAACTTGGTGGCAGACATGTTGTTTAGGCCGCCCACACAGGAGAAGTTCTCCTGCTTGGTGACTATCTCTTAGATCGAGCCCTTCACGAAGGAAGCTTACGGAGAGGCATATGCCCAAGACAGAGACTTTGGGGTGACATTTCAGCAGTTGCAATCCCAAGGGGCTGAAAGGACGGGGATTGAAGATTGTTATCACAAGGACGGGCTACTCTACCGATGGGGGAAGCTTTGAGTGCCTAAAGAAGAAAGACTTCTATTGATGAGGGAAGCACATACCTCGAAAGTAGGGGGACATTTCGGTGTT
The DNA here is from genome assembly GCA_018340775.1 of Taxus wallichiana var. yunnanensis. NCBI lineage: Eukaryota > Viridiplantae > Streptophyta > Pinopsida > Cupressales > Taxaceae > Taxus > Taxus wallichiana. The sequence continues at coordinate 218,570,580 of CM031243.1, read as the reverse complement.
GGTAAGACCCTAGCCCACTTGCAAAGTACGTGTATTAGCCCAATATGCAAGAAGTGTCAAAATTTATACATGGATGTAAACTTTGTTGTACCAAAGAAGCCTAAGACTAGGAAGGAGGGTTTATATATGCCTTTTCCAGTACCTACTCGTCCGTGGGAGGACATTTCTATGGATTTTGTAGGAGGATTACCTATGTCTAAACATGGCCATGACTATCTCTATGTTGTTGATAGATTCAATAAGATGTGTATTCTTATGGCATGTAAAAAGATAGTAAAAGCACATGAGGCAGCAGATCTTTTCTTTGCTAATGTATGGGTGCATTTTGGTTTGCCAAAGTCTATTGTTTCTAACAGGGATTCCAAGTTCTTGGGAAAGTTTTGGACTACTTTATGGGACAAGATGGATACCAGGTTATAGAGGAACACGGCTTTCCATCCACAGACAGATGGACAGACAAAGGTGGTTAACAGGACTTTGGTACAGTTGATCAGAGGGTATAATACCCAAGGACTTGGGATGAGTCCTTAGCCTACATTCAACATTCCTATAACCGGGCAGTAAACACATCCAATATGAAGTCACCGTTTGAAGCATGCTTGGGATATCTACCTACAAATCCGCTTGACATAGCAGTTGGGCAGCAGGATGAGGAGGAGACACAAGACACGGAGGTGACTAGAGCAAACAAATTCATTGAGAGGATCCGGAAAATCCATTTCAAAGTCAAAGAACAGTTAGAGAAATCTCAAGCCAAATACAAGGCTAGGCACGATCAACACAGGAGAGAACAAAAGCTTCATGTTGGAGATAGAGTTTGGCTTTACTTGAGCAAGGAGAGACTACAAGGTCAAGCACGGAAGCTCAAGCCACTACGATATGGACCCTTCACCATATTGGAGCAGGTTGGAGAAAATGCCTTTCGACTTGATTTGTCGTCATTTATGAGGATGTACTCAGTAGTAAACTGTGAGAACTTGCACCTATATGAGCCATCCATGTTAGATGAAGATGAAGGACTACAATTGCTACCTTCCATTGAGGATTGCGTCTTAGACTCACGAGGTGAATTGGAGAAGGATGTAGTGTTGCAGCAGAAGGTCAGAGAGACTAGGAGAGGTCCGCGGAGTCTTGGCGGTTGGACTCAAAGGAAACACACCGAGGCAAGCCCGGTGGTACTCGAAGCAAGAAGTGAGGGAATTATTTCCTCATCTACTCCCCTACTAAGCTTTAGTAGGACCAAAAGTCTCTTAAGCGGGGAGGTGTGATCCATAGAAATCCAAAATGAGTCTACTTCATCAAATCAGCCAAAGACCGAAGAAGGAAAATGAAGAAACGGAGGTGTTGTCTTTATGTTAATGAACCGCCGTCCGTCCCAACCCGAGCGGCAATCTCAGAACGCGCCCAACCAGGGCAGAATGATCCTATGACCGCTTGGCTCTGCATTGGCGGTTGTCCTACCTCTTTTCGAGACAGAAAAATAAAATTTGAAACGAACAGTCCCAAAATTGGAAAGGTTGTCATGTCTCTTCTCCTCCATGACCTTTCCCATCCTCCAGTGCGGAGGACATGAGAAGGGCTATAAATACATGTAGGAAGGAGAGTTTTTGATTATCGAAGCATGAAAGCAAGTGAGCAAGAAATTCTTAGTGCTTTGGAATTGTGTTTGTAGAAGAAAGGAGTGTTGAGGCAGAGCAAGCAAGTAATTGGGAGGAAGTGTGAGATATTATCTACTTCTCTTTCATACTTATTGTAAATTTTGTACTTCTTAATTGAATTGGCCAATAAAAAGTGGGAAGAAAGAGCATTTGCCCTTCCCGATTGGTTTTCCTCCTCTGGAGGTTTCCAGGATAAAACTTGTTGGTGTTCATGAGTTTATATTCTTTCCTTTCCTGCAATTGTTGATTCTAAGCATAAGCAAAATTCATTCACTAGCTATCTCTGTCATTTTCTAATCGAAAGTAGAACAGCAGCGTTTAATTGTGATTCTGTGAATAATTCCAAAGTAGAGAGTTTACGATCAATATGCTTCACGCTTCTTGCATGTTGTATAATATGTCAATTCTAGGAACTTGTATGTTTCATGCTTTGTTTACTATGCGTATTGTCTTCTTTGTCCTGCTTCTAGGCACTTGAATGTTGTTTGTTTTGTTTTCTCTACGATATCGTCTACTTTGTCTACTTTGCACTATTAGAGCATTTTTGCTCTCGGCACTTGTATGTTGTATGCTTTATCTACTTTGTGATATTGTCTACTCAGCAATATTGTATGATGTATGATCTTATTTTCTTTATGCAATTCTATGTTGTATGCATTGCCTACTACCTACTTGTACAATATTGCCTGCTCTAAACACTTATATGTTGTATGATTTGTCTACTCTGTGATATTGTCTAAGATGTCTACTCTACGATAACGTATGAGGCATAATCTTGTTTGCTCTAGGCACTTATATGTTGTATGCTTTGACTACTTTGTAATATTGTCTTCTTTGTCGGCTTTGTGATCTTATTTACTATATGCTTTGGATCTTGCATGCTATATATCTTGTTTTCTAGGCACTTGTATATTGTATGTTTTGTCTTCTATATGCTTTGTATGCTCTAGGCACTTATATCCTATAAAGCATATGTGTGATCTACGCATTTGTATGTTATCTTCTTTGTTTGCTTTATGATTTGTTTGTTCTATGCACTTGTATGCTTTGTGCTCTATTTGCTTTGTGCACTCGTAAGCTCTACGATTTGTTTGCTATAAGCACTTGTACGATCTATGCTCTATTTGTTCACATGTCATTGTTGATCACCACGTTGATTGCTCACTACTTGTATGCTTTATGCTCAAATGCATATGGTGTTTGTATGATCTATGCTCTATTTGCTTCCCAATCCTTCAATACATTAAAGGCCCTCTGAAGTTTAGCAAGGATGGAGGTAACCAGATCCACCTGACTATCCTCAGTCGGCAGATTATCTTCAATTGCAATTTCAACATTTGCACCCGAATTATTCCCACTGGGTGCCTTCCATTTTTGGCTGAGCTTCATTTAACATATCATGTTGAATAGCTTCAATTTCGGTCATTTGAACATCTAAAATCCCAGGCTGGACATTCTCCACATCAACGAGCAGCTCCTCTTCCATAGCAACAGGTCCATTATCAGGAGAGTCCGGGTACAATACAGCTAATCCCAAGTAGGGCTTCAAATGAAGTAGCTCGAGCTCGAAACCGGGTAGTATCGTGAGCACGAGTCGAGGGGGTTCCAACAAAGCAGGAGAGTCGAGATAGGGCTGACCAGGAGAATGGGGAGGGGAGATGCTACCCTCAGGGGAATCAACACCCTCGAAGGAAGAACCAACTATGGCGACCTCTGAATCAGATTCAGAGATAACTTGAAGACGACGTCGATGGCTGGAAGAGGGGTGGGAAGCGGGGGAAGGAAGAGGTGAAGAGGTGGAAGTGCGGCGAGTTTTGCCTGTCTTGGTAGGAAAGTGTATAAGCTTAGCAAGGGATGCAGCAAATTGAAAGAGAAGATAAAGGAGGCATTGATGGAGAATGGGGCCTTCACCATCCCTGGCCAGATTAATTGAATGCTCCAAAGACTGATATAAAAAGGCAGATAGGTTGATTTTCTTACCCCAATGAAGGTGCGAGAGGATGAAGAAATGAGGCCCGTAAACAAGTCCTGTAGAATTCGCCGTCATAGTAAAGTAGTGCATGATGACTTCGGCCACTCTGTTTTAGGGGGACTCAGAGATTCCCTCACATAGCCCGAAAGGTATTTAGTTGGGTTTTTGCCCTTCTTGATGAAGTCCTAGAACTCCGCCTTCAATGACCGCTTGAAATAAACCACTCCTGAAGCCAACAAACCAGTCACCGAGGCAATGGCATTGGTCGAAATAGTGAAGAAGGTATTTCCAATCTGCACCCCCCCTCGATCGTGTAGCTAAGACCCCAGCATTTAAACAATGGACGAGTAGCCCGAAATTCTCTCCAAGAAGGTGGTGATGCCATTTTCTTTCAGAATGTCCCTCTTCATCATCTTGAAACTTGGCACAAGAAACTAGTTCTACACGCTTAAGCTAACCACCCATGTTGTTTTGCCAATTGAAATACGCAGAAGTGATGTGAAGAGCTCTGAATTTAAAGAATGCGTTTGCTTTTTGCGAGGTGTTTGCATCATGAGTCCACTTGTACTTGTCATGATTACGATGTGAAAAGGCACATCTTAACCCAAGATCCGCCCGAGTGATATTACGTTCACCGCATGTGCCTAAACCATTTGGGTGTCGCATCATCATGATGGAGTAATTATGATCACCGCCATCAAAAGGAAAGGCTTCCTTATTACTAATTTTGTTGACACCAGTAATAGCAAAAACAAACCCCAAGAGCCTAACTAGAATAGGAACAATCATTGTGAATGATTTGAAGAAGATCATTAGGGAAATTCCCTACCCAATTTTGTTGATTATCATGGAGGACACCTATATTAGCCAGCGTCTAGCCACTTTATTCCCTTCCCTGTAAACATGTTGAAACTTGATTTCTTGGAAGCGATTTTGGAGGATGCGAATGTCGCAATGATATTCTTGATAGTCCATTGCCTAGGTCCTCCGAGTTTAGGATCTTTATTATGTTGAGTGAATCGCTTTCAATTATAAGATGGCCACTCCCAATTTGAAGAGTAAGTTCAAGGCCCTTAAGAATAGCCAAAGCCTCACCTCGAGTGGTTAAATCCTTCACTAAAATTAGCGGTAGTAGCAGCAAGAGGGGCACCATTGTTATTACGAAGAATCGCACCCCCACCAGATTTCCCAGGATTCCCTTTTGAGGCACCATCCGTGTTTAGCTTAATCCATCCAAGAGGGGGAGGGGACCACCGTACCCAAAGACGAACAGCCAAGGCCGAGGGTTTAGCCTTGAGCTGAATCGCAAGCTGTTGACACCAATTCTTGTTGTCACAAAACTGAACTTTTTGCTGATATTTCTTCCAGAGGCAACTGTTAAGATTGTCTTGAAGAGTATAACGAATGCTTTTGGCAACCTGTGTAGGGTCCATACTTTGCTCTTTGAAAATTCTCTTGTTTCTTTCCTTCCATATACCCCAGAGGCCATGCGGGAGGATAAGCTTCCAAGCAAGGGAGAGGATCTGGGTGCGAAAAGGGGGAACACCATTGATTGAAAGTGGCCTGGAGGGATTCAGAAAATCCAAACTCCCAAATGTTTCAGGAACCAATTCCAAATGGTTTGGGAGAAGGAACAGTGTAGAAGAAGATGGGAGGACTCCAAAGCATTACAACAGAGAACACAATGAGAAGGAAGAGAGAAGCCTCTTCTTTTAAGGTTTTCACCAGACAGAAAGCATTCTGAATGAGAGCCAGGAAAAAGCCAATTTTAGGAATTACCTCCTTAGGCCAAATGTTGCTTAGAAGAGGGCCAAAGTTGGTACGAGGCTTTGAGTCATAAGCAACTTTAACAAAAAGGATCCAAAAGAGGAGAAAGGCCAAATACGTTCATCGAGGCAAGGAGAAAGGAATATATTGAGAGAAGAGAGTGTCTCTCAAACTTTCAAACATTGACTGGGTTTTTCATTGATGCCCACTGACCCTGTCAATAAGCCAAGAGGGTAAAAAATTGGACATCACCATGTATCCATTCACTTTTTGCCATGACGGTTGATAAGGGGTCTTTTGATTGAATCCCGGAAGGGTCCTGATAGAGAGGTTTATCCCCAATCCACCAATCCGTCTAGAATTCGATTTGACTACCATTTCCCAGATGCCATTTGGTGCCCGCACACAATAGAGGGAGAGAGCTAATCACCGAGTTCCAAATGGCAGAATGCGTGGAGGTGAGGAATTAAGGAAGTTGCCTAAATGTGTCAAATATTTGGATCTTAATAGCTGCACCCAATGAGAATTACCATAAGCCACTTCCCATCCAATCTTAGCAAGCAGGGCTTCATTCATGTCTGCAATGTGTCTAAGCCCCAAACCTCCCAATTTGGTTGGCTTACAGACATCATTCCAAGAGACTAAATGGATCCTCTTCTTGTCCTCCGATCCAGACCAAAGGAATCTTTTTTGAATCCTTTCAATAGCATTGATCACTGAAGAGGGCATTTTGAGTAGGGACATGAAATAAATAGGGACTTTGAAGTGTAGCTTTAACCAACTGGAGTTTTCCTGCCTGACTTAGAAGAGCTCCTTTCCAAGCTGCCAGCTTCTTCTGGTATCTTTCAATGACCGGGTTCCACATACTTTTAATTTGTTTGCCTTTGAAAAGAGGAATGCCAAGATAGGAGGATGGCAAGTCCACTATACTGCAACCAAAGATATCAGCAATCCTTCTTTGTGTTTGTGGTGGAGTGTTTATAAAGGCTATGCCACTTTTAGTAAAATTAATCAATTGTTGAGAGGCAACTTGATAGTTTTCCAATATTTCTTTTAGAGCTCTTACTTGACAATAGATGCTACACTCAAGAGAAGAGTGTCGTCCGCAAACTGGCTATGAGTAGCAGTAGGAGAGCGAGTAGTGATTTTGATACCGAGATAGTAGCATGGCGCTTAGCTGCCTCTAAGGCTCTGCTGAGAGTATCTCCATTAACAAAAAAAGAGGAAAGGTAACAGAGGATCCCCTTGTCTTATACCTCTGCTATTCTTGAAGAAGTCGGTCGAGATACCATTTATGAGGATTGAAAAACAAGGAGTAGCGATGCAAGTTAAGATCCAACTGCACCATTTGTTATCAAATCCAAAGCATTGCAGCACTCGTAAGAGAAAGGTCCAATTGACTCTATCAAAGGCTTTTTGCGTCATGGACCGTAATTATACCTCCCTGAATAAGCCGACCACTAATGAAACCATTCTGTTGTTCAAGAGATAAGGCCATTCATAAGCGGTTTTAATCTAGTAGCCAACATCTTGGTGATGATCTTGTAGGAAGTATTGCAGAGACTTATAGGCCGAAAGTTAGAAACTAACTTGGATCCAAGAGATTTGGGGGCCAAAGAAATGAAAGTAGTATTCCATTCTTTCATAAGAGAATTGCTATGCTGGAATTCATTCACTGCTTTAAAAGGTCTTGCTTGATGATTTCCCAGAAAATTTGGAAAAAGGCAGCAGGGAATCCATCAAGGCCAGGAGCTTTATCCCCTTTCATAGTGAAGACAGCTTTGTGAATTTCCTCCATAGAGAAGGGCTTCGTTAATTTTTCATTCATTTCATCAGTTACTAATTTAGGGATGTGTTGCAACATCTTGTACATGGCATTCTCATTGGGCGGGTCCTCTTCCTGCAAGAGATTAGAATAAAAGGAAACCAGTTCATTAGAAATATCTAGTTCAAGATAATAGATTACCTTCCGGAGTCAACAGCTCTCTGATTTTATCTCTACTTTTGTGCTTGGATGCCGTGATGTGGAAGAATTTAGTATTTTTGTCTCCTTGTTCAAGCCACGAGCTCTTGATCTTTGCCTCCAGTAGGATTCTTCTTCTTTCAAGGTGTTGTGGTATTCACTGAGAAGAGTAATTTCTTGCTTATGAAGCTGCTCTGTTCTACCTTCTTTCTCAACTTCTACAGATATGTTTGCAAGTTTCTGAGTTAGCTTTTGCTTGCGTAGCTTGATGCTACCAAACACTTTGACCTTCCATAGTTTAAGTTGTTTTTTTATTTCTTTAAGCTTACTGGAGAACTTAAACATTTCAGAGCCCTATATATTAATATCCCACCAGCTCTTAATAAGAGGATCTAACTGGTTATTTTCAAGCCAAGCCAACTCAAATCTGAAAGGTGGGTTTTTGGTTTTGAGATTGGTGTTGGCACATAGAAGTAGAGGGTTGTGATCCGAAGCTGCTCTAGATAATGCACTGGAGTGAGATCCAATCCATTGATCCCATTGCCCTGTCAAGTCTGCTTTGAATATGATTCCTACCAATTCTGCGGTTAGACCAAGTGAAAGAGGCCCCATGCAGGTCCATATCTAAGAGCTCCTCACGCCATAAGAAATCAGCAAGTGCTTCCATGTTGGAGGGGCTAGTAGGGGCACCACCCTGTTTTTCAAAGGGGTAGAGAGTATTGTTGAGATCTCCCATGATTAGAACAGGGAGATTGTCGCAACTTCTTATGAAATTAGAGATGTCCTGCCAAAGTTGTTCACATTGTGGCTCCAAATTTGGAGCATAAACGTTAATGGCGATCCAATTAGAATCAGAGTCCATTTCTTGGAAGAGCAAGCCCAAGAAGTTTGGATGCTTTAAAAGGCAATGCCCTTTAGAACTTTAGGATTCCAGAGAGTGCATAAACCGCCTGAGTTTCCGAACGAATGTTGGGTCACAAAAGAGGTGATAGGCCAAATTTTCGAGAGGCTGTCATCATTTTTTAGTTTTGTTTCCTGTAGCATAATGATATCAGGAGAATGGTTAAATCTCATATCCTTGAGGACTCTTCATTTTTGCAAAGAGTTGAGACCTCTGATGTTTCATGAGATTATTTTCATTTTTGGATTTGGGTTTGCTCCCCACTACCATGGGGATGGTACTTTGAGTTCCTTGTGCCACGCTCAGAGCTGATTCTTGTTGTAGCTTAACACTACCCGGGGTTCGCCCACATATTTTCTCAATGACCTACATCAAGTTTCTTGCTACACGCTTTCGGTCAAACGTCATCAAAAGAATGAGTGGAGGGGGAAAGCAGAGAATCAAAGAGAGGAAGGGGAGGAGGAAAGGGGGAGAGGGAATCAACAAAAGGAAACTCGAGGAAGGGAGCGGCAGAGGAGCAGGGGTGAGAATCCCCCAAGAAAGAGAGCGGGGGGGGATAAATGGGGGAAGCATTGGTAGACAAGAGCCCAGGGCCACCGCAGATGGAGAGGGAGAAGGAGAGCATGGGAGAAGTCGAAGGGATAACAACAAGACGAGGGATGGGGGAATCACAGGAACAACCATGGAAGGACAACCGAGGAGAAGGGAGCAGGGGGAGCAAGAGAAGCCCTAATGGGAACATCAAGATTGATTTCGCCTCCTCAAGAAGAGCAAAGGGGTTAGATGTAGGGATTACAGGAGCAACTTCTGGGATCACTTTTTGAACATATTTCCCTTTTTCTTAGGGGTAGCTTTAGGGTTTTTTGATTTAGGTTGTGGCTTTGTGGGACAAACAAGGGCTCTATGGCCAATACTTTTGCAGATGGAACTGCTTGTGGAACATATTCATATTCATATTCAATGGGTTGTGTCCAAATTCCAAAATCTGAGAGAAGATCAATCGATTTTGGGAGTGGACAACTAACATCAGCATTGACACATAAACGAGCATGAATAAATCTAGTTTTGGCTTTTGTGGCCTGATCAATTGCTATAAGAGAGCCCATAGAGAGAGCAATACCTTCGATAACCATTGGATCCCAAAACTCTAGAGGAAGACCGGGAGACGAACCCAGATTGGAGCTTGCGTCATGGTTTCGGTTACACATTAAAGCCAGGAGTCCATTTTCGAATGTAGAAACCTCATCTGCCAAAGAACCACAGACCTCCAAGAAGTGCCCGAGCAAAGTCTTCTTTGAAGCTAAATGAAAAGAGGATGAAGTCATTTGGCATAATGCGCAATCTCTAGGGCACCACAAGGGGCCCATTTCATGCGCGCCCATTTTTTGATATCTTCAAGAGGAGGTCTGGGTCCCATCAGCTTGCCCACCAGAGACAAATCTCTAGAAGCAGCAGTCGCAGTAGTGATGTGAGAGGGGATTTGAAGAGAAAGAGTCCCTTCAAGAAGGACATGCGACAACTTCTCCGTATGGGGGCAGAGGTGGACCCTTCCACCACATTTTTCCATGCCTCGGAGGAAGGCCGAAGTGACAGGGCCCCCTGAGGCAAGAGGGGCAGACTCCGATCTAGACCAGAGGGGTCCAACATCTGAGCAAACACCACAGGTTGCAAAAAATTCAAATTTCAGCGGGCAAGAAACCGTGAGCGGAACTAACATTGGTTAAGTCATGACTTGTCGCTTATATATGTTTATGATGGGCCTATCATGTCATGTTGTGTCGTGTGGTCTCATATGTCACTATGGATCCATTAGACGTCAAGTCATGTATTGTTGTCATACTACTATACCAATCATCGCTATCCTATTTATTGCATTATTGGATATCCTACCGATATGCCTCACAATACGATGACACCTATTACTTGTTCCGATATGTCCGATGTGCATTCCTCAATTTACCATGTTCGTTGATACACTATATATGGTTTACATATTTGATATTATGGTTGTGTACCTTATACGCAAACACTTTCTCTTTTGAGCTAAGTGATCCTAGCAAAAGATCCCTCATCTCAAAAGGGGTGCATATTGTGGGCTTTTTTAACAGTTCATGTAGATTAGAGCTTCAGGGCTTCAATTGATATCGTATGATTGCATTCGAGACAATCGATACCGAGAGCATGAACAAATTGGCTCATTACAAGAGCTACATTGGCTCCATTGCAAACTAGTGTGCTACATTGGCTCCATCACAAACTCGATCGCTAAATTGACTACATGGCATACTCAAGTGCTACAATGGCCCATAGCAGGTTCAAATGCTAAAGTTCTCATACCAATATTCACATCTCTTATGACAACACTGGAGACAATCAAGTGTAATTGTTCCATACTTTTTAATGTCAATTATTTCATATTTACAGATTTTATAATCATCATTTTTAAGCATTGTTACACAATTTGGCATGTGATTTACAAGTTTCACATGTATAACATTGAGAGAGTGAGAAAGCACATATACCAGCCTTGCATACACTATCTCCATTAGGAGGTTTGAATTTTTATTCATTTTTATCTAGCAATTTTCAATTATTAAAGTAAAATGTAGCAATTTTCAATTAATAAATTAAAATGGGGGTTATTTTAGTATCCGAAATTTGAACCTAAGGCACTTGGCAGTAATCATTTGGCATTTATCCCAGCATTATCCCATTTACGCATTAATTGACTTAATCCTAAAGGCATCTCACTCAATTCCCACACTCGAGTCCACTAGGTCAACACATGTCACTCAATTTAGCACCTATGAAACCAATGCATCCTATATTGAACATATCTATAGACTTATCAATATGACTCATGTCTCTAATCGGCTCCCAAGCTAAACCTAGATAGAATTGCCCTAAAAGCAGAAAATCAACCAACATTTCTACCGAGGTTGTCATTTCTATTTGTTGTACTTGCAACATCAAATTTCCAAATGCACAAGTTAACCCAATCAACTTAGGGTCAATTGAGTGAGAAATCATTCGCACAAGTCAAATATAAAAGAACATACATCTTAACTCATTAGGGGTGTCTCTTGACATCTTGGATCATCTAGAGGAAGAACTTTTGGCCCTTATTATTGAATCATCAAATTCTTAGAGCACTAAGGCAAGTGACAAGTCTGAACACATCTCTATTTGTTGCCTTAGATCACTCTCATGCGTTATAATCAAGTCAAAGATCATTTCCAAATGTTGGAGGACTTGTTAGGTCTTGTCAAAAAACACTATTTGTGCACATCCATCAAAAGGGAAACCTATGTACCTTCGAACACTTGCAATTAAAAATTTGTGCCGAGTGAAAAACAATTAATGTTTTAACTCTTTCTTTTAAACGCTTTCGCTTTATCATTCTGCTTTTAAATTTGAATTTCGCATCAACTTTATGGCAAAGAATTATGATTATGAATATAAAGAATATGTTGATTTTTCTTGATTTTTGTGTATAGATTGTAGCATTTGCACAATGTACTTGTTCTAAGTTCGACAAATGAATATCATGACATTTGGCATTGAATTATCGGTATGTTTTGAGTTATTTAGCTTATTTTGTTTTCTCTTTGCATGTTATCTAGTCAATTTGCTTATTTAGCTATATTTATTAATATTTAATATTTAGCATACAGATGTACCCAAAGCCATACCCAAGCCTTGAAAAAAAAATGTCGTACTAATGCATTGAGTCTTCATCCCCATATCCGTACCCATACTCATACCGGCTACCTCGTTGTCAACCATGTCACAAGTTGAATCTAACAAGTGGAGAGAGAATGTCTACAATCATCCTAGATTAGAAATTTGTTGAATATATAGACAAGGAAATCCAAACCCTTGCATGAGATTATCGATTCAGCGCATGTGGCATGCTGCCAAGGAAATCAATGGTGTGGAGTTTATTGACATTAGCAAGCTCGTGAAGGAAATGGTCCTAGACCCAGGTCAATCTATTAACAGAATGAATGTGTTTGAGGTTGTACGGTTCCTCAATTGTGCCAACATGGTGTCCAATGCAGCGGGCAGTTTTACTCTCCTTGATGACCAACGCAAATGTTGAGTGCTCTCCCCAAGCAATGGAGGAGGAGATTCTTCATCATCAGCATTTAATTTTGTGTGACATTAAGGCCCTCAACATTGAGCAGGTTGTATTAGCTCAAAAATGAAGGTGGAGCCTCCTCTTGAGGCAACCTTATCTCTTCCTTGTTGATGATGAGGATTTCTGGTGGGCGAATGATCTTGATAATTTTGTAAATGTAGATTAAATCAGACATTTGGTTGATTTGTATAATATTTTTGGGCAGTAATGGGCAGCCTATGTAATTTTCCACCGGTCCTATGATCTTTCTCTATGACTGAAACAGGCTTAAAACCGTATCTTTATAGACTGCAGACATATATTTAGATATTTCAGTTTTTCAAAAAGACATGGTGAATTGAGCAAGTCAAGTATGCAGTAGGCAAACATTTACTAAGGAATGGATTTCATGAGTTTTCACTGCAATATTTTGGATTTCTTGTGCACCCAATGCAAATATGAAAATGAAGAATAAATCCTAGGTTGCTGATACATTTTGAATATGGATAAGAACACAAAGTATCCAATACACGCATATGGCAAAAAATAATGTCCAAGATATGGAATTGGATACATTCGTGCAAAAATTATATTAAATTTAGAAGAATATAAATTCTAGCCTAATAAATAGGAAAACACTACTCATTATTTGTATAAAGTCAGCCAAATGCCAAACGACATGTCACATATGTCATGATAAATACTAAATCTCATTAGTACATCAAACTAGCATTAAATATTCATCATATTGCTCTTCGTCGAGAACATCAACATCATGATGTGGTTCATTAGAATCACATGGACTTGAAGCACTCCCACTACCACTAGCACCCCCATGTGCATTTACAGCCTCCGGTGCCAAAGAAGTCTTTGTATCATGTAATGACAAGTGGGAAATGGAGCATCCAAATCAACATTCTTTGGGTCAACATCCCAATGCTTTGTCACCCCTTCATTGTACTCCAACTACTTGTGGGATAGAAGATGCAAGTTGGAATGTATATACACCAGCTCCTCGGCCTTTTGCCCTTAAATTGTTGTGCTTCTGTGAATGGATGAAGATATATGTACTTCAATTGCGCTCAAAGGAAGATGAAATCACAACCTATTAAGACAAAATCAATGCAAAATTAAATTTATAAAAGTAATAACTCAAACTTGAATTTTTAAAAAGTTAAAACAAACAAGAAAAAAAAATTACCCGAGACGAGATCTTGACTGCAATAGGTTGCAAATACATGGATCCTTGACCATGGAAGTACCACCACATATGTGAATCCTTCTTGTATTTGACTAGAAGAGTATAAACGCTATGACCTGTGGAGGCTATAAAATTTTCAAACTCGATCATAACCATGTTTCCGACTTCAAGGTTAGGGAAGAGCCTAGAGAACGCCAACATATATCCTTCACTAAGTTCAACATCCCTATATGGTGGCACCCTCTCTAGTAAAGAAAGGATCTCCATGTTGTAGAATCTAAGAGTCAATACAAAGGGAAGGAGATGCAGCGGGGTGGTCATTTTGTTCCACCGCTCAATGAGGTATGATTTTACTTCTTTGAAAAATGTTTCATCGGATCTTGCTCTTTTGCATTTATGATGGTCTTCATCTTCTCAACCATTGAGTTAGTGCCATCATATATCTCTCCCAAACATAGTTGATTGATGTCGCAGAAAGCATATCACAATCATAATGGGCTAGGTTAAAGTCAGCAAGTATTCTATGCGATCCCATCACCATCATCTAATATCAACATCTTCGCGGCTTACCCAATGTCTAACTACCTCCATACTCCCCATAGGTTGCGAAGTAAGCATATTGTTAAGTGCCTCTCGCACCTTCACAAGTCGTCCTAAGACAATCATTTGTGATGCAAATCAAGTCTCAACAACCTAATAAGAAATGAAAAACAACTATTAAAGAAAAACAACATATATCTTTCACTAAGTTCAGCATCCCTATATGATGGCACCCTCCGCAATAAAGAAAGGATCTCTCGTGTTGTAGAATTTAAGAGTCAATACAAAGGGAAGGAGATGCAACAAGTGGTCATTTTGTTCCACCGCTTAATGAGATATGATTCTACTTCTTTGAACAATGTTTCATCATGATCTTGCTCTTTTATATTTATGATGGTCTTCATCTTCTCAACCATTGAGTCAATTCCATCATATATCTCTCCCATACATAGTTGATAGATGTAAGTAAAGCAGATCATAATCATAATGGGCTCAATTAAACTCAACAAGTATTCTACACAATTCCATCAATCATCATCTAAGATCAACATCTTCAATTTTTGGGCTCGCCTTTAGTGTCTAAGGCTTCATATACCCCATAGGTTGCAAGTAAGCATCTTGTTAAGTGCCTCTCACACCTTCACAAGTCATTCTAAGATAATCATTTGTGATGCAAATCAAGTCTCAAAAACCTAATAAGAAATGAAAAACAAAAATTAAAGAAAAAATGAAATGGTCAATAGCTATATTTTTACAAACTCGCATCGTCATAAATAAAAGAAAGATAACTTCCCTTACCAATAACAACTCCAAATGCAAGCAAGATCTAAAGATTCCTTGTGACTAGTGATGGTTAGACACAAACATCTGGATCTCTTCACCCTCATTGTACACTTGCTTAATCCACTCTATTTTGTTGCCGAAGTTATTCAACATTAAGTCAAGTGAGTAGACAACACAAGGTATCCAAAAAATGTGCCCATACCTCGCCTCCACTAACATATCAACGGCTTTGAAACTTTATCATTGTCTATTATGACTTGAAAAACATTTTGAGGCCCCACTAATTTAAAGGCTTCAATAAGGATGTTGGCAATGAATTGGGCATCCTTCACATGCCCCTCACAATCAACTACTTTCAAAAACAATTGCGACCACATTGATCAAAGGCCAATTTCTTGCATATTTCCGTCCATCGAAATGATGGACACTCCCATTTCGTCCCACGAATGTCTAATTGGCTACAATGACGATTCTACATGTTTTTTTCTTTTGTCAATAAAGTGGTGCGAAACTTCTCATAACCTGGCCCTTTATACCCTTTTTGTTAGGAATATCTTAGTTAGTGCTCACGTTAGTGAGACTTATATTTGTATTGGGTAATTTAATGAGTTATGAGGTTGTTATAAACAACCTAATATATAGTTTTTATATTAACGAGTTGTTAAAACAACTCATTTATTATTGTGAGTTGTTTCCTAAATTTTAGGAACAACTTCACCTATTTATTTGTATGAACCTGAATGAATCAATTAAGAAGATTACTGTATTATTTTGTTCAGTGTATTCTGTAAATCTGATCCAGCGCTTTCATTTGGTATCAGAGCAGTTATGGTTCTGTGAGAGGATGTGAAGGGAAAATTGATTGTGTTTTGCCCTGAGAATGAAACGATTATTTCATGTGTAATGCTATATTGGTATATGTCATTCATACATGCAAGTAATATCTCCTGCAAGTTCCTCTCTTTGATACAAAATTTATACATGAATATTTGTGATATATTATTGTCTTTCCATCTTTGATACCATAGCGTAGCCTTGGACAGTAGCTGCAAAGAGAAAACACTTAATTATAGAAGGGTTAAGTCGCAATTGCAAGACACCCGTTTCAGAATCCCTTACTCTGTTGAACTTCCTTAAACCAGAACAATCTCAATCAACATGGCTCTAACATCAGGCGATGCTTATAATAGAATAGGATTTTCTACAATTACACCCAGATTTATGAAAGGAGACTAATTGCAAAAATATCTCTCCATTAGATAAGATTAATGGAAAGCCATGCTGAGTTGAAGAGATAGAGAGAGAGAATAGAACCGCCTCTAATCTTTTCCATGAAACTGTGCATGCGTTCACCTTACCATTTATAGGTGTTTAAGTGCATCACACATAGTCAACACGCATACAGATGCACCTGCCCACCTGCAGCCCCAAGTCAGAGACCAGGAGACATGATCAAGACCGTGGGATATGCACCACCCCGGGGATCATTGCTTCTCTGCAATTATGGACTTAAAGTTGAGGAACCAGAATCCAAGAACACATTCCACATATGCAGACAATAATGAATTGCATATCCACATGAATTACATATTCTATGCCAAGCCTGCTCTAAAATAGTGTTTGTTCCTTGTTGCAGCCAGATAATAAACAGTTCATCAATCATGGACCCAATCGTGTTATACTTTTTAAAATGCAGATGCCTCTCCAGTTACTTGGTATGAAAACCTAATAACTGTATACAAACCAGGTATGCAGGGCATGATGAAATATGTCCAGAATTTTAAAGAATAAGACAATCTATTCACAATGGTCACTGTTTTTACAATGTATATTTCAGACAGATAAATCAATAGTTCAACTATCAAGCAAAAACAACAAGAGTTACATTGAAGAAAGTAAGATCACATGCAAAATAAGTGTGTAACACTACAACTACTATGCTTCCATCATGCATGAATTGATAGAAAGTTCAAACAAACAATGCATCAAAGTTCAACCTTAAATTGCATGGATAATCTTGTGGGCTTGACCCAATATCTAGCAAAGGATCCCCATAACTACAGACAAGCAGACGATACAGAATTTACCTCCTCGAGGGAGGCATTCCCGCTCTTTCACCAATGCCATTGACAGTGACTTCTACCTGTCTGGCACCTGCATATGCACCCTGAATTCATATAGCCTAGCATAAGAAATTAGATTTTAAACACCAGATACTAGAAAAATTCAAAATACAATTTGAATTACAAACGATTATTACCGCCAAGGTGTTGGCTGTTGCGAGACCAAGGTCATTCTGGCAGTGCGTTGAAATGACAACATTCTCAATACCTTGAGTATTTGCTTTGATGTCTGCAATTAGTTTTCCAAATTCAGTTGGCAGAGTGTACCCCACAGTATCTGGAATATTTAAAGTAGTTGCTCCTGCCTTGATCACTTCTTCTAGTATTTGATAAAGAAATTCACGATCAGACCTGATCATAAAATCAAGGCAATATATCAACTCAAATGCAGATAACGATAAATTCAGATCACAACTCCAGCAACAAAGCACTAATAAATCACAGCTACTAGAGAATGCAGCAACTAAAATATTAACTAGTAACTTCAACAGAAAAAAATTCTTCTAGCACCATTGTTCAGCAAAAATACAAGATATAATAGGGAATAAAGGGAATCTTCAACAGTTCGCACAAAATGATACAAAACTAAGGTATAGATTGTACTGGAAAAATATACAATTTTGCAACATGTGATATTGAAATTTCTTAGAGCCCTATAAATTAGTGAATTAAAATAACTAGCAGATCCGCTTAACACAACAATACAAACAATTAAAAATCAAGAAAAGTTTATTCAAATTTTGATTTTTGAGGGTGAGAACCATGGGTGCCAATAAGGCCCCAGGAGTGTCATTCCATCAAATGCAATAACCTAGGGAATTCTCCAACTCCATGCCAGTTTTTACGGACACACCTCAAGGAGAAAGCATTCCACAAATAGTACAAGCACAAGCATCCCATTAACAGTAAAATCACGTCAGTCAAGCTTCCATATTTCTTGAGAGAAGGCAAGCTAAGCAACTATCAACCCTGATGGTAGAAGTCCAACCAAGGCCCCTCAATCCTAGAGCCTATTGAGGTCCCCATTTTGCATCAGCATATCCTACGAAGGAACACCTTAACAAGGAAATTTACTACCGCTTCAGGACATGCAGCTAACATACCTTGCAATGGGTTACCAAACTAGTTGCGCAACTTATTGTCACAAATTCCACCAAGAAGTAGCATGATTTTATCTTCATGGTCAAAGAAGAAAATTGGGGTGTAGTAACACCTCTAGGTTGCTAATGAGTTGCAAAAACCAGCCTTCTCCCAAAAACGAAACAAATTGTGGACACTTTAGGAAAGTACCATACACTAAAGGTCCAATGATTGGTTACTATACGGAGATTCTCTTTGATTAGGAGGGTGAGGGCCATTGCAGGCCAACAAAACCCCGCGAGTGTCATTCCTTCAATTGCAATACCCTAGGGAATTCTCCAGCTCAATCCAAGAGGTCATAAAGCCAGCCAATGCTAGTTTTTGATGAACACACCCCAAGGAGAGAAAGCATTTCACAAATTGTACAAGCACAAGCATCCAGCTAACAGTAAAATCGCATTAGTCGAACTTCCATATTTCTTGAGAGAAGGCAAGTTAAGCAACTATCAACTTTGATGGTATATGTCCCATCAAGGCACGTGAACCCTCGAGCCTACTTAGGCCCCCACTTTGCATCAGCAAACCTTGTAAAGGTGAACATTAGCAAGGAAACAGCGTCAAGACATGCAGCTCCATACCTTAAAATAGGTTAACAAACAAGTTGGGCAACTTGTTATCACGAGACTCCACCAAGAAATAGCATGATCTTACCTCCATCGTCAAAGGAGAAAATGGGTGCACAATGACACTGCTAACAGGTTGGAAAAACCAGCCTTCTCCAAAAAACGAATCAAATTCGGCACGATTCATGAAAGTACTTGTACATTGAACCATAGTTTTAAAACTCGTGATAAATCGGGCAATAATCGCGATTTATCGTTTACCCTGAGCTAAACGATAAAACTTTCAAAAAATCGCGATTTGTGCAGAGGCGATAAAACGCAATTTTCCCGCGATAAATACTCTGAAAAATCGTTGAATCTCGCCTGGAAATCGTGGAAAATCGTATGACTTAGGGGTTAAATGCAAAACGCGACCAAAACGACACGTTTTTTGCCTTGAGTGACTCGTATTTTTCTTGCAACTCGTCTTTTGTCCTGCGACCTGTTTTCCATCATTTCGTGGCAAAACGTGGCGGTTTCGTGCCATTTCGTGGCAGTTTTGTGCTATTTCGTGCCCTAGCTTGTTCATGGCGGTTTCAGCTTTCCACTACCAGCCAGTTCGTGGCCCTAGGTTTTGTGCTTTTTTGTGCCCTAGCCAATTCGTGGCCCTAGGTACTGTAAATCCCAGCAAATCGTATACTGTAAATTCTAGAATAGTAGAATCTATATAATGTAAATCGTATACTATAAATTTTATTTCAGATTTCCTTAAAATATTAAAATCCTATAAAATCGTATATATTATATAATATTATAATGTATATTGTAAATTTATTACATTATATTTCTTTTTATTTTATTTTTAAGATTTTAAATAATACATCACACACCTATGTATAAACTTAAAGTTATAAATGAATTTACAAATTAATTCCTTTTGCATACATTTGAATTTTTAATATATTACCGTTATATAATATATTACGAATTAATATATTTAAAATCGTATTACAGTATATTTCCTTTTGCATACATTTAATATATTATAATTTAAAATCATATTACGAATTAATATATTTAAAATTGTATTACAAATTAATATATTTAAAATTGTATTACAATATATTAAAATTGTGATACTTCAAAAGTCGCTACTCATTTTTGACCAAAACTTAATTGAAAATATGCAGATGGCCCTATGGCCCTATGGCATTCTATAGAGTCACTTCTCGCATCATTTAACATTGTTTTTACATTTAATTTAAGTTTATTTTATGAATTTAAATGTTTTTAAAAGTAGCGATAAAGTTGCCGATAAATTGTCGATTCCCGATTTCCGAGTCAAAATTTGGCCTACCGATTAATCGTCGATAACAATTTTTGAACAATGCATTGAACGTCCACCACTTGTTTACAGTTCTGAAATTCTCTTGGGACTAACAAGACCTAACCTAGCAAGTCTTCTAATGAACAGACATCTTTGCTTTCCGGATGGCAAATAACTTCCAAGGAATAGACTTGTATCTTTATGCCTAGTCAAATAAATCTCGAGTCTTATTCAACTTCAAGAGTCATTTTTCCCAAAAAAACTGCACTCTTTCCAACTTCTTGTGCTGTTGGATTAGGTAATAAAACAAACTTGACCGTTCAACTGATCCAACATCAACTAGATATACGCCCGCATAGATATTGTCATTGACCAAGTATGCCATCCAAATCATCAAGGTCTTGTACTCCACATATTTCCTTTCCTTGTGAGCTTGTTGAAGAGTATAGAAGAAATATTCAACTTTCAATGCATCACTATTGTCACAACCAATTGCACCTTAGCCCAATAGTAAGACTTTCAATATCATGCTCCTGAAGTTGGATCAAAATTTTCCACTCTTTTTCTTCCAAGGGTGATCATAAGGGGTGTTAGTGACCTAAGTTTACCCTTAAAAAATTTGGTCATCCATTAAAATTGATCCCAAGTTCTTCTCCCCAAAATTCATAGTCTATTAAAATTTCCAGAGTCTTTCTCTTCATTCAAGTAAAAGTCTCCTTTCTCACCTCTCACATCTCACAAACGCCTCATGGTCAGCACCTCCTCAAATCACCATGGTCAAGTTCACATTAATTTGTGAATCAATTTTTCTTGCACCTTTCTACCTCAGCCCTTACAAAGATCTCAATGACTGAAACCAAGGCAGAGATCTTTAATCAAAGCTTTGGTTTGAACCTTACTCACCTTACCAAAAGAAAGAAAATGGCCCATTCGATGATGTCGTCAGCAGGCCTCGCCCTCATGGACATTAGCACATCAAATATCACATTCTCGAGAGGTCTAAGTCTCGACTATATGGTGGGCCCCTCCGAACAAAAGGCAAGATCTGCTCAGAAGTAAAAAGCAGTTTCTCCCTAGGAATGAGAATAATTCTTGGAAGGTGTTTTGTATTCCCAAGAAGCTGAGGTAGTGCAATCTTTACTTGAGAAATCTAAGTGGCTTCAACACACTAATTTTGGATTAATGGAAAAATAAAGGATGATTACTATTAATCGTTCCAAAGCTGCTCGATTTCCAAGAGAAATCATTCCAAGCATGTAATATCATGGAGCCAAGCAACTACATGGCCAATGATAATCCATTGGGGATTCAATGCATTCCCTTTATCCTCACGTATAAAAGGATCGTGCCTTAGCACATTTCACCACTGAAATTTTCTCCTGGGCCAATCTTGCAAAGATCGTATCTATGACTTGAAAGACATTGAGTTCTTGCCTTGACATTAGGTTCTTGCCTTTACAACTATAATGCCCCCAACCTACATTGAGTGAAGCTACGGTTAATCCTGCCTAGGGAACGAAGAACTAGAGGAGAAAGACCAATATATTAAAATTGCAAATCTTTTCAAGAGTTTCCAGACCACTTCCAACACTGAGCATACTGTGCAGGATATATTGTGGGATCCCATGATTACCTCAAAGAGTAGTTATATTTACAAGAAATAGGAGTATTATTTCAATAGGAGAGACTTGGGTTGTGCAAGTGTTGTGGAATAAGAATGTGACCCCTTCCCAAAGGAGTTAACTAGTGCACTCAAAGATACCACAAAGAGAATCAGGCCAAGTGAGAGTCATGGTGGATGAATTCTATACCTTCCAAGAGGAAGCTGATAAGTGTGCTCCGAGATATAACAAAGAGACACATATCATTAAAGCTGAAGATGGAAATGTTGACTGCCACCTCGAATAAGATTATATCCACACAATGCCACACCTCCACCTAAAGGCTTGATGATTACACTACCAAAGGAGAGAACAAAGTTCGAGAATGCAAAAGTACTCGCTTATTTATCCTTAGAGAAATTTTGGGTCAACCTTGTCAAGCAAGGCAACTGAACCTTGCCAGCATACATGAGCAACCTCGACAAGGATTTTGTCGAGCACCATGCAATGTGGTCACGTAGGCACCCATCCATATTGTTGCCAAAATGAGCGTCCTGCCCCAATTTGGTCAGCTACACAACGCTCAGCCTATTTTCTCATGTTTAATTACTTTCACAACTCTCTCTTGAATGTTTTGCAGTCTGCTGAGGTCTATGACGGCCAGCAAGGCAGTTTCGGAATGTTTTGGAACCAGTGGAATGCTTTCAAGTTGTAAAGTATTCATTCATTTAACTTTACACTCTCAATTTTCAGTTTGCATTGTGTTCACAGTCGGCCTTGGATGGATTCAAGCCCTTTTCTTTAGTTTGTAGTTGAGCCTGAGAAGTGTCTAAGCCCTAAAAGAATACCCTGAAAGCCGCATATTGACTGCTATCGTGTTGTAGTCATCGAAATCCCGCCTGCATTTGAACAATGGCAGCCTTTGTGTTTTTGCCATGGGGAAAAATCCCACATCAGCCATGGAAAGCACGTAGGTCATGTTGTTTTAGAGCGCTTTTTATGTATATTAGAGCAAAGGGCTCTGCGATATTTAGATGTACTTGTGGTCAAAGTCTCAAAAATCAGCCAAGGCATGAAGATGAAGTGAAGAGTCTTCGTGATTGAGACATGTGTCGGGTTTTCGACGAGATTTGGAATTCAGCAAGAGTGTTGTGGGAATTTTCCCGGATTACAGATGCACAACATTGTCATGTGGCGCAATCCCACAAACTCGGAATCCACACAACACAAGGAGAAGGCAATTGGTCGATGATGAGCCTGAAGCCTAGAAGCATAGGATTGTGCCACATGGCACAATCCCATAGAGTCTTGCCTGCAAGGATCAGAAGCGAAACAGAGGCAATGAGGAAAATAGTCTCGAGTGCGCAAGCAGAAATGCATGCCACATGGCAAGTATCCATCAAGGCGTATCCCACAAGGATCCCAGAGTTGGAGATGCAAGATGGGAAATCTGCTAAAGCCTGATAACACTAATTGCCACCACATGTCGCAAATTGGTGAATCCGCATGGTGAAAGGCTCAACAATATGAAGCAGCGGTCAAAACGCAATCCCACATAATCTTGCCACAGGGCACTGAGCAACGGATGAAAGTGCGCAATAGGTGGCAGTCTGCCTCGTATTTTAATTTGACAACCAAACAACTATCACCTGAGAAAGTATGATAGAGGAAAAAATGCAAGGGCCGTATCTTTTGCCACAAGGCACCAAATCAAGTGTGATTAGGCCCGTTGGAAAGTGCTCAAGGAGTGCTTGCGGATGGGGTTCATTTCAAGTCACTATCCACCATGATTTGGGAGTAATGGGCAATCATATGTGACAGCTACCACTCTCCTACTATAATCCGAATCATAACAATTAACAGGATTCCCCTTTCCATCAAGTGTGCTTATTTCCAGCTAAGCAAATATTCCAGAATATTTCCCTGGGGTCTGATTGGTTGAAATATACAGTTATGCATCATTTTTGACCCCTTAATGTTTCTTGGGAGATTAGGCATAAAAGATGCAAAAGAAGCAGAATATTCCCTTCTCTCTCTTTTCCCTTTTCTCTCTTCCTACTTCTATAAAAGGTAGATTGATCTCATTATGAATGTTTACTATTTCTCAAATGTAAAGTGATTCTGCTCCTTTGAGGACTGACATTCCTTGTGTCTAAGACTTGTATTTTTGAGCTTTTGTAATAAGTCCAGTGCCTTTTTAATTACTGTAGCAGATTGCGCATACTCTAAGCATTAATATAACATTGATTGTGGCCTAAATCTACCCTTCCATTGTCATGTTATTGTTCTCTTGCCCTGTTCTTTTGCGATATACTGTGTGGATTATATTTGCAGGGTTCTATTACACTGTGTCATTCCAAGAAAGAGGGAGTGATCCTCTTTCTTCTCTAGTGTGTCACCATTTTCATTTCATGTTCTACTTCTCCCTTTTCCCCTTGCAAATGTTAGCTTAGATTAGATTAGTGATAGCATCAGAGTAGTTGGGATCAAAACCAGCTATCTCTGGAGGTCTACTTCAAAGAGCCAAGGTCCCATACTTTGGAAGCATTCCCATTGTTGTTGTTGAGGCACAATCCCCAATTTGGTGTTCTTGGGCACACAATTTCAGCAGGCAACAGTTTTTCTATGATCGGTGGGACCATTTTGTATTCTTTTTGTAGAAGTTTGCACTTTGTAGTATTTGTGCATGCAAGAATGCATGTCTTCTAGATATAGCTAAGTTTTGGTGTGTTCTTAGCTCATTTAGTTTGGTGAACCATTTTTTTCAAGCACCTGACAACTCCATTATGCTTTGATTTTGAAGGTTCCAGTTATCCTGCAATTATATGAGAAGGATTGGGACAAGGAGTGCTCTTGAAGGTGAACCTTTGAGTTCTTGC
This sequence comes from Taxus wallichiana var. yunnanensis, assembly GCA_018340775.1. Classification (NCBI taxonomy): domain Eukaryota; kingdom Viridiplantae; phylum Streptophyta; class Pinopsida; order Cupressales; family Taxaceae; genus Taxus; species Taxus wallichiana. The sequence goes on along the minus strand of CM031243.1, from coordinate 218,546,063 downwards.
AGCTTCCCCGTAGAAGAAAATATAGCAAATCTCTGCAGATGCTTGAAGTAATCCCTGCTGCTCACAAAACTCAATCTACTCATCCACCTGACAACTCTCCCCATACCCTTCAAAGAAACCTTCATCCTCTTGCCTTCATGGCCCATCAAAGAAATGTTTCCTTCCCTGCATCAGCTCTTAAAATCCTTCCATAATTCACTCATAAAAATCAGGTCACCCCTATGGACCATTTCAAAGATGTTAATCTATGTTCATGTTACCCAAAATGATATTGCCATAACATTGTTAGCCTCTTCTCTCAAAGGCAAATCCGTTACCTAGTACAGAAGCCTTCCACCTGACTCCATATATATGTGGGATGAGTTTGGAGAGAAGTTAGAAAAATAGTTTCAAGAAAAAGGATGACAACTTGTCACTAAAGGAGCAACTAACTACACTTACGAGAGCACCTACTGAGGCACTTTCTGATTTCAATTTTAGATTTCAGAGAACTTTGGACAGAATCCCACTCTTGGTGAGACCTTCACCTCATACTGCTTTCCTATAAATCCTCAGATCCTTAAACTGTGACATAGCAGTCATGATACAATGCTCCTGACACCTATTAGGCGGTATTCTAGCTAAGAACAGTTTGATATAAGCGGGTAAATTAGCCCCAAGACCTCTAACGCCATTGTTTCATGAAATAACCCCTCTTGCTGAGAGCCACTCTCAACAGATTGTAGTTCAGCCCCTTGCTACTATTCCTAACACCTCTGCGAATGAAATTAATGGGCTTAAAGCCTTGTGCAGAAGCGTGGCTAACAAGTTGATTGTCATCAAAAGATAGCAAACTCAGCCAGTTTCCAGACCCTACCAGCCGTATAATCCTGCATATCAGCAAAATAGAGCGCAATGTCAAGGCCAAACAACCCCTGCTAAACCTCCTCTGCAATGATTCCTACCATTACCAATCCCAATAGAGACATGGTTCCTATGCAAAATAATTTAGTTGAAGATATGAGATGGTGCTACCCTTGTGTTAATGGAAGTTTAGGCCAAGAATTGACAGTGCAAGGCTCTTTGTTACATCAAAGTCAAGCTACAGAGCAAACTCAACCTCCTAGAACAGACATTGAAGAGAGCTTGGTTTGTTGGTAAGAGGATGACCTCTATGCAATCAATCAGAATGAAGGAAACTTGCCTAGGCCCCAAGTACAATCGAATTACAATACCATAACAAAGAAGAGACTCATGGACTCAAATGCTCAGGCAATTCCAAACCCAGTGGCACGCTATCCAAAGGGAGATAGTTGTGCAGTAGAAAAAGTTCTAAAGCACCAAAGGTACAAAGAGAACAGACCCCTGCCCAAAATTTGCAACACAGGATCTACCAACTTATGATTGAAAATCCAAAGAGGGATTGGACCGCTTATAATCTGGAGAAGTCTATGCCCATACCTTTGAATATTGCGGAGCAAATGAAGAAGAGAAATGTAAACATCTCCATGTGGGATGCTTCAACAATGTCAGGTCAAATAAATTTGTTGCAAGAGGCTTTCAGACAATTCAAACCTGCCCCAAGGACCTAGAAGGAGGCGACCTCAATGCCAATCAATCTCTACCAATCCAATGAGTCTGATGTAAGTTGTGTAGCAAAGCCTCCTCCATTTTATGTGTCTTTGATCATTGATAAGCATTTGGTTCGTAATTATATGATTTATTATGGTGTTAGTTGTTCAGTCATGCGCAAACAAGTTGTTGATGTCATGGGAATCGAGTATACCCGTCAATAAAGAAATAGTCCAGCTTGATGGGACTGTTGTCAAAGCAGTCGGAATCATCAAAGGCCTAAATCTGACCTTGCATGCATGTCCTAGTATCACCATCCCACAGGACATCTCGGTCATCGACCCTCCCCTGTGTTTGCTATTTGCTTGTCTAGAGACTTCACCACAAAGGTAGAAGGATATATGTCCTTTGCTTGGTCTCATGTCCTTCTAAAAACTAAATATGGCACCAAAGTAACCATTAAAGCACAACCCATTTCGAATTTCCACATTGAGACTTGCAATGCAATACATGCTAATATAAACTGTGTTGCCTATTCTGGGACAATGTAGAGATCAATCCTAAACCTCATGAGCCTAAAGGAAAAATCCTAGATGAACAGCTAGACAATTGGGCTCAGGAGAGATGGAAGTTTGATCCATATGATGCCTTTGAAGAGACTGGCCCAGGCACGTATTGCATTCAGGAAGAAGAGAGGTAGACCCCTAAAAGAAAAGGAAGACTTGGAAGGTATTTAGGAGCTGTTTTTTTATGGATCTATGTGCAAAATTGGCGCCAGTAGAGGCGTTGGGTTGATCTCACAGAGAAAAGAGAAGACTCTTTTTCCCCATAGGCTCCAATTCAACTGCACTAACAATGCTGAATATGATGCTCTAATCCAAGGACTGCAGATTGCTAAAAAGAAGGGACTGAAGAAGCTAATGATTTTCAGAGATACAAAGCTGGTTATCCATCAAGTAAGACAACACTGCTCTACTAAAAATCCTATACTCAAAGACTATAAGCATAGAGTATGGGATCTCTTGGAAGAGTTTGATGGAATCAATCTCCAAGATGTCCCAAATAATCTGAATGTTGAGCCTGACAGAATGGCATTACTTGAAGCACAGTTCAACCCTCCACCTTCTGAAGGCTACAAACTAGCATGTGAAGTTGGTAGTTAGGCTAGCAATGCCTGATAGCAATCGCCACTGGCAGATTTTTGAAAATGACAAGCAGATTGTCTACTTCGCTCCACAAGAAGCAGAGTTTTCTCAAGAGTTGCAGCCCAAATTGCAAGAGGGCTATGGTCATTTTGGAGAGTGTGTTCACCCCTGATGACCAGTTAAAGCGAGAGAAAAGAAATATTAAGGATGAAGACTACCTAGAGGTTGTCATCTCTCCTAGAAAACAGCTCGAACTTAGCAAGGTTGTATTGTTGAAGAGCAGCAAGCATTTGTGTAGTTATGCCAAAAGTATGATGATATAATTGCCTAGACCTATGAAGACCTCAAGGGGTATAATCCTGAAATCATTCAGCATACAATTGAGCTCTCCCTTGATGCTAAGCCCGTGAGACAAAGGCAAAGGTCTGTTAACCCCAAGATTGAACCCCTGATGAGGAGAGAGCTAACCAAACTGGTTGAAGCCAACATCATTTTCCCTATCAAACACTCCTCTTGGTTAGCCAATCTAGTACCTGTGAGAAAAAGAATGGTGAAATCTGGTTATGTGTTGACTTTAGGTATCTGAAGAAAAGTCTCTCTTAAAGACCATTAGCCCTTGCCCTCAATGTATCAAATTTTGCAGAGTATCAAGGGCTAAAAGGTTCTCACTCTTAGATGGTTTTTCAGGGTATAATCATATCCTTGTCCAAGAGTCTGATCAGTACAAAACAACGTTCACCACCCAATGGGAAACCTATGCCTATTGTAAAATGTCTTTTGGACTGCCTAACACTGGCGCTACCTTCAAAAGGGCAATGGACTTTGCTTTCAAATATTTGATTCACTCTTTTTCTAGAAAGCAAGAAGATCAATTGGATCACCTCAAACAAAACTTCAGCAAATGCAGAGAGTTGGAAGTGTCCCTTAACCCCAAAAATGCATATTTTCAGTCAATGAGGGCAAACACCTAGGTCGTTGTATCAAAGAATAGTCTAGCCATAGATCCCGATAGAATCACAACCATCTTGGCCTTGTCTCTCCCTACTCACAAGAAAGCTCTCAATCTTTTCTTGGAAAAATAAATTTTGTGAGGAAGTTTATAACTAACTTTGCAGGTTTGGTAAGACCCATCACTCTAATGTTGAAGAAACGATGTGACTTCAAGTGGACACAAGAGGGCAAAACAGCTTTGCACAAATCAAGCAAGCCATAGCTCATGTTCCAACTCCAATCAACCCCAATCTTGAAAAGGACTTCATCCTTTATGCATTTGGGGGAACGAATAACACTGCTGCCATCTTGATACAGGCAAATTGGCAAGGTTTGGAGCAGCCCATAGCTTTTGCTAACCAAACACTGAAAGCCTATGAGCTGAGGTATAATTTTGTTGAAAAAGAGACATTTGTTAAGCTTAGAGTTCTCAACAAATACAAGCATTTGCTGTCCAACAAAAACAAAATCAGAGTTTTGTTATCCACCCCAGCATCAAACAGTACATCATGAGTGCAGAATTTAGTGAGAAAAGAGCTGTGTGGCATACTAAAATCATGGAATTTGATGGGAGATCAAATCGACCAAGCTGATCAGAGGAAGGGTACTATGTCAACATCAGGCTAAAAACCTTGAGGCTCCTCGAGAGATAGTGTGTGCCCAAGGAGAAGAAGTTATGACAGACGCATGTGTGGAGAACAACTGATTTCAGAACATGGCAATATATATAGAGACTAGAGAGCCGCCTAGAGGCTTTGACAGAGCCAAAATAAGACACTTCAGGTTGCAGGATATCCTATATGATCTGATTGAAGGGTCTTTTTAAGGAAGAACATTGAAGGTGTCTTGCTAAAGTGTGTTGAACCTGAAAACATTAACAAATTAGTCACGAAGTTTCATCAGATATTCTTTGGTGGCCACTTTGCCCCTCAAACAACTGCAACAAAGATTATCAGAGTTGGCTACTTCTAGCCTACCATGTTTTCTAATGCCTTCAAATGGGTGAGGAGCTGCAAGGAATGTTTAATCTCTGCTGGAAGAAAAAGAAAGGCAGCCCTTCCTCTACAACCAATAGTTGCAGATCAGCCATTTTCACAATGGGGATTGGATTTCATTGGTATCGTGAAACCCTCCTAGTGCTGGCCACAAATGGGTGTTGACTGCCACTGATTACTTCACCAGGTGGGTCAAGGTTGTTCCCTTGAAAGAAGCGGCTGAAAATGTTATAGTATACTTTTTTGAAAGTATTGTCACGAGATTTGGAATCCCACATAAAGCAATTTCTGATAACGCTAACGCTTTTGTTGGTGCAAAAGTTACCGAGTTTACCATGATGTATGGTATCAATTTGAAAACATCCTCTAATTATTACCCTCAAGGGAACAGCCTAACAGAATCCTCAAATAACAATCTAGTCATAATCATGAAGAGGACAATGGAGGAAAATCAGAGGCAATGGCACACTAAGGTAAAAGCAGCAGTGTGGGCTGATAGGATTACGCCCAAAAGGTCAATGGACAACTTGCCTTTCATGCTGGCATATGAAAAGTGAGGCTTTCACTTTCACATGAATTCCCAGCCCTTGAGCTAGCTCGTAGGCTAGAATTGGAACATCATGATGCAAGAAGTACAACAATCAAGATTGTAGAGATTGTGAAGATGGAAGAACCAAGAAAAAAAAGCCAGGGGTAGACTTCAAGCTCATTAGCAGGTAGTTAGAAGATGGTTTGGCAGCAAAAGTCCAGTCACAAAAATTCAAAGAAGGAGACTTAGTGCTAAGTGGGATGAGGACCAGCAAGTCAATTTTGGAATGTTTTGGAACCAATGGAACGTTTTCTCTTCTTCAAGTTTTTATTCATTTGCTGTTCCAATCTCTATTTTCGGTTTGCATTGTGTTCGCAGTCAGCCTTGGATGGATTCGAGACATTTTCTTTAGTTTGCAATCAAGCCTGAAAAGGGTCTACGCCCTGAAAGAATGCCTTGACAGCCACACTTGTTCTGCTTTCATGTTGTAATTGTCAGAAGCTTGCCTGTGTTTGAACAATGGCAGCCTTTGATTTTGTGCCTTGGGGAATAATCCCACATCACCCATGGAAAGCACGCGTGGTGTTTTTTAGAAAAGTACTTTTATGTATAGTGGAGCAAGGGGCTCCACGATGCTTAGTTTTAATATTGGGCAAAGTCTCAAAAATCACTAAAGGCATGAAGATAAAGTTAAGAGTCTCTCTGATCTAGACACGTGTTGGGTTTTCAAGAGATTTCGAATTCAACAATAGTGTTACAGGAATTTGCGTAAAATACAAATGCACAAGATTGCACCATGTGGCACAATCCTGCGAGTTCGTGCCATGGGGAAATTTAAGTGAAAGTAACAGGGTTCAAAATTGGCAAAGTATCTAAGGATACGAGATTGCGATCCAATAAGCTTGGAGTCCACTGAATACAAGGAGAAGGAAGCCAGTTGATGAAAAGCCGGAAAGCACATAATTGTGCCACATGGCGCAATCCCGTAGAGTCTCACCTACAAGGTTTGGAAGCAAAGCGAGGGCGGTGAGGAAACTAGTTCGAAGTGTGGAAGCACGGATGCATGCCACATGGCAGGTATCCCTTAAGCCAGATCCCACAAGGATCCCAAAGTTGGAGACACAGGGCAGAAAATCTTCCGAAACCCAGAAACATTGATTGTCGCGATGTGGCACAAATCGGTTAATTTGCAGGGTGGAAGGCTCGGCACTATGAAGCGGCGGTCAAAGCGCAATCCTGCATAAGCTCACCACGTGGCACCGAGAAGCGGATGAAAGTGCAACAAATGGCAGGGTCAACACCACAATTAAATTTGATGGCTAAACAATCATCACCTTAGAAAGTATAACAAAGAAAAAAATTGTGAGGGCCATACTTTTGCCATAAGGCACCAAGTCCAGCATGATTAGGCCCATTGGAAAGCGCTTGAGAAGTGCTTGCAGATGGAGTTTGTTTCAAGTCATTATCCGCCATGATTTGGGAGTAATGGGCAATCATATGTGTCAAATGCCACTCTCCTATTGTAATCCAAACCATAACAATTAGTGGGGTTCCCTTTCCATCAAGCATGCTTATTTCCACCTAAGCAAATATTCCAAAATATCCCTTGCGGTCTCATTGGTCGAAATATATAGTTATGCATCATTTTTAGATCCCCTTAATGTTTCTTAGGAGATTGGGTGTGAAAGATTGATGCAGGAGCATCAAGAGTCAAAATGTCATAAGGTCATATGAGACCATCTAGATATGTTTGTTTAGGTGTATGTGAGTGATTTCACTTGAGTAAGTGAATGTCAAATTGAATGTATTGTACAAGAAAAAGTGAGATTGAGTGTGTAGGAAAGAGTCAAAAGGTGGCATTAGTTGTCATAAGCCTAATTAAGGCTATTCTAAGGTGTGTCATGAGATAGAGGTGGTTAAGAACAAGTTGAGAAGGTTTAGGGATGATATTGATCCTATTCTAAAGGTAGTGAGTGTGTTGAGCTTTCTTAGGAGCAAAAACAAACAACTAGTTAGGCTAGTTAAGAGGAGAAGAGAGATTCATTCAAGAGATTAGACGAGAGAGAATGGTGAATCATGATGTAATTAAGATGTATGATCATTGAGCAAGATAATCGAACAGTGTTGCAGGTAAATTTGTGTGCAAATTGTATGAATTGTTGCCTTTGAATGTCCTGTGCAAGTAAAGACCCTGTCCTGGCCAAATGGTGAAAATAAGACAGTCACCCAAGAATGGAATTTGGACCACTGTAAAAGCATGAGTATGTGGAGGAAGGTAGCATTAACACCCTTGAATTTTTGCAGATCTTGAAACCTTGTAATTTACCCTGTAGACCTAGTTTTTAGCTCTCGGGCCCTAACTAGGGCAAAGCATAACTATTTTTCTAACCGTCAAAAATCTATGAAATTTCATGAGTATCTCTGCCCAGGTGAAGTCTAGGAGTCTACCAAATTTCAAATTTCAATTCGCACGTGTGCCAAAGATATGCTAGGATTTGCAGGCAGACTGTACAGGCACAGTTAAAGGGAGAAATTGAGGTGCATGAGAGGTGAGATGATGGAGCCAAGCCTTCAAACTTGGTAGACACCCTCTCCATATCATTCCTAAGGTGGATCCATTGATATTCAGGTGAGATTATAGCCACAAGTGTGTACTGTCATGTTTAGGGGTCAAAAGAGACCTTATTTGCCTAGGACATTACAAAGGAAGTACAAATTCGTACAAAGTAACAATACCTGAAATTTGGGCATAAGCAAGAAGCCCATAAAGGGTCTCCAAATCAACTTAGAGAGGGTGAGGTTGTTTCAGAGGAATTTGGGATCCATTAGCCTTTATATGTGGGAAGGGCTAGAAGGATAACAAGGCCTAATAGAGAAACTAGTATGAGATGCAAGTGTATGATCAAATGAAGGGTCAGAACACCTTGGGCAGTCTACACAAAAGGCTCTAAGAGCATTAGAGGTGATTCAAAGGTCTGTATGAAGTTTTGAGCCCATTGGCCTAATTAGGCTAAACTAGTGAACCAAGATAATTATCAAGCTAAGTAGAGAAAGAAGGTTTTAACACCTTGAGATGGGAATTGGAGTTGAACATTTGAGGAGTGATGACAAGATCAAAACAGAGGATCCATAGAAGGTAAGGAGAAGGCATATCTATTCCATGCTTTCATATGATTACTAGTACTAATATGAATATGAATGGAGAAGCAATATACCTTAAGCTCTTTTGGGCATATGACTTGTGCTATGGATTGTGAGATGAGATCCTCAAGCAAGGGATGGTGGAAAGTACCTTACTAAGTAGTGCTCATGTGTTGAGAAATATTTTTCAGACCTCAGGTAAGATTGTTCAGTATAAGAATTTTGTGAAAAGTAGTATATCCCTTGCACCAAAGATGCAAAGGATGTAAAATATTCCCTTCTCTCTCTTTTCCTTTTTCTCTCTTCTCTACTTCTATAGAAGGCATATTGATCTCATTGCAAATGGTTCCTCTTTCTCGAATGTAAAGTGACTCTGCTCTTTTAAGGACTGACATTCCTATGTGTATAATGCTTTTTTTTAGCTTCTTAACGCGCCCAACACCTTTTTCATTACTACAGCAAATTGTGCACACTCTAAACATTAATATGATGTTGATTGTGGCTGATTGTTGTGTCATTATTCTCTTGCCTTTCTGTTTTTGTAATATATTGTGTGTGGTTTATAGTTACGGGGTTCTAACACACTATGTCAATAACAGACAGAGCATGATCCCCTTTCTAATTTCATGCATCACCGTTTTCATTTCATGTTCTCCTTCTCCCTTTTTCCCTTGCAAGTATTGGCTTAGATTAGATTAGCAGTACCAATAGAGTAGTTAGGATCAAAACCAGTTGTCTCTGGAGGTCTGCTTCAAAGGGCAGAGGTCCCACACTTTGAAAGCATTCCCATTGTTGTTGAGGCACCAATCCTCAATTTGGTATTCTTGGGTGCACAATTTCATCAGCCACCACATACATAGTCAAAAATTGCTCGTTAATGGAAAGCAAGAATGCAGGAGCAATCATATTCAATTGTGAAGTGTGGATACCCAACAAGTTGCCAACAATTCAGGAGGTACTCAATTTTGCAAACAGAGCCCAAAAGCATTTGGTGAGCCTTAGGTCAATAGGGAATACTCAATCCACGTTTAAGAGTGGCATTTGATGATACGATATCCTTATGATGTGCAAACCCATATGGAAGACAAAAATAAGTTCTTGGCTAGGGTCTATCACATATTGCGTTGTCTGGCAGCTCCGAGAATGTGGCAAAGCCTCCATCCAATTAAGAATGCTAAGGGAACCCAACATGGAAGCAAGAAGACCGATGAATTGTACCCGAGATCGACAATTGATATATGAAAGCTCAAACCATTTACATCAAAGACCTATTACTCAAAGCTTCCCTCATAACACATATCTACCTTTTACAAGAAGAATGATTGCCTTGGAATTCACAAAACAAATTTGTTGGGAAATTAGTCTAGTTATAACATATAGTAGTGTGCCGATGAAACTCTATACAATGGGGGCAACGAATGCAAATGCCCTATATATATATATATGGTCGGGCCCAGGTCACACATAAGCAAGGTTGTAAGTCTATTTTAAAGAGTTGTTTACATGGAGGAGGGAGGTTGAGATATTATAGATGGTATGAATAATATACACTTGACGTTTAATACAATTTATTCGGATGTGAACTTCAGGAATGGGCGAAGCAACTGTTTTTGAAGAAAAGGAAAGGGAAACACCTTACTCGCCCAATATTTTAAGAATTCTTATCTTTGCTACCAAAAAGAGCTTGGTTTTCTATGAGCTTCGACTCTAAGACATTACCCTACAATAAGATTAGACCAAAAGCTATGATTTTGATAATGTCTACTCAACGTACTATAGGTTTTTCGAAAATGAAAGGATATCATGTATATCTGACCTAGCCGAGGAGAAATGAAGAACCTATCATTTGTGGCAAAAGCTGGTCCAAGATAAACAGCAACCATCAAAGTTGGTACTTTCATGACACCAAGAAATTTGGAGTCACCCCTAAAAGAAAGTGAAAGAGAGGAGGGCTTCGCTACAAGTGATAAAATTATCACCAAATTTGATTCCGAGAGGAGTAAAAAGGGAATCTTGTGGGAAAGAACAATCAAAAGAAGAAATTCCTAAGGCCCGAGGTTCTAGGGATCACGTGCCTTTAGGTGTTCCTAGCTTGCAACCGATTGGCTCTGACCAAGTAGATGTTGCCACCTAAGTTCAAGTCAGTGCGACAATTATCTCACCAAACTTAGTAGAGCCAACATGGTTCTTGGTTTGCATGTTATCCAAGAGAAACAAGATATGTGTGCAGGATGTTTGGCCGGAAAACATAAAAGGAAGCCATTTACAATTGAAGTTGCTTAGCATGCCAAGGGGCTTTTAGATCTTGTTCATGCAGAGATATTTGTGAGCCATTATGGAAGTCTCCCATTGTTCTTCGTGCAAGATACTTTCTTTTGTTGGTGGATGATTATTCTAGAAAGATGTGGGTCTAATTTTTGAAAAATAAGTCTAACTATTTTGCTTCTTCCGAGAAGTTCAAGGCATAGGTGGAAAACTAGGCTAGCCGACATATCAAGACATTGAGATTCAATAATAGGGGAAGACACTTCCAGTGCGCTTCAAGGATTACTACAAAGAAAGAAGGAATTCATCATCAGCTATCACCCCCATATACCCCACAATAGAATGGGGTGGTTGAGAGGAAGAATAGAACTATCATGAAGATGGGTCGCTGCATGATGCATACTAGAGGCATCCCGCTCAAATATTGAGGAAAAGCAAAAACACTGTGGTATATATTCTCAATCGAAATTCTTGCAGAAAGCTTTACAGGATGTCATCCTTGAATAAACTTGGTCTCAAACCAAACCTAAGGTATTATCTTTTCGTATTTTTGGTTCGATGCATATACTTTGGTTCCCGATAAAAAGAGGAGTTAATTAGACTCTAAAAAGTACATAATATCTCTTTATTGGTCATAGTGACCAATCCAAGGCTTATAGGTTGATTAATATTTCCACTAACAAAGAAATTGTTAGTCGTGATGTTGATTTGAAAAAACAAAGTCATTCTTTACGTGAAATCAATAAACAATTGGCTATAATCAACAAACAGCTTGGTTGTGATCGTAAAGCAACATCCAAAATGTTGTGATTCCTCTACCCAATGAAAAGTCTAGTTCATGCCATACTCCACGAACTCCGCCACAACAGGTTTGTGACATCCCCAAGTGATCCACAAGTATATAGAAGATGCCAACCTGATTTGGTTCATCCAATAGAGCCTCAACCAAAACAAATTTCTTGAGTCTAACAAAGGCCTAAGTGGTTTTAGTCCAATTTGCAAAATGTGCGGGTTGTTGTTTAGAGCATGTTCATTCTGCTCTTTCTTCTAATCTTCATAAAATTCCTGAGCCACGACGATACTCTAAAACATAAGGCATATCCGAGTGGAAAACTGCCATGCAAACAAGGTATGATTCCTTGACGAAGAACAATACCTGGACATTGGTGGAGTTCCCTCTAGGGAAACAACCCATTGGCTGCAAATGGGTACACAAAGTCAAGTGCAAAGTTGATGGTACTTTGGATAAGTACAAAGCACGTCTTGTTGCTAAAGGCTTTTCGCAACAAAAGGGAATAGATTATGAGGAGATTTTGCTCCTACTCCAAAGACAATCACTTTTCACTGGTTTTCTTTCAATTGTAGCGGATGGATGTAAAAAGTGCCTTCCTAAACAGAGACTTGGCAAAGGTAGTCTATATGGTGTAAGTTGATGAGTTTTAGGCATATGGTCGTGACCATTTGGTTTCATAAGCTAATTAAGTCCTTAGACCGGCTTAAGCAAGCTCCTTATGCTTAGTATATTAAAATAAATCAACATCTACACGATTCCAATTTTAGGAGTCTTTCTAATCCAAATCTTTATGTCAAAAGCGATGGTGATGACATTTTGATACTTATTGTTTATATCGGCGATCTTGCCATCACAGTAGTGGGGACATTGTTATTCGATGAATATAATCATATTTATGTGTTGCTTTTGACATGACTGATTTAGTCCTACACTATTGCGTAGGTGTAGAATTTTGACAACATGATCATTTGATCCTCATAATTCAAATCATGTTACGAATTTGTTGCAAAACTTTAGGATGTCTAATTGTAATCCTTCTTTTACACCTATGGAGGTCAGGCTAAAGTTATCAACTCATGATCATTCACCACCGGCCAATGCATCACTCTATAGACATTTGGTGGGCAGCCTGATATATCTTACATCCACCTGGCAAAACAAATATTTTGTTGTTACCTATCTTTCTCGATTTTTGTCTAAACCAAAACCCACACTCTGGGGAGCAGCAAAACGAGTTCTTTGATATGTCAAAGGTACTCTTGACTTTGGCATTCTCTATCATAGGGTCGCAGGTTTCAGATTGTTTGGCTATACAAACTCTAATTGGGGAGGTTCAGTGGATACCCAAAGATCTACCACTAGATACATCTTCTCTTTTAGCTCAGGAGTTGTTTCATGACAGAATAAGCTTTAACCCATCAGGCTATCTCTTCCATCAAGCAAAATACAAGGCAGATGTCAATGTCGGTTGTGAAGCAATTTCGGCTTCATCGGATTCTCCTTGATCTTTAGTTTCCTCGGACTCTACCTACTCCACTTTCCATTTTTTGTGACAATCAAGGTGTACTTGAAATGGTTAAGAATCGTGTATATCATGCTCGCACTTTCAAGCATATTGAGATTCATCGTCACTTTATTCAACAGCTAATTGATTATAGGGATATATCTCTTCATTTTTGTCCCGAGGAGCATGTTGATCTAATGACTAAACCTCTTGGTCCAAACTTGTTTGTAAAATTTTAAGAAAAACTTGGCATTGTTTTCATTTTTAGTCATTAAGGGGGTATTGAATATAATGAATATATTTATAGGCATACATGTTGGTAGTTTTCCATTATGAACTATCACGAGTTGTTCCAACTACATCAGAATAACTACTCCCAATATAATAAAATGAAGGACACACATTCATTTGATGAGTAGTCCAATTCATCCTCATTCTTTCCTTGTTTGCATATTCTAACATTGATGGTACATGATCAATCTACAAGTGGGTCAACACAATAACTACTACACCTTGTTTTTAAGCAATATATGATTGCCCCATTCTCGGATGCCAATGATCTAGGCTTCGTATTTGAGCTCAAGCAATACATAATCCAATCAAGGAGTGATTATATTCTCGATGGTGACAAGTAAGTTGATTTCAACTTAAATTGAATTTCGATCCATCCAAGAAAACATTTAGTAGAACAAGGCATGTCACCACGTCATGAAGGACATGGGAAAAGAAGACATTGAGAACTTGGGAAAAGAAGACAAGAGGCCTTTCTCCTTAACCTTCCACATATATCAACTCGAACGCAATAAGATCCTCACTCAAAAAAGTACCACGAGACACACGATAATTCCTTCAAAATCACCATCAATGAGGTTGAATAAATGTTATCAGTGAGGACATAAAGCCAAAAACACTAATGAGAGTAATAGGTCTTGGATCATTGTTATGCGGATAGGGCTATATATGAGAGAGACAAGGCTATATATGAGAGAGACAACATGCAATACCAAATGAAACCCCAAAGATATAGAAATCGACAAATTCAGCAAAATGCGAATTTAAATCCTCAAGAAAATGCCCTTAGAATTCAGCATTTGGTCTCAAACCAAACCACTATCAAACAACGCTAGACCTCAACAAGAAGGCAAGGATCGCAATTGAATACAATGAAGGCTAACTTGCACGCTCAGATGACCTTTGATATTGTCTGACATGAATCTTCAATAATGAAATCATGCGAGCCGAGATGCCCTCACAAATGATGGATTGAAATAGTTGTCCATAAGTGTGGTTAAACCTAAAGTTGTGACCAAAGGGACCACAAATCCCACTCTTCCCAAGGTCTTCCCTAGATCCTCAATGGATGAAACGATTTGAAGGATCAAGTCTCCTTCGAGGTCAAGATAGACAAGTTTGTGGCTGAATGAAACAAGCTAGTATACACCGAGGCTATAACAACTAACATTCTCACATAATTAATCACCCCAATCTCCAAAATATAAATCATGTTCCTTTTCTTCCTCGACCACTCCTTTGTTGTCGATTTTGAAGCAATGGTTTGGCATGGCAGCTCCCTCAATACTAGAAACTGAAAACCGTGCATGAATCATTGGGAAGCATTGAAGACTTTGTTCACATCACTACCACTCAACCACCACTTTGGTCTTCACCTTCTAAGTCATAAGGGGAGTGACTTCTAGCAATCAGATCATGCATTTCCCATCTTTTAGCTCTCCTTCACATTAAATTTTGATATTTGTGCAATGAACTAAGGGAGTGGGACCTATAGTATAAATACGAGGAGCTCTTCATCAACAAACATTTTATTTTCACGTAATAAGCTGACCTCAATGAATCCTCACTTGTTTATGTTTCCTCTATGTCTTTGTTACTTTCCCATCCTTCTAGCTCTTGCTTCTTCTTACAATTAAGGCCACCAAGTGGAGCAACAAAGATTTTGTCGATATCTATGAATCTACATAGGATTGTTGTAGGGAAGTAAGAACTTTGTTCCTTCTTTTTTTCTCAAGACCATTTGTAATTTATATGACAAGTGTAATCTCTAGAGAGTTGATCTAATATATCGCCTCCTTTGAAGGATCTTCAATGTAATTTAAATCGTTGGCTTAGCTTTATTTTTTAGTTGTATATTTGAGATCTGCTCATTAAATAGCTCCAATGAGTTGTAAATCTTATTTGATGATTTTTTTAAACCTTGAGATTTGTTCCTTAAATGCCTCAAATGACATTCTATTCTCATGTCTTATCTAAATGGTTGATAAATTAGATTGTTGAACTCTCACAAAGAATCGTGCATTTCTTTCTCTTGCCATGATAAGCAACCTCGTAACCCAATTGAGAAGGCACTAACGATCAGTCAAGTAAATCCTTATTTAACAAACCCTTTCAAAGGTTGATTGAAAATCTTCCTAGTGTTGGCAGTTTTTATGCCATTGTGTGTGTTCTCAATTTACCCAATGGAAGCATCATAAAATCTGCAACGGTTAGGGAAGATCACCTATCGACAAGGTGATATTCCTCTATGTTTGAGAGGGGCGATTGCCTTGTATGATGGGGGATTTGCATTTTTGGTGCTTTTAACCTGAAAGCACAAAGGGGACAAAAATGGGAAGGAGAAAAAGGGAGAATGAAGGAGAAATAGAGAAACCCACAGTCAAATAGACACAGAGAACTGTTGCGATAGCTCGAGGTAAACATAGTGAATGAAACCCTCTTTCGCAAATGAGGACAAAGGTGCAAGCAGCAGCTGCATAGAGGATAAAAATCACCCAAGAGCAAAAACTCTTCATCATTCCAGATTGCATGTGTATGGCACAAAGTCCAACCACAATATACAATACAAAGCTTGCAATATCAAAGTACACACAACATGGATGAATGGGGGTATTAATGACATTGTTTAACCATAAACAGCAAAGCACGATTTTATGATTAAAGAGCATAAACACCATGGGGTAGAAATTATCTCATTTGCTTGCATTCTTTATTCACAAAACGGGAAGAAATTTGTGCACACAAAGTTGCAGCAGATTTTCTGCAGGACTAAGAAAGAGAGTCCCATTTATAATTGTGTTTCAGCCTTATATAGGCATTTGCCCCTCCGAGTAGTTAAATAACTACTTTTAACTCAAAACTGGACTTGACTCAAGTTGACATAACTTGAGTTGGTATCTTAACTTGTGCAATTACAATATTTAATTAGTTCAATGAACAAATTAATAAATTACATTTTCTTATTCTTTCAGGATTTCTTAAGTGTGTCATCTGACTTTGAAGAAGCTATAGATTGCTTGATTGACCTACATCCATTTACCTTATTTATTTGAAATTTGCTAGAATCCACTTGTTCGGGCTTAGAAGGTTGAGATTCTCATTCAACTATCCTTTAACTTCCTTAATTTAGCACTGAGCATACCCTTCCAATCATCAATCCACGCACTGGTACAGACATGAAGAATATGGAAGCCCTTAGGAGATAGAGAGGAATCTAAAACAGTTGAATACTAAGAAAAATGCTTCCATATGGTTCCTATAGTCTCCCTTAAGAAGGTATATGCAAGAAGTCCAATACTTGTTGTAACAGCGTTACACTTGCAGGTAGTGAAAACTACATCAGCTCCCAATCTCATTGTGTTTGTCTTGAACCCATTTCCATATTGATCAATTGTAGTGTTAGTGTTCTTCCGTGAGTAACCAAGAAGTGGCACTGTTATCTCGTGGACATAATATCTTGGCAACATTGACAAATGTAGCTCCATTTTGTATCTCATCTACCGCATTATCAAGCAACTCTGCTATGGTTCTGAGTGCCCAATTATGAGAAGTGGCATTAGAATGAGGAAATTCCAGGACACGAACATGATCCATGCCATTTTGGAGGGTTGTTTTCCCAGTTAATCGCACATCATAGTCACCAGCTTTTTAAAATTCTCTACATATTCCAATTTGTGCAAAATGATGTTTACATCATGAACTTGATCGTTAAGCATCTTTGTATTTTGTTTGCACCAAACCTCTATGATCAGACTGTGCATTAGAATTCTCAACATCCTTAATTAGATTCAATATTAAAGGATTTCTTACTCCAGAAATTGTTTCATGTTTGACAATCTCGAATGGAGAACAACTCTTCTCGTTATTTTTATCAGAGCTTGGCAATGTGGTCTCTGTCCCCCAGCTTCAACACACATTTCAATCATGCAATCCTTTTCATCACTTGTATCACTCCATGACAAAACTTCCAGAAACATGGAACTGTTCTTCAGTTCCTCATGAGGCCGACTTCGCCGATGGGCACTGTGTTTGGTGGCTTTGAGTGTTGATCAATCGGAGAAGAGATGGAACATGGGAATCATTCCCTTGTTCCCTGTGAAGGTGACGTTGCCAATGGCGATTTAAAAGCCCGTAATGCCCACTACTTCGTTGGCTTTCTTGACGCAAAACAAACAGCTCCTTCATGTAGGTCTGATTGATCAAAAGGCATGCGCAAAGTCTTAGCTGCCCTAGTTTCTCCTTTGGTTCTTGCTTTAACATCTTCCTCAATGTCCGGATCGTCACACCATGGAGCATGAACCATCATTTTGTCATTAAGGGCAGACATAAATTCATCCCAATTCTTTGCCCTTTTATACATGAATCTCTTTTAAGCTTTTCCCTTTCAAACATGTTATTTTGAATCTCCTCCAAGATTTCTCCAACACGTTTTGTTAAGTGATCTAAAGGAACATCCTCTTTTTCAAAACTATCTCAACAAACAACTCAAACCTGCTTGTTGGCTAGATCCTTGGGACCAATTTTGATGTGTAGAGGAATGCATTTTAGTTCCCAATAAGAATATTTCAATCTAGGTGAATAATTGTCTCGTAGATCTTCTTTTATGCGAAGACCTGCTTTCGTTAAAGTATGCATTGTTGCAGTACATGCATCTTTATCATCCACATGAATCATCACCATAACACCAATCGTATGAGTAGTATATGCCCATGAATTTTGGCAAACCATGAACCTTTTTCATTTTTAAAAATTATTTTAAACATCTTTGCAAATTTTTGCCCAAGACAATGTGATGTAGCACCCTGTATACCACGTCCTGTGTTGGGAATAAAAGCCTCTACACTAGTTGTGTAAAGACCACCAACAAACTTTTCTACGTCACTTTTCTTTCCCTTAATAACAGGAACTGCTAGAAATTCTTCGTATATTTTGCGATACAGTTCCAAAGTGGAAAGCACCTCTTCATCAGCTTCCTCTTTGGTGGTAAAAGCGGTATGGCCTTGCTAAAGAAACTCACTACTCCCGATGAAAGGTGTAGGATGTTTGAACTCCCATCTAACAACATTGCACCACTGGTTTAGCTTTAAAGGAAGATCTCAACGACCCTAATCCACTTTGAAAATATAGGATACATTACAATTTCACTCATAGGGTGAATTGCAATGGGCATTTCAAAATTAGTTTCCACTGATTCGATTACCCAAGCAACCTCTAGTGCAAATCCTTCAATGTGATTCTTCTCTTTTGTCAAAGCTTTTTCTGACACAAAAAGAGAAAATAGGAATACTTGATTCCCATCTTTTTATTCCTCCATCAAAAAATTCTTGTAAGAATTCCCATATTGAATAAGCCCAAGGCCTAAGGAATGTTGGAGGGGTATAATGTATTTATTGGTAATATGGCAAGATGGAGGAACAAAACACAAAGCTTAATGAGTGATGAAACATTTTAAGGAAGATGAGACATTTGGAGTTTTTAACAACCCACAGAACAAAAAAACATTACGTACATTTGACCACCTCACAGGAAAAAGACTACCGTCAAGGTTGCGCATTTTAACAAAGACCAACTTGAAAACAATCTCAGACGTTTCATAGTGTTGGGATTGAGATGAGGCTAGTGAAGACAAACTTTTTTACATGTGGTGCGTATACTCAAAATTTGTCTTTCGGTGATTTCACACAACAGGGCACAAAATAAGAGGTTTCAACAATCCAATTTATTGTGTGACAACACCAAGTAAGCGAAATTATCAATCTACTTTTCAAGATAGCATATTGGGATGCTCCCCATAGATCATTCCACACGATCTAGAAGTGATAACACTTCATTTTTCAATTTCAAAGACTCGCCTCCTATAATGCCCAAGAACCAAGAACCCCGCTTAGTTACGGTAATTCACCTCACATCGCCCCTTATCGAAAGAGTAAAATACCACTCGAAATGCAACATGCAAGTTGGAGAAACGACAAGATACATGAGGTTTTTCAAGGAAAACATATTGAACCATCTTAGGCTTTAGCACTCTTCATTAATGTGATGCCCTTCTTCGTCCCCATTATAATGGTTAGTTCTCTTTTTGATAATATTACAATATTTTTGTTATATGAAATACAAGTTTCTCTTGGTATATTCTTGCATGAAGGATGCATTTATTTTATAAAAATAAGTTGGACTTGGGATCTCTCTCCTCCAAGGTCTATGATTGTCGTGGATTCATGTTCTTTTCACATTTTGGCAATAAATTATTTGCAAGTTTGAAATAATTAGTTCCCTTCGAGTCCTCTCATTTACGTTTTAACCGCCGTATCCTCTACATGCACTCAAAACATTTAAAAAGTAAAATTTAGATGGACATTATAGGAGGCATTGAATAAAATTGAATTTTGGATTCTTATTCAAATTTTCCCTCCGAAGTCATTGACATGGTCTTTCAAATGTAGTCAAAATCATTAATTGTGCTCCTGCTCCCATAGGATCCAATGCGAATGTTCTGCCAAGAGGGGGCGCCATTAACTATCTCTTGTTTGTTATTGGTTATCTCTTTTTCATTGGGAGTGAGGAATAAAAAAAAAAGATAGCAGTGTTGCCCCGGCGCCCTAGCAGATCCATGACAAGTCCTTTTCTTTGTTTCTGGTGGCACATGTGGGCGTCCAACGGGATAAGCGCAAATGGGTGGTTTAATGGTGTTGAAAATGCTCCAACATGCACACAAAACAAAAATTAGAGCTTTGGGGATTACATATTAACTTCAAGAGCTGGAAAAAGAAAACAAAAAGTGTCATACACTTTGTTTGGAAGCTCATAAACGTGGTGGATGGATCATGATGCTGGTAGGATAAATGGTGTTCTTGAGAAGTATTTAAGAATATCTAAAAAAAAATGCTTCATTCATATGTCATCTCATGGAACGCCATAGCTGCAGGATCTGCACAAAATGGGTTTTAATAGGTTATGGACCACTAAGCATATTATTTGTGCTTTGATTTATGGTATTCAAATTGTTTAAAGAGCTTTGAAAGCTTTTAGCGAGAGAAGTCTCCAGTTTAGTGCTAACCACCCACACTGGTCGCTTTCCTCCTGACTTATGCCAAAGACAACCCTTGTCAAACGTTGGGGACATCTAGCACAAAGCACAGGGTGGGGATACTACTGCAATACAAACTGGAAAATAAATTTGTAGCTCCCGATGGATATACATGTATTTCATATTGTAGATGGGCCATAAAAGCTTTGCGCTAAAAGGGGAGTCTAGGACAGGTTATGGATGGATATGTTTGGGATAGTGTTGGGATTACCTGTGCAAATAACCAACCTTCCATGTCAAATGGGAGCTTTGGAATAGTAAATGAACATCTAGCAGGCCGTAAGAGACCATAATGGTATCAAATGCTACAGATCTAAGTTTTGTCAACTTCTTGGGCCTCCCTGTAGATAGTAGAGTAGATAGAACTTTACATATGGTGTGTTTAACTTTGGAAAAATGGTTTTTTGAACTCGCCTACGCCACTTTGGCTAAATTGGGCATTCCTACAAACTTGTAGCAAATGTGACAAAAGAGTCATGGAACCTTCTCCTAACAGAATAACTATTGGAAAGTCTATCAATACTATCACACGATCCTATAGAACCCCTTTATGTCACTTGTTTTGTCAAAATAGCTTGTAGAAAATATAGTGTTTTTCTCTCTCCTCTCTCTATCTCTCTTGCTTGGAAGAAGCGAAAAGAATCTGCATCTGTATTTCTTACTCTATTGTTTTGTACTTGTGTTTGAATATCTTTGCAAATGGAAAATTATAAATATGTGAAAAATGTTAGTCGTAGGGTAGAGCCATCTCAACAGATATTTCGTTGACCATATTTACACTAACTTGACAGGTTGAAGGTAGCATAAGCGGGGATAGAATAGATGATGGAAATCTAGGTTTAATGTCTATTATTGAAAATGTATAGTCAGGATGGAAATAGAAAAATTTCTTATTTTAACAATAGTACTTGTATTATTAAAAAAAGAGCTCCTTTCATTGTGTTCATGTGTTAAATAAGAGATGGTGAAATTTCACTTTGTAACCTTACAATTCAACTGCATTGTAGAATAGCGTATTTAGTTAATTGTGGTAAATTCTCGTAATTTTGTATATTTGTATGGCAAAGTGAGCTAAAACTTGAAAAGTATGTGTCGTAAGTATGTAAAGAAAAAGCTTGTTGGTGGTAGGACTTGTGTCAATCCTTAGAAACCTTTTTGCACCATTTACTGCCTTGTTAAAGAAAATCATGTGATTCCAACATATTATAGTTAGTTCACTTATCATCTTGCATAGCATTTGTAATAGTAATTGGTAGATAGGAAGGTTAATATTTAATTGATAGATGTTGTAATGACACTCGATATGTAGTTGGTCATTGTTGTCTTATAATGCTCTCAAATCGTTCTCCCATGATACAATAGCTAAGGTCAAGCCTTCATCTTCCCGAGGTAAATTATGTTGCTTCAAGTAGGGTTAGAGCTAGTAGGTATCTCTTTCTAAAGGCGGTCCTTAGTGACTGCATTGTTACAAGCCTCTTCTTAAGTATCGTACTCTTAGGAACTCTCGGGTGGTTATTTTATACTATCTTTTGTGTCCAAAACGATGTCTAGGCAGTTAGCACTTAGTAGTTGTAGAAGGAGGATATTACATCATAGAAAAGGAAACTATAGGATTGGAACTAAGTTTTTCCTTGACCATTGTTTTGTCACGTATTAACATGTACATATGAGGATTGTATGTAAGGTATAGTGTTTAGATGGATCTTTGTATAGCTAAGAAACCAACCCTTATACCTTTTTAACATTGTGTTATTTGGCCTTTCAAATTTAGGTTGTGTACCACCGTAGTGAAAATAACTCACCCATGTAGGGAGAATGTTGCTTATTAAGGATGTGTTAATGGAACTTCCTTGTGAAGTAGAACCTAGGAGAAGACTAATAACCAATATTGACCCAAGTAGGCAGGTCAATGGACAATGCATACCTTGATTAGAAGAACCAATCTTATGTCATGATAATCTTACAAAACCTTTCTTCTCTCATAATATTTAGATACAATGTATGCATCTATGGACTTTTAAGTGCATCTAACGAAATAATTTTGTGGTAAAGCCCCATCTAAAATAATTAAAGTGTAGTTAAAGGAATGCAATTTTATGATATTCGTGGGGGAAACTTATTGTAATATACTATGATGGTACTAATGTGGAATTGGTCTAAGTAACAAGTAGAAGTAGGGTGGAACCTTTCTCCCATGTTGAAAAAGGGCCATTACTCTTGGATCTAGGTATAACCACAAGTGCATGGTGTGGAAGGAATTGTTAATTGTGCTATTTATCGCTCGGCAATTGATGTAAGTTTCTTTCTAGTCCTTTACGTCACTACCAGCAGGGAAGGATCAAACAAGGTTAGTCTTATAATGTTGCAACTCCTTTAGAAATGATGTTGTTATAAGAAATAAGGGAAAATACATCCATGATCTTAACAAGGGAGTTGGTCTCCTTTGACAGTAGCATATGGAATAAATTTCCTTAAAATTTTCATGAGTATGGTGTAGTCGCACCCGCCAAGGAAAGGAAATCATCTTACGATAATACTTGAGATTTGATTTTCTTATTGTGCCATTAATAGGCTTAGAGTTATGTGTGAAGAGATATTTGAGCCAAGCTTAGCTTTTTCCACTAAGGAAATTTCATAGGAATTTGAGTAGTTCGGTAAGTGTCTTCTTCATAACCCATGTTCATGGGTTAACCTTAAATGAGTACCTTATACTGGAATGTTTTGTTCCTAGTGGTAATTTTGATTTGAAATAGTACCTTATAAAGAGGATGGATTTTGGTCATAGTGATATGGGAAACTTTGTGACGTTTCTTGGTCACACTCATGTGTTAGCCGAGCATCTTTGTTTTACCAAATTAAGAGAAGGATAAATTGTGTTGACCCTACTTATTGTACCTATGAAACACCTTGGTGAGAAGTGCATGGGCCTCGTGAAAGGAGTTCCAAGTTAAACTTGTCTCCCTTTGCATTGTTTGGATTGCATGTGAGCTAGAATTGGTAGAAGAATGATGGTTAGGAAGACCTTCTATGGGTTAAGCAACTTATTCATGCATACCTCACTTCCTGAGTGATGGCTAGAGTTCATTGCGGTTCTCGCCAAAGTTGCGCACTCTTGGACCTAACCTTTTTGTGTTTAAGAATGGAAGATGACATGTAAGTTCTGATATAGGTAGTGGGAGCAAAATGGATCCTAGAATGAAATGAAACTAACCTGCATTGTAACATTGTGAGGCATAACGGCTTTAATTGTGCTTCCGTAAAGGTAACACTTCTGAAGTAATAAAATGCAATGCTTGCACATGTGACAATTGTAAATTTTTGGTATGTTGGTTTTTTTCATAAGGTAAGTGTTGGTGTTAAGTGACTATTGTTTAGTGCAATGGTTCCTAAGTGTTGCGTCATATGATAGCAAATAAAAAAATGCCAGTTTTTCGACAGCATTTTGAGTGGTTAAATAGTGAGCATTACAATTAAATCCAAAATGCCTCGATATGTACACCATTCTATTCCTATTGCGAAGATAATATTCAGCAATTATAATTAATATAAGGAAAAATATTGAAAACTTGTAGTCTTCCTTAAAATCAGTAAGTCCTACAGACCTTCCGGCGTCCTCCGGGCTGAATTCAACATCGGAACATCCAAGACTACGAGCATATGCCACCATATCTCTGGCAATGCAAATAACCTGATCACGTGACTTTTGAGCTTATATTTGAGGTGGATATCGCTGGTAGCAATGAAAGTGTGGATCCTAGGACGCAGAGCAAAGCGCACGGCCTCCCAGGCAGCATCTATATCACCCTTGTTGCATCTGGAGAGGCCACATATGACTGGCACGTAGCCATCGTCGTAGACGCGATTGCCAACTTCCTTTGCAATCATCCTGACGGCTTCCAGGTCGTCCGGGGAGGCGATAGGAAACCCTGCTTCGATGATGTCCACGCCTAATCTGGACAGCTGTCGGGCAACGTCCAGTTTTTCCTTGCTGGTCATGGTGGCGCCCGGTGACTGCTCTCCGTCACGTAGTGTCGTGTCGAAGATGCGCACGTAGGAAGGATCATCAATGCGGTTAGCCACGTACTCTGGCCGTGACCTACGCTTCGAATCCCCTCCCCTTTGTTGCTGCTACATCTTACACTGAACTTGGTGGAACTGGAGCATTGCACGGACGCAACTATGCGGGGCAACTTCGTTCTTGCAGGGAAAATGGAGGGCCGGAAGCCGGATTCGATGGTGGGTTTGGGGGTTACACGAATTCCACCGCACGCCTGCGCCATGGACATGGACAGCAATGACCATGTAGGTTTTAGGTTTAGTAAACTCTGTGCAAGCAACTGCAGTTATACTTTTATACCTTACAGCCTAATTTATTTAATACAAGAATGAACTGAGATTCAAAGAAAAATCTTTAGGAAACCAAGATCAGTGTGCAAATGTACGCTCTAAATGGTTAAATTTTAATGTGTTGCATAAATAAAAATTATGTGATGAATAATAAATAGCAATAGACATGATTTACGACTACCTAGTCTATCACTAATCAAAATTATTTCTTATTTACTTGTTTTTTACATTTTATTAACAATCATATGTGAAATGTATGATGGAAACGTCGAAAGGGATTTGTTGAAGGAGTCAAATTGGAGAGAGAGTATTAACAGGAGAGGACCGGGGTAAAGAAGGAGGTTTTTGAGATTGGAGAAACAAGTGGACGAGCAAACAAACAAACTATGTCGTTGCAATAAAATCTATACGTGAACAACCTTACAAACTATGTCGTTGGACCGACCGATTTGTGTTGATGTGCCTTGTATGGGTGGCGTCGGAATTAACAACATGTTGTCCCCTATAAATACTTTGGAAAACGTCGTCCCATATATATCTCAAGTATGTTGAGATATCTGACGAGGACATGAATGGAAAGTTGGAAATGAACACGTGAGAAGTAAATAATTGTGGATCCAACATGATGAAGAAAAGAAACAACATAAAATAACTTTAAACAAAAATTGAAACCCACATGTTCATTCCCAAAGACATAACAAAAGATGATGGTTAAAATTTGTAAACATAAACATAGAGCAAGACTTATGGACAACAATCATTCTCAACCTCGATATCACTCTTGTGACAAGCTAGGTTGGCATTCTCGCCCTTAACGAGAAATTTCCCAATTTACAAGTCGAGCATATGTGTTTGCCTTGATCATTGATCATAGTATTACAATTATTCCCACCTATCTCGTGTATATCGTACTTATTCATCCCATTCCCATCCCATCTATCTTACTTCGATTGTTCTAAAGACAACCTTGGGAAGTCGAGCGCGTCTAAAATCACATGTTGATTTTTAGTGAACCCAACGTGAAGGACTAGTTCCTATTTGCTTTTTGTTTGCATTTCCTTTTCCTTTCTTTCATGCACCTTCCTCCTCTCCCATTATTCTTCAGGTGTTTATACACCCCCCCAATATGTTAGGTCAAGATTATAAAGCAGCCTATTTTAGGCCTTAAAGCTTACTACAAATAGGTGAGTGCTTAATAGTTGCCCTCACTATCCGGGTGGGTCGATAACTATTTCCAAAGCTTTCTATCTCTCGCACGCATCTCCTATCCAAGGGTTGAACATTGCTTCAACTGTAAGAATTGAGGGAGATAGAGATCGATGAAATCATTGCCTACAACCAGAGTTTTCAAGTTCTAACAATATGACTATCACAAGAGAACAAGGCCTTTATCCACGGGTTTTATCAAGACCCCAAAGCAAAGATG
This sequence comes from Taxus wallichiana var. yunnanensis, assembly GCA_018340775.1. Lineage (NCBI taxonomy): Eukaryota > Viridiplantae > Streptophyta > Pinopsida > Cupressales > Taxaceae > Taxus > Taxus wallichiana. The sequence goes on along the minus strand of CM031243.1, from coordinate 218,519,999 downwards.
CAATCTAAATCCTTTCCATCCTATTTACAACCAATATAAATGGATCCTTCGATAGGATGCAGCATACACCAATGTCCTTTTGCAAAACAATGTTGCCTCACTTCCTCCAAAGATAGAGGACACACCACAAAAAGGGGGAGACAATTAACGATCAATTCATGAGGGGGTATCATACACTCTCTCAACTGAATAACATACAACATACACCTAAGCAAGGTCCGCAATCTAAATCATTTCCATCCTATTTACAACCAATATAAATGGATCCTTCGATGGGATGCATGCATACACCAATGTCCTTTTGCAAAACAATGTTGCCTCGCTTCCTCCAAAGATAGAGGACACGCCTGTAAAAGGGGGAGACAGCTTAACGATCAATTCATAAGGGGGTACCATACACTCTCTCAACTGAATAACATACAACATACACATAAGCAAGGTCCACATCCTTCACCCGATGATGTTATTTTGACATTAGTGGGAAGGATTAAAGAGTTAGAGATCACCCAAGCTTCACAACTGTATAATTTTATAGGCAAGGTAATATTTCTTATCACACCGAAACCAAAACCATACCCCTGCTACTAATGTTCATTCAGTGCAACAACCACCAAAGCAAGTTCATTTGGGTGTTCCCAATCCAAGTGATCTCCTTACGGGGTCAAGCATGCTAGGAATGGCTCCTCACCCTTCCTAATCATATCCCACACAAGGGTTAGCTGGAAGTATGTTCTCAAATGTTGTTCCTTTGAACAATGCAATGTTCCCTAGTGTTAAACCCACTAATTCATATCCTAGACATTGTCCCTCCCTATGTCCATATGTATTCAAAATCCCCCAAATGGACATGTATACTCTTCCATTCCTTACATGTAATATCAAGGGGTTCCTTATGCCCCAGCTAATACCTATGTTGCACCTTCTCAAGCTCGTCCTCCTCCTCCCCTTTATCAAGGGACCTCCATAGTTGAGTCTTATGTAATGGGAACTTATGTCAATATTTGAAGGAACCTCTCAATTTCATGATACGAAGTGTTATGCTTCCACAATCATTGTCAAACCTTCCTAAGTTCAAAGTAGAGAGGAGACCCGAACACCCACATCAAGGCTCATGCTATCGGAATTAGAGAATTTCTTCCATGGGATGCGATTTGTTGCCAAAATATTTCCCAAAACCCTCGAAGGAATTGCTTTGGATTGGTATTACTAAATCCTTGAAGCATCTATACATTCCTTCAAACAACTTGTGTCTGAATTCATTAAATCCTTCGATATGAACAAGTTGTTATGAACAGAATCGGGGTTTTTTCATATCAAGCAAAAACAAAATGAGTATGTCGCTCACTTCATTCAAACGTGGCACCAAGTCCTTTACTCTTCTACAAGTCACACAAATATGGATCAAATGGAACTTTGTGACCTCTTTCTCTACTCACTCAATCGATAAACTAAGGAGGAAGTGCAAAATTTTCCCCTTCGTAGCTATGAGGAAGTGTTAGAGGGCGCACTCCATTGACCAAGTGGCTATTGATAGTGGACATAAGATGTATGGTCCTAATGGGAAGTTGGTCACTTCCAATCAAAACACTTCAAATTATCAAAATAACTCAAATAATAACTAGGGACCCAAGGTCCTAAACCATAACCGTGGTGCCACTACGGATAATGTGACTGATCAACCCAAAAAGCCTAATGTTGTGAACACCAATAACGTAAACAATAACAATGGGAATATGAATAACCAAAGGATTAACAATTCCACTTCTTATGTTAACGTGGTTAACTTCAACCTCATCCTCCTCAACAAGTTCAAGCCCAAGGCCAAAACCAATATCAAAACCTTGGCAAGGGGTTACGAACTATAATTATAACAACCAATTCCAAAACAACAATTGAAGATACGACCCACAATAAGGTCAAAATCAAAGGTCAAGGATTATGATCCCAATTTATATTATGGTTTCATAGAGTAATGGTCATGATGCTCGATCCCCAGGGATTGCAATAAGTTCATTTAACAACTCCTCCCTAAGACCAATGACAAATTTTCATTGATATGTTTTTAACAAACCTGGAGGAACCTCTCATCACACTCATATGGGACTTGTTGCACCCCAAAATGCAAACTTAGGAATCTATCGAGATCCTTTCCCCAAACATCCTAAAAATGAGAAACCTAACCCTCAATGCCAAACAAAGGGATTTATGTGGTCACCGTGATCACGAAGCTTCTACCTCCAATGATCCTCGAGTTGCTCCCAACCTTGACCAAAGAAATAAAACAAAGATTGTAGGTTTGGTTGAATTAGAAATAGAGCCAAAGGTTAATGCGACTACTCACACTCGAGAGTACACATCACACCCTCTTCTCATTTATCCTTTAGTGTTGGATGACTTATCGGTAGTTCTTAAACCCGTAGGAGCCTATGATCTAATCACGATCTTAACAAGACCTTTTCTCATATTTCCTTTTTGGATATGTTGAATAAATCTTTGGCTCATCGATCCGCTTTATTGGAAGCATTGGGCCTTGGCCATCTAGTACATGTCATGCCTCCTTCGGAGGCTCAAATCAACCATATAGACTTTTATGTTTATCCTCTAGGACAAAATGAAAGGGACACGAGATTCATGTTTAACATAAGTAAGATGCCTTCAAACATCGAGATGACATGAAGAGGTGATCCCATTATACTTACAAGTGTGGGTTTACAATAACTATGTCAAGAGGGAAATGATCGATGATGGAGCCACAATGTGAACATTGTTCCTTTCTCCTTCCTACAAAAATTAGGGTATGGAGAAACCAATAACTCTTCCACCAGCAATACGCTGAGAGAGTATGACAGTTTGAAAGCCACATTGATTGGAATTATAGTACTCCCAGTCACTCTTGAGCCCAAAACTATCTAACCAAGTTTTTATATTATAGATAGGGAAACCAACTACAATATGATTCTTGGTAGACCATGGATCCACATAGATTGAAATACATTCCATCCACGTTGTTTCAAGAGGTAAGGTTCCTTCATTTAGGAAAGGTTTTCATAGCCCAAGGTGACCCTAAACCTTTTGACATTCACCTGGAAAATCTCAAGAAGAAACCCGGAGTTCATTCTAAGTTCAAACTCTCAGCCAACCAAATAAATAAACCATCTCCATCCAAAAGCCAATTTCCACTATAAACTAGTTCAAGTGGATGAAGTGGACAAACCTAAAACAATCGAAGGAGTAAACAAGAGTGAGGGTAAGGCCACTATAGTAGAAACTATATCTACTTCAACAACAACATAAATAGTAAAGCTCTTAGAAAATGACTTGTCAATCACTCTCCCATTTGACTCTCAAGGTATTGGAAATGTTCTTGGAATAGCCTCTCTCCCAACAGATGGTTTCATAGAGATATGTATGGTTGAGGTATCTAAAGTCCAGGAAGAAATTCCTAAGGACAATGAAGAGTCAATTTTTCCTATCAACTATTGGACGCTCCATTACGATGGAGCTAAGTGTCGATATGGCGCAGGGGATGGGGTGATTTTTACTTCTCCAAAAGGGAAAATCATGCCTTTCACCTCAAGATAAAATTTAAATGTACCAACAATGGAGCGGAGTATGAGGCCTTACTTCTCGGTCTCATTGTAGCCAAGAGAATGGGAGTAAAGAATGTTAGAGTCCTAGGGGACTCATAACTCATAACTCGAAGGTATATGAGACTAGAGCGGAGCATCTCTAGCTCTATAAATTTGTTGTGTGTGAAATGTGTAAAGACTTTGATTTTATCTCCATTAAAGTGATCCCTAGAGAACAAAACCAACTTGATTGATTCCATGACATCTTCTTCTTCTCGTTTTTGTCCTAATGAGAGTTCAAGGAAACAAAATTTGTGGTCTCTATTTGAGTTGAACCCTTATTTTGAAGGATGTTAAACAATGCGATATTATCATATATAAATAAGGAGAATGAACATGTCACGTTAGAATTTGTTGAAAATGATGAGGAGATCCTAGGGTTTATGCATGCTTATACCAATCTTCCTTGATACATCACAAGAAAGGTTTTCTCTCTTATTCCCCACCCTTCTTCATATTTTGGGGACAAAACAATGTCTCTTTCATCACCACAAGATTTAGAGATCTACAAGGTTGAGGAAGAATCTTTAGAACTACCTCCAGATCCCCCTAAATTTGAAGAAGGAAATGCTTCCTTGATAGAAGGTACAATCGATATTAATATTGGAAATAGAGGAAGAGCCCAAGATTTTGAAGCTTGGTTCTTCATTATCAGTGGAAGAGATAGAATAACACACTAAAGTTCTCAAAGAGAACTCTCAAGATTTTGCGTTCAGTTATAAAGACATGACAGAGTTGTTCTTGATGTAGTAGTCCACAATTTGGTTACTAAACCCGATGCTAAACCTATGAAACAAAATTTGAGGCCTATGAAGCCCAAAGTTTGCTTTAATGGTCAAAGAAGAAGTAATGAAACTTCTACAAGTAGGGTTCATAAAACCAATAGACTACTCCATGTGGTTGTCCAATATTGTCTCGGTCCTTAAGAAGAATGGGAAGATAAGGATATGCATTGATTTCAAAGATATAAACAAAGCCTTCCCTAAAGATGATTTCCCACTACCATCCATTGATATCATCATAGATGCAACAATCGTAGATTATGAGTTGTTATCCCTCATGGATGGATTTTTAGATATAACCAGATAAGAATATCTAATGAGGATCAAACCAAAACCACCTTCACCACTCCACTAAGGAATCTTTTTCATCTTGAAGAATTGATGTCATATATCAAAGACCATTATATATTCCATGATCTTATTCATAAGATTGTGGAAACATATGTTGATGATCTCTTAGCAAAAGATAAGAAGAGAGGTGACCATCCCAAGGTTCTTTGAATCATCCTTTCACACTTGATTGAGTATGGTGTGACCTTGAACCCAAAAAATGTGTCTTTGGAGTTACAGGAGGTAAAAGATCTCTTAGGCTACATCATTTCCTCTTGAGGGATTGATGTAGACCCAACAAATATTTGGAAATCCTTGAAATGACTCCACCAACAAATGAGTCTAGTATCAAGTCTTTCTTAAAAGCTTGGGGCAATCTGGAGGTTTGTCCCCGATCTCACATACATCATCCATCCTATTAATGGCTTGTTAAAGAATACCTGTTGCAAGATATGGAAATAAAAGTGTCACAATGCTTTTGAGTCAATCAAGTGGTTTCTTCTTTCTCTCACCAACTCTTATGCCACCAAAATTTGATCATCCTCTAATTTTATACTCTAGAGCCATGAACATTTCAATCATGTGCATGTTAGCAGAGGAATATGATGATGGTCATGAGCGAGCCATCTATTTTATTATCCATATACTCCTTGACTATGAAACTCACTACTCATAAGAAGAAAAGGAATGTCAGGCTATCATTTTCACAACTAAAAGATTGAGACATTATATGCTTAATCAAGAAATGAGAGTCATTGTTAAATATGATCAATTGCAAACATTCCTAACCTAAGTGGCTTTATCTAAAAATATGGTAGGTTCATCACATTAATGAATGAGTTTGAACTTACCTATGTCAATCAAAGTTTGTTAAAGGGACAAATTATCGTTGACTTGTTAGTTAACAATCCCATAGAACTATAGTGAGTTAGTTGATTTGGATTTCCCTGATGAATGCATATGTTATATAGATAAACCTGTCATTGCTTCATGTCCATGGTATTTAGATATAATAAATCATATTATAGATCAGATGTATCCCGAAGGGGCTAACTCTCAATAAAGGTGGTGACTTCGTGTCATAACCGCCAAATATGTGATTGTAGAACAAGTCCTATATCGGAAATCCTTTGATGGTATGTTGCTTAGATGCGTTGATGAAGAAGAAGCAGATAAAATCCTCTTCAAGGCCACAATGGAGTTTGTGGTGGTCACTTTGGGGCATTCAACTTCATAAGGGCCCACATTGGATGGGTTACGACCCATGTTGAGCATGAAATTGTGGAGTATGTGTGGAAATTCCAAAAATGCCAAGAATTCTCACATGTCATACACATCTTGGCTCAAGCTTTATAGCCTATAGTGACACCCTGGCCATTCTCCACTTGGGATTTGGATCTGATAGGGAATTTCTCTCCCGCATCAATAGATGGCCACAATTTCATAATCACAACCACATATTATTTTACTAAATGGGTTTTGCCATATGCCTCTAACCACGGTACTGGATTCATCATAGCAATTTTATCTTAAATCGATTATCTACACGTATGGCATTTTACAAGTCATTATTTCAGATAATGGCTCTCCTTTCAAGAATGATGAGGTGCATGACTTATACGTGCTAAGTTCAAAATATCTCATCGTACGACCTCTTTATACTATCCTCAAGTAATGGACAAGTGGATGCAAGTTGAGGCAACTAAAAAAACCTTGAAATTCATTCTCCTTAAGATGGTTAAGGAGAATAAAAGAGATTGGAATTTAAAGTTATTTCCCACCTTATGGGCATACAGGACTTCAATTTGAACACCAACGGGGGAAACCCCCTTTTATTTAGTTTTGGTGTTGAAATGGTCTTATCGCTAGAGGTAGAACTACCTAGTATTCGTGTGTCCCTATAAGGTATTCTAGACGAAGATGAGTATCGAAATGCGCATTTAACTTGACTTAGAAAACATAGATGAGAAATTCTTAGAGCCTAACAACATCATCAGGTTTATGCATATAAATGTGTCGATAATATAATAAGAAGTTATATGAACCTCAAATTCAAGTAGGAGACCTTGTCTTAAGACTCGATAGCCAAATAGATAAGAAATTCGATGAAGGTAGGAAGTTTAGCCAAAATGGTTAGGCCCCTACCAAGTAACAGAAGATTTTAATAATGGTGTATATCGCTTGTGCACTCTAGAAGGTGAGGAGTTTGGCAAAATCACAACTCACTTCACCTTAAACATTTCTACATATAGTCATTGCATTTCCACACTTTCCTTTTACATTCTCATCGTCTTTGTCATTTATATTGTCATTTAGTTAAAATTGTATTACAAAAACTTATTTTTCAAGTGATTCTTAAACTTTTAAACATTGGAAAATCTCTCAATCATGACACTTCTACAATTTCTTCACACTCTCAAATCATATAATTTTCATCATTATTTCCAATCATGAGACAAATTTTGACATTGGTATTATAAGGACTTGCATGCTTCATCCTTTTTACGGTTTCTTCCAATTTGGGTGTTTCTCGCCTATAGTTTTCTCTAAAAGCTTCATGATGATAGGTCTATCCCTAAAAATCTCTCTCCATAACAAAAACATTCTAAGCATTACACCCAGAAATTTTTTTCCCCCATCTCAGTCTTCGATGATGAGCCCTAACATCTTACTAGTTGTGTGGCATTGATATTGGGGGCAAATGTTATCCTCCCAAAAGACACAAGATGAAGCAAGGCAAGATAAAACAAATATAAATACATATATATTCTTACTACAAATAACTACATTTTCCGTCCCTCCCAATATTTGGTGATGAGCCCATGCTTCTTACTTTTTTCCTAGTATGGGGCAAGATGTAGGGGGTCGTATCAAAAATAAAAACCTTAAATAAACAAAGAAAGAAAAGTTCTTGAAAATTTAAAATTCCCAAGAAAATGATTTAGATGTACATGTTAGGAGAGACAATCATTCCTTAACTATATCATGTCAATCAAGTAGGTCATTCACTTATATGAGTCCAATCAGAGCTTATAAGCAAAAATCATCTCGAGCTTTGTTAGTTAATCCTGATTGGAGTTAAGATGTGGGTTTCTGAATAAATATTTTTTAAATTCTTGTCTCTTGATCATCATTCTTATTCACACATTCTTCAATCATATATCTCATGTCCTTCTTTGGCTCTTGGTGATGAGCCCTCACATCTTACTAGTTGTGTGGGGTCAAGAATAGAGTGAGATCATCCTATCATCATATTATATTCAACATATTTTGTCGATGGAATATAAATTTTAAGCATTGTTTGAGAAATAAAGTTTCCTAAATACAATCAATTTTCACGTGTGTAGCCATATACATCATTTTATTTATCACATTACACTATCATCCATAACATATATTCAAAATTGCAAAAACATCATAAATTCCTAGCCATCTAAGAGTGCACAAATGAGATAAAGCATAATGAAACAAATTGTTACAAAGGAATGCCAAGTTAAAAAGATAGTATCTATATATATGTCTATTTGTCAAATGCATTAAGTACAATTCCATCACACTAAAGGACAAGTATGGTGAAAATGCTCAATCATGAGCTAAAAATACAAAAAAATCAGTATATTCATAAAAATGAATCCAAAGCAATAAAGGCCCTTGGCCTATCCCTTTCTCTCCGAGATCCTTGTGAAGGAGTAGGGTGAGGACTCCTATTATAGCTCCCCGCGACGAGGCCGATTGGGTCTTGAGAAACTCCGCATGCAAAGTGGTGAGAGTGTGCATGAGAACCTCTACGTGTAGAGCGGTGAGAGTTCCCAAGGGAGCATCCGCGGCAAAGGTCTCACTACGTGAGGGGCGCTGCCACCTCATTATATATGTAGACATAAAATCTTGCACTTTGGGTAATTATTTAGTTCTGATTGCATACTACTATTCATATGATTCCTAAGTAAGAAAAGTACTAATTAACCCATGTCCTTAGCCATATTTTATTTCTTTCTGTTGCCACTTTTGGTCTTACAATATCTTTATCTCATCTTGTCTTTTCACACCTCGACATTTCTCATCCTGGACACCAAAGGTGCCCACCAAGACACCAACGTCAGCGCCCCGTCCCCTTTGGGCACCCCTAACCTCTTTGTACTTTTCTCACATCTTTTGGGTCCTTTCTAGTCATTTGAGCATCTTATCTTTTTGGTAGTCGGCCTTTTCGGGGTTAGTTACAAAATTCAAGCAAAGGAATCATATAAATATAAAGTTATGTGATCATAATAAAGGACTAAACACTAAACATTAGCTATCACCACCTAAGGTTACATCCAAAGGCTATTCAAGAGCATTCAAGCATCCATTCTAGCATCCATTCAAGGGTAAGGGACTACATTCTTTTGTATACACTTCATAGGAGGGGAAGTTCATTTTATTCCATGCACACATCTACTTACATATTCTACATCTAACTATTTTCTCGCTATCAAGTGCGACACACACAAGATCCACCTAGGAACGATTCCGCACACACACACACACACACACCTAGAACTACATTGGGCATGAAATCTAGTGCAACAATCAGTCATAAGTTCACTTGTTTGACAGTGAGGACACCGATCCCTCGTATGCATTATTTTCTTTTTGGGATTTGATGCACCCTTGAGGGTTTTACATGTCAATATTTCATTGTAGGTTATCATCGACATCAAAAACCATTTTGTGGCATACCAGTGACAAAAAGTGAAAGACATTGAACATCTCATGACCCTGTGAAGAAGGTTTCCTAAGGTTTTGAGCAGTCAAGGGTGCCCAGAGCAGGTTTGTGGCACCCGCAACCGCCCCTGACCCATTCCAGGTGCCCCAGTCCAGACAGATCTTCAACTCACACAATTTTCCCCGAGGTTATGTGCAACACTTCTCCCTCTTTGTTCATTAGGTTAGCACTTCGTATCAGCCCAGATTTGGATGCAAATAAGTTAAGTCTTCTTATCCTTCCTTTGCAACTAGGGCTTCATATTTTCTAACTTAATTTGCTTGGGTCGATTTATCCTTATTGCACATTCATTTTACTACTACATTGCATTAGATTTAGGCATCTATAAATCCTATATTTGCTTAATCATTTTGGTGAACCTAAACTCGATCTGAACACTCTTAGGGTCCTCATACTTCTATTGCTTTTATCTTCCTAGGATCTTCTCATCATGAGTATCTCTATTAATGATTTCCTGCTCATTAATCTTGAATTAAGAGATAAAATCATAACTCTCCTAGCTACTACTCGCATTCCTGTTGATATTCATCTAGATATAGTATATAACACATTCGCAGATGTTTTTCTCAACACATTTCTTTTCCATCGAATCCTAATGTTGATCTTGCTATTTTTCGATAATGACCCACCTTTATACATCATGCTCCGCATTTATAATGTGGGTGTCAAACACACCATTGTTGATAATGGATTTGAGATTAATCTTTACACTATGTCATTCCTTGAAAATCTTGGTCTTTCTCGTTACTAATGTTAGTCCATCATCTCTTTCTCTTGCGCTTACGATGGCTCTATTCGTCCATGCATAGGTCACATTACTTTTCCTATCACTGTTGGGCCAAAAACTCTTAATATGGTTTTCTTTGTCATTGACTTCCTAGTTTCGTATAATTGTTTACTTGGTAGGCCATGGCTTCATGCCATGCAAGCAATTCCTTCTACTGATACATCGATGTGTCAAATTCTTACATGAGGGTGTAGAATATATAGTTCCTAGTGATCGTCAACCATTCAAATATTGCAACCATGATCCCAACACTACACTTCCTACTCCAACATATGCTACCACTAATGAACCACAACCTATGGATACTTCGGCTCATTTGCCACCACTTGAAGGTGTTATTTACATGTTAGATATTGTCTCATATGCACCATCGCCTCCTCTTCTTTTACTACTACTATGATTCTTTATCGGGGCTTGTCTAGACATTGGACGTCATTCCATCTCCTTCACCTTCTCATGAGCAACCTCCATTAGCATGTCCTCCATTTACATGCACATTTTTCATGAATGACTCTTACTAGAACACATCCCATTTGATCCTACTTGCCTGATACTATATGCACACATGATGGGTTGGCTCGGCTAGGCTTTACAATTGATGACATCTTTCCTCCACCCCATGATCATCATCTATACCATGGATTTGTTCACATTATCGTTGCTTATGGTCTTCGAGTATTTTATCTCACAATATTTCTTGCATGTGTTCCTCGCACTTCTCCACTTACACTTGGACAATCTTGGCTTGATTACATTGGGGGCACATTAGACCCTGATCATACTGACATATCATTCCCCATGTCATTTTGTTGTGTTTTTATTTGTAATGACTCATTTATTGGCTATTCACAAAATCTTACTTGATGGTATGCACATGGTTGTCCAATACCCCCTTCATTAATGAATAATATGCTATGGGCATGTATAATTTATGCCTCAATGGCTCCTTACTCAACCAACTTGACACTATCGCTTATCAAGTCTTAGATGCTTCACCTTTTGGTTTTGATCATGACAATGACGACCTCCTAGATGACATTACTTGATCTCTTTTATCATCAAACACTTGGGGATGTCATACTTTTTCCCCACTTACATCAACACACGTCTTATATTCTCATAATTTCACATCTAGTCTCTCACACACAACATACACATCTTGATACACAAGTAATGTCATTACCCGATGACGCACTCTCATGCTACAGTTCACACTTGACTTTTAAGGGCATCCTATACACATGAACCTCACACACTACACCGCACATTACATAATACACATTACACACTACACACTTCGCATTTCATGCATTTATCTCTTTCTACGTAGCATCTACTCTATGCGTTCATGACATATATTTCAAATCTACTTCTACATGTTGCAGTCATTACCCTATAATGTACTCTAGTTCCACATTCCATACTCAACTACCGAGGGTCTACATCTCAAATGGACCTCACCACATTCACTCACACACTTTATACGCTCTACACTTTGACAATCACATCTTTCTAATACACACAATTCAAACCATTTCCTAATGACGCACTCTTGTTTTATGGTTCATTCTTGACTGCTGAGGGGGCATGTATAAATGAACCTCATCTCATGCATACACATCCACACTCACTCGGGGCATACGTAACCTATCACATCCACTCGCATTCCATTTCATCTACACTCCACAACACACACGCATATCTTGGTCGTATTTAGTACACACATGCATGTTCACTTGCTTTCTATTTGTGATCACAGATTCTATAGATCAATACATGCAACATGGATGCTTGGTGTAGTACCTATTACCATCCCATGATGGATCCTCGAGGCATCCACTTTCATACACTACAAGTGTTATTGTTTCATTTTCATAGCACATTATTAACATATTATACACGTTTTGACATACTTTTTATCTTTCTAACATTCTAATGGGTGTTTCATGTGCAACATTTGTCTTGCAGTCTATTTGCTTCCATGGTTATCTGTTACATTGTTTGTCATTGTTTTCCATTGTTTTTGGGATTTGCCTTTTGTCTTGTGTGCACACTTGTCTACTTTTGGCCTAGTCGGCCTTGATTGTCTTGCGACATTGTGAGTGATGTCCCATGTTTGAAACCCACTTTTCATGATCTACATTGTCTTCTTGCGTCTTAGCTTACACATTGTCTACTTGTTTGCTAGCTTACATTTTACATGTGTGTTTGTCTTGTTTGTACTAACACTTGTTTTCCTAGCCACTTTGTTTGTGTGTGCCTTGGTTTCTACCAAACACACTCCCTCCCCCTACAAGGCATTAGTTTCAACACAACGGTCGGTCCTCCTTTGGGCCGCATTCTCCTCAGCGACATTGACATGCACCCCCCAAACGGGGGCATCATTTGGTCAATCACCATCCTATATAATAGTCTACATTTACATTTCAACATAGTTCAAGATCGATACAACACAATCATCAATCTTAGACAGGGCTCAAAATATGACTTGGGTCCTTACCACAACACAAACACTGCACCGAGACTAGGACAAGTAGCACTGGCTCCCGACCCTTCATGGATGTGACCAGGGGAAGTTACACAACATTCTTTAGTGTAACACAATCTACAACAATTCACATAATGGCTTTTACATGTCACACAATCCTTAGCACTCAACATACACATCATACAACATTTTCTTCTTTTGCATTAAATCGGAATTGGTCAAACTAGATTAGATTTTTACACACCATCTTTAGTGGTATTCCATACTTCATAAAGTAGTTGAAGGTTGGAGGATGACACCAAATTTTTTCCCTAAACTTATTCCATTTCTTTGAGTGAGATCGCTAGAAAAACTCGTTCTTCTATATCATCTTCAGGATCCTTTATACACTCTTTTCTCATCATGATCAAGTACACATGTTCCTTTTTCACATTTTCACATTTTACATACTTTCTTACAAATGTTTTACTCATATCCATGTGTATTTGACTACTTGATCATTCTTCTCTTTTGCAGGTCCATCCTTATGGGAAGCAGTAGTCGCATCATCCTACATCATAATACATTAACAACAAATCAATCACAACAACACATCGACATCAACAACAAGTACACTAACGACATCTACACATACGTTTCCACCCTAGGGTCATCATCATCATCACTTTTTGCACTTTCTCCTCTCTAGTTTCTGTTATCCATTTTTCCCCTTGGCAAAAATGGACAACTTCCAAAATTGGACTTGGATGGTTAATGCGGTTTGATGAAGAATTTGGGATTCACAGGTAAATTTCATGATCTGGGCACTTAGAATTATTTTAGGCATTTCTCTTCTTCCCTTTAGGCTTCGTAAGTTCAACACTTAGCAAAAATTTGACAAAAATGGATAAAATGGAGAAATTTTGATTTAGAGGCACTCCACTCTATTTTTCCTAACTCCCCAATCCAAGAAAATCCAAAATAGTTAGAAAATTGGAAAAAAATGCAAAAAGGGGTATTTTTGAGTATAATGTGAATATTTTGGGTCCAGGAGGAACGGCGGTACTTGTTGCTTGGGGGCTTGGTTCTCAAAAATACCAAAAAGGCCACAATATAAAGGATTTGGCTAAGGGACGGTTCATTGTGGATAAATTGGGTAAAATGGGCCCGAGCGGTACAAGTTCCCGAGGGATGTGAGTTCCCATAGGATCGGCGAGATAACCACACAACAAAGACAAAGTTCATTGCAGGTGGATCAAAGTCTAGAGGCCTTAGTGGAACAAGTTCCGTCAGACGTGAGTTCCCACGTAACCGAATGATCCGCAATGGACGTGGAGTGAGCGTTGGGACAATTATATGCGGGTGGAGGATGAGATGCAGGAATGAGTGGAACACAAGGAACTTATTCCTCGCGGGAAATATTTCCCCACAAAGGCCTCTCTCGATATGCAAAGGTGCGGTGGGGAGTTAAATGGTGAAGTGTTTTACAAGTAAGGTGGATCGGAGAATGGAGGAGGGACAATATATGCAGACATTACGGGGTTTTAAGGCCTAAAAGACCTAGTACCCATGTATCACGAGTACCCCGATCACCCGCATTATTTGATTTCAAAAGGAAAAAGAAAAAAATATAAAAGGTAAAGGGAGTATATCACAGATCATGGAGAGGAAAATGGAACCCGTGTTCCCATGACCCCTAGAGATCCGATTTGGCATAACTTCCTCCTTGGTGCTCTAAATTCGACGATCTTAGACTTTTTGGAAATTTCTCTTCACCTTCTTCATCATGGAATCATAAAATCTTGAGTTATGTGAGAGTAGGTGGGAGAAAAAGGAAAAAACTTCTAGTATTCAAAGCACAATTCCAAGCAATCAAATCAAATTTAATGAAGTATGGTCCTCTTTTATTCTCCAGTAAGTAAATGGACATTGGGGAATGGATTTTACAGTCACTCATACTCCAATTTAGTTCATTAATGCATGTTGTTGGTGGGTGAAGCAAGAATTTTAGGATTATTCTTCTTTTCTCTCGTTCTCGGTTCTTCTATATATTGTAAACACTTCTCATTTGAGAAGGGGGATATTCGAGATGTGAGGAAACTCTGTTAAATTTGTTTCTCAACACCAATGAGTTGTAATCCTTCACATGGGCCTGACAAGTGTTCTTTTGCCTCTATTTTCCACTTATAATGGATCATGCATAGTCTAAAAGCAATAAAATTTCTTTTCTTGTGGTGTTTCTCCAACCCTGGCACTTGTTTCATTGTATTTCCTTGCCTCTCCATTCTTGTTGTTGTATTTTGTGCATGTATCTCTCATTTGCAGGTTTATTTGACTTGCTTTCATGGAGATTAGATGGTGAATGCTGCCTTGGGTCTCGTGTCACAATTTTTGGCCTCTCCCTACTACATTTTCCTTCTCCCTTCTCCCTCGACAAGATATTTCCACACCCCCTTTTCTTTGTGTTATCACCTCTTTTAGTGTAGGATTTCCCATTTTCATGCATCTCTCTCTCTCTCCATGGTCCCTTGGATTGTTAGTTTAGGAGTATTTAGTTTCATTTCCTTCCTTAGTAGTAGTTTAACATTAGGATTAGGTAGAGGAACCAACCTTCTCTAGGAGGTCCATCTCAAGTAGCAAGTCCCACAACTTGAGAGATGATCCTATGTTACCAAAAAAACTTGATTACTCATCCACATTTATATGACATATCAGAGGGTGTTGTTTTTTGGTGATAACAATTTTGGCATGCTCGGTGGGACAAGTTTGAGGAGCTATACATATTCATCTCAACAGGTTTGATGTGTTCTTTTTGAGATCAATCCTTTGGAGGTACATTTCTAAGCACATCCGATGACTCCATTAATCTAAAAATAACCCATTTTATGAGTTGTAAAACCTTCCCCTTTCCTTTCCATCCATTTTCATCCATTTCCATTTCATATCTTTCCATTTTCTTCCATTCATGAAGTTGTGCAATCATGACTTCATTTCCATCTTGAATTCTTATTTACATTAGTAAAACCAGATTCACTCCACTCCCACGCTTCAAACCCCTCCTCCAAATCAGATTTTTGAGCCCCATCATCAGGACCAATCTCTTGCATACCCAATCCCAACTGAGCCATGTGGTTATTCTTTTAACCAAAATATTTGTCAAGAACAAAGTTATGCAGGTGATGGTGGTATTTCCATGGCAGATGTTGATTTCTATAGGCAAGTTCAAAAAAATGGAGCTGAACATGGTGCAGATGAGGATTGAGAAAACTATGAAGGCAACCAAGATTGGTTTCAAGGTCATTTATCCACGGGCTGGTCCTATACCAAGCTAGTTCAGTCCTCAACAAAAGCTATAGTTTATAATTGAAATGATATCTCAAGTTGCAGAGTGGGTTCAAAAGATGGAGGCTCATGAATCTAGTGTTAGGAAACCCTGTCAATGGGTAATTCCTACACTACCATCTCACACCCTCCCATTCCTCTTCCCCAATATATGCCATCTTAGCCTAAGTTTCACATTCCTAGCTTTCTACCTGTTGCCCCCATTGAGAATTCCACTTCTCCATCTTTTTCCCTCCCATCCCACCTTCGGGCATTGTCCTCTTTTTTTCTAAAACTCCATCTCCTCCACAAAATTATCCTACACCTTCCCTTCCACCACAAACATTGTAAAAATCAGGTGGAAGTTCAGCCCATCCCTCCTTTTGCATTCCTAAACCCATTTTAGGAAGAAACAAATCAAAAAGCGATCGAGGAGGGCAACAATTTGAAGAGCCCATAAGAGAACAACTTGTGTAAAATTTGAAGGATTAGGCTGTAAAGTGTGAATCCAATCATATGCCACTTTTGGTTAAGCCTTCAACAAAAGCTAGAGTTTAAGAACACAAGGTAGAAGTTGATTTTACAACAAAGCAAACAAAAGAAGAAGATGACCAACAGTCTCCGTGTTCTGAGTGTAGTGTGCATGTTAGCACCATATTCATGGAGGTTGTTGATCCATCCCACCTTGCAAAGTCAGAAGAAAAGGAAGAATTAGCTCTAAATACAAAAGAAGAGGAGCACGTGGAAGAAACCAAATTAGATTCAAAGACTTTAGATGAAGATGGCATCATTGAAGGCTTCTTGCTTTCTTTTGTGGAGTTTGATTTTGTTGTTGAACCTGTAATAGAGGAGAACCTTGAGGAAGATCCTGCCCAAATTAGTCCTCATGAAGATAAAGAAAAAGAGTTTGATCTTTCAAACTTCTTGCTTGAATAGGAGAAAAATGATGACACCTTTTCCAAATCAGTCATCAAGGAGGAGGAAGAGTTGTTTGTAGAAGTAGAACAAATTCCATATTAGCTTAAAACAACTCCATTCAGGAAAATATGTAGGATACCCATGTTCAATGGGATGAGCTTCAAATTAACGGGAAAATAAAAAGGATCATCCCATTGGTTCCAAAATTCCCTTGCCTAATCAAGTATTTTTCTAGTTTGGAGCCAAAATTAGAGTTGCAACCAATCATGCTTATTTCAGAGCATGAGGATGAGTCTCAATGTGTCAAGGATCAGTTGCAATGCCTCTCAAATCCAAATCTAGAGAAACTAAAAGAGGTATTTATTTTGTTTCTATTTGATACCTTGATGGAAAGGGTGAAAATCTAGCTTCCAGCTTAATTTTTCACTCTTACACATGACCATGTTTAGTGCCAAATTAGTCACATGGTCCCAATTTGTGAGAAAGGAAGTTAATTCTCCTCGCCATGGCAGGATTTGTTTGATTTCCCTTTGCCTCTGGTTAGAGTAAAGTAGGTAGGTTTGCTTTTAGAAGAATAAGTGCTTGTGCACACTTTTCATTTTTCCATTTGGAACATGTATGATCTTCCTCTGCTATTCAAGTATATTGTGACATTATTAATAAATTCTCATATTATTAATAATTAGTTTATATAACTCATATTAATAATATAGTTGTAATAGTTAGTATTAGTATTTGGGTGAGTTGTGAGAACAACTCACGTAGCTATTTTGGTGTGTGAGATAATAAAGGGATGAGAGAGATATCCTAGGGATAAATATGAGAGATTCAAGGAGAGAGATATGGGGGATTAAAGATGAAGTTTGACTCCACCTTTGTAGGAGATCAAACACTATAAAATGTATTCTCCATCTATGTAAATCTATCCCGAATGTATTGAATTATAATATTCGGTGTTTTATAATTGTGCAGTGTTTATCGGTGGTATCGAGCGGTATACAAACCTGAGAATGGATTTTTCATGATTGAGCAAGAGTGTTTTTTGTAAAAAATTGTCTAAAGAATAGATTGTATATTTTGTTTTAGGATTTGGGTTTCTCTACAATTTAGCGGGTTTCATGATTTGTAGGTAAGACAACTACAGTGAGAATTTCAAGTGAACCCAGATAAGTTTTTTGGAGAAAATTGAGATTCATTGCATCTACTTTATATGAGCTGGAGCTTCTGTAAATATTTCATTTACTTGAAAATTATGCAATCTAACACCATTCTGATATGTGCATTACATAATATATTTCTATATGACTTTTGATCTCCATGTCACAAGTCATGTAGAGCCCCGACACGAACTTTCATCCAATTTGAAGTATATTAGAAGAGCGCTCATTGCTGATAATACGTGGATAGTCAAATATGTATTCATTCTTCACAAATTTGGTGATTAACGAGATCCTCAGACTTGAGTTTGCGTTCTCCATCAACTTTAGTAGATCCTTGTACTGAGTCTACAAATCTACATCGCCTTGTCTCTGACTATATGTCGCCTAAACTCACCTCTCTGCCTCGAGTTTATCCTACCATTTGGGATATGGTATTAATCTAGTTTACTTGTTTTTAGGTCTTTAAAATCTATTTTCGTAAGTATTGGTGAGTCGATAGGTTTAGTTTTTAATTCTTAGATTTATAAAGTCAGAGGTTATAAATCCATGCCACATGTCTCCCACATTAGAAGCGATTGACTTAAAGCACTAAAATATTTTGTAAATTTGTTTATAGGTATTCCTTAATTATTATTTTTTGTAGGCTTGTACGCTTAATCAAAAGGTGTAATAGGGTCATTTTATATTTTTATTCTAAAAAGTATCATTGTGTCATTTTTTTTTAAGTGGGTTTATATTATTTAGTGTTATTTAAAAAGTATTCTCGGTTTATCATTATTTTTAAAAATTTGCGTTATCAAGTATTTTATTTTATTGTAGTATGTTAAAAAGTGTTGTTTTTAAATTTGTAAATTGTCATCAATATTGTCAATTATGTCCAGGTGAATAATAGGTAGTCAATGTCAAATAGGTGATTATTGTCAAGAGTCATTGTGTGTCAAGTGTAAAAGTTAAAATTTGTGAAAATAAAAAAATTGCTTTACGGACACATTTTCGGTGGAATCCGACGTCCAATTCTTTAAATCGACATGGACAAGTTGAATCGAATTGAAAAATTCAAGGAAAATATTTCCATACATGGCAGGTTAGAACTCAATTGTTGTTGATTAACAAAGATATATGGGAGATTATGGAAGGAAAAATCAATAAACCACACGACGTAGATGAAGCAACAAAATGGGACAGCAAGGATCGAAAAACAATGATGATTATTGGCCTAGGTTTATCTGATGCCTACCTGCATCACATAGATCTAACAAAGACATCACATTTGATCTGGATGACATTGAGCAAACTATTTGGGTCACAAGCAGAGCGCAATGGGAACTAAAACAAAAGTTGTTTAGACTCAAAATGGAGGAAGGAGAAAGTATGGTGGAACATATCAGTAAGTTTCGTTCTATTTCAAATCAATTAGCTAGAATCAAAGTTGATGTGCTTGATGATGATGCAAAAGCAATATTACTTAATAACATGCCTCCTAGCTATTCTAATATGGTCTTCACTTTGAGAAAAATAAATCCAAGTCTAGAGGATTTAATTTCTTCTTTGATAGAAGAAGAAAATAGAACCAAGAAGATTGATCTAGAAGAAACTGCAATGTATGGTAGAAACAAATCATATGCTAAAGGAAGATTCAAGCCTTCTTTTAAACAAAAATCAACCTCCCAAGTTCCACGAAAATTTCTTTGTCACTATTGTAATGCTCTTGGACATGGTATTATGTATTGTAAGAAAAGAGCACAAGATTTACTTGATGGTAAATTGAAGGATAAAGCCTTCATTTCTGAAAACAAAGACGAAGAAAGTGATTGGGATATGAATTCTACCCACTATAATAATGAGGAAACAAATGCTCAACAAAGTGATGAAGACTTCTTGTATTAAGTAAAGAGTGCATTATCTGGAGGACATAAGCAACGGAGGCTAGAGGTCAATCAACGACCTCTCGTCAGTCACCAACGACGAGGCCGCATGAAGATGTGGTGGCAGTGTGTGTGTATGTGTGTTTTCTTTTATTTCAGATTTGCAGTATGATTTCAGAGTTCCTGTTTGAATAAGTGAAATGTTCACATTGAGGGGGGGAACTAGAACATGGTCTCAATGTTCAATTTTCCCTCTATTCAGTTCATATTCAGTAAGCAGTGGTTCCTACATGATTCCCTGAAGGAAAGCCATAATGGACAAACAAAAGCACAACGAAAAAGTAGCAGCATGATATTTGGGTTGTTGGTTGTCCTGTAAAACCATCCTTTGTTTTAGGTTGTTGGTTGTCCTGTAAAACCATCCTTTTTTTTAGGTTGTTGGTTGACCTACAAAACCATCCAGATCATGAGCACGCATGGGTGACAAGCTACAAAAGGAAGTGTGATTTTTGTTTCTATAATGTCAACATTAGGGGAGTGTATATTGGGAATTAATAATGTTAACAATAGGGGAGTGAATGTTACAAATATATTGTGACATTATTAATAAATTGTAATATTATTAATAATGAGTTTATAGAACTCATATTAATAATATAGTTGTAATAGTTAGTATTAGTATTTGGGTGAGTTGTGAGAACAACTCACGTAGCTATTTTGGTGTGTGAGATAATAAAGGGATGAGAGAGATATCCTAGGGATAAATCTAAGAGATTCATGGAGAGAGATATGAGGGATTGAAGATGAATTTTGACTCCACCTTTGTAGGAGATCAAACACTATAAAATGTATTCTCCATCTATGTAAATCTATCCCGAATGTATTGAATTACAATATTAGGTGTTTTATAATTGTGCAATGTTTATCATCCTCTTTATACATAGCTTGTGTGTTGTTGTTATTGCACATTCCATCCGGAGGAGGTAATGTTTAGGAAAACAAGGTGTTAAGGTAGTTCCAAGTGTATGTAATTCATAACTCGCAATGCTTCATCCTTTGCCAAGATTCGCCCGCTTCTTCATACTTGGCAGAAATCAGATTTTGGGACTCTTTTTAGTGCATGCTCATTCAACCCCAACAAATCATTTATAGAGGAAAGAGTGAAATTTCAGATTCATAACAATTTTCCACTTGCATAAAACCTTGATTTGGAAAATTCTTATTATGTGAATGGTCAATTCAAGCTTAAGACCAAATTTAGGTTCAAAAGGTGCTTCAAGTGGTCTTAGGGTTTTGTTCTTCAAGTTCGATCAAATTACACTTAACGGGATGAGTTCATGCCCAATGGATGCTTCAAGGCCACTGATCACTTCAATCTAGTAGGCAGATTATCCTTGGAGGTCGCCAAATTGTTATCCATTTTTCCCCATGGAAAAAATGGACAACTTGGAAAATTGGACTTGGATGGTTGATAGAGTTTCAATGAAGAATCTGGGATTCACAGGAAAAATCATGTTCTAGGCACTTAGAATTATTTTAGGCATTTCTCTTCTTCCCTATAGCTTTAGAAGTTCAATACTTAGCCAAAATTTGACAAAAATGGATAAAATGGAGAAATTTTGCTTTAGAGGCACTCCACTCTATTTTTCCTAACTCCCAATCCAAGAAAAATCCAAAAAGTTAGAAAAATTGAGAAAAAATGCAAAAAGGATCCTTTTCGGTGTAATGCGGATATTTTAGGTTTGGGAGGAACAAGCGGTACTAGTGCCTTAGGGGCTCTAGTTCTCCAAAATACCAAAAAGGCCGAAATATAAAGGATTTGGCTAAGGGGATGGTTTATTGTGGATAAATCGGATAAAATGGGCCCATGAGGTACAAGTTCCTGGGGACATGAGTTGCTCATGGCACTAAGATTTCCACACAACGAAGGTAGAGTTCATTATGGGTAGATCGAGTTTGGAGGCCCAGTGGAATGAGTTCCACAGGGACATGAGTTCCACTCGTAGAACTAAATGATCCACAATGGACGTGGAGCGGCGCGAGACATTTATGTGTGGGCAAAGGATGAGATGCGGGCATGAGTGAAATGCGAGGAACTTGTTCCACGCGAGAACAATTTCCTCATGAAGGGCTCCCGAATAATATGCAAAGGCATGATGGGGAGTTAAATGGCAAAGTGTTTTGTGGGAAAGGTGGATTGGAGAATGGAGGAGGGACAAGATATGTGGAAATATTGGGGTTTTAAGGCCCAAAAGACCCAGTACATGTGTACCCCAATCACTCACATTATCTGATTTCAAAAGGAAAAAGAGAAAAATATAAAAGGTAAATGGAGTATATTGTAGACTGTGAAGAGGAAAATGGAACCCGTATTCCCATGACCCCCTAGAGATTCAATTTGGCATAATTTCCTTCCTGGTGCACCAAATTCAATGATCTTGGAATTTTTGGAAACGTATCTTCACCCTCCTCATCATGGAATCATAAAATCTTGAGTTAGGTGAGAGTAGGTTGGAGAAAAGGGGTAAAAACACTTCCAATTTAAAGTACAGTTCCAGGTGGTTGAAATAAAATTTAATGACGTAAGGTCATCTTTTCTTCTCTAGTAAGTAAAGGGACATTGGGGAATGGATTTTATAGGTCACCCATACTCCTTATCAGTTCATTAATGCATGTTGTTTATGGGTGAAGGGGAAATTTTAGGATTCTTCTTATTTTCTCTCTTTCTCACTTCTTCTATATATTTTAAACACTTCTCAATTGAGAAGGGGGATATTATGGGATGTGGGGAAACTCTGTCATTTTGTTTCTCAACACCAATGAGCTATAAGCCTTCACATGGGCCTGACAAGTGTTCTTGTGCCTCTATTATCCACTTGTAATGGATTGTGTATATTCTGAAAGCAATAAAATTTCTTGTCTTGTGGTGTTTCTTCAACCCTTACACTTGTTTCATTGTATTTCCTTGCCTCTTCATTCTTGTTGTTGTCTTATGTACTTGTATTTCTCATTTTCATGTTTATTTGAATGTGTTTCATGGAGATCGATGGTGAATGCTTGCATTGAGTCTATTTCATAGTTGTTTGGCCTCTCCCTACTACATTTTCCTTCTCCCTTCTTCCTTAGCAGATATTTCCACACCCCCTTTTCTTGGTGCTATCACCTCTTTTAGTGTAGGATTTCCCATTTTCATGCATCTCTCTCTTTCCCTAGTCCCTTGGATTGTTAGTTTAGGAGTAGTTAGCTACATTTCCTTCTTTAGGAGTAGTTTAGCATTAGGATTAGGTAGAGGAACCAACCTTCTCTAGAGGTCCATCTCAAGTCATAAGTCCCACAACTTGTATTATGGTCCCATGTCACCCAAAAACAATGATTGCTCCACATTTACATGACATATCAGAGGGTGTTGTGTTTTGGTGATAATAGTTTCCATGCTTCACATTTTTATCACCCACTCTTTTCCTTGTCTCTCGGCACTCTTTCGCCATCAATCTACATGGTTATTGGGTACGGATCTCTTATCTACTTTATGTTATCAAGAATTCGCTCAACAACATAACATGGGGGCAAATATAGGTACAAAATCATGCACTTTGGGCAATTATTTAGTCCCGATTTCATACTACTATTCATATGATTCTTAAGTAAGAAAATTATGAATTAACCCATGTCCTCGGGCATCTTTTCTTTCTTTCACATTGCCACTTTTGGTCTTACAATCTTTCTAGCTCATCATGTCTTTTCACACCTCATAATTTCTCATCCCGACACTAGTGCCCATCCAGATGCCGCCAGTGCCCCTGTCCCCTCTGGGCACCCTTAACCTCTTTTTACTTTTCCAACATCTTTTGGGTCCTTTCTAGTCATTTGAGCATCTTATCTTTTCTGGTCGTCGGCCTTTTCGGGGTTAATTGCGAAATTAAGCAAAGGAATCATATAAATATAAAGTTATATGATCATAATAAAGGACAAACACTAAACATTAACTATCACAGCACCTAAGGGTACATCCAAAGGCTATTCAAGAGCATTCAAGCATCCATTTTAGCATCCATTCAAGAGCAAGGGACTATATTCTTCTACATACACTTCATAAGAGGGGAAGTTCATTCTATTTCATGCATACATATACTTACATATTCTACATCTAGCTATTTACTTGCTATCAAGTGCGACACACACAAGAGCCACCTAGGGCACGATTCCACACACACACACACCTAGAACTACATTGGGTATGAAATGTAGTGCAACACTCAGTCATAAGTTCACTTGTTTGATAGGTGAGGATAGTCTAACTCCTCATTTTCATTCTTTTATTTGTTGTATTTAATGCACTCTTGAGGGTTTTGCAGGTCAATATTTTATTACAAGTTATCAACAACATCGGTGATCATTGTGTGACATACTAGCGACAAGAAGCAAAGGACAACGAGCATCTCACAACCTTACAAAGGAGGTTTCCCTAGGGTTTAAGTAGTCACAGGTGCCTAGAGTAGGTTTGTGGCACCCGTAGGTGCCCCAGGCTTTAGGCAGATCTTCACTTGCACAATTTTTTTGAGGTTTTATGCAACACTTCTCCCTCTCTGTTCATCAAGTTAGCACTTTGGTGCAATCCAAATTTGGTTGCAAATAAGCTAAGTCTTCTTATCCTTCCTTTACAACTAGGGTTTCATATTTTCTAGCTTAATTTTCTTGGGTCATATTTATTCTTATTACATATTCATTTTACTGCTACATTGCATTATATTTAAGCATCTATAAATCATATATTTACTCAATCAATATCATGATGGTGCTTCAAATGCTGTCGTCGAACTACATTCTTAGTCTTTAATAGAAAAAGCTCTCCCGCCGCATGCGAAGATGGTGTAAAAACATATGTATGATGACCGACTCATGTTGGGAGTCTCGGATCCATCATAAGAGTGTCACGGAATATGCCCTCAAGGGATGGAGAATAGATCCAGGTTTGTCCATAGAATAAAATATCGTAACCCAATAATCATAGCCGTAAAAAGACAAACATACAATGACGAGTCGAAAGAGTAAAATAAAATAGAGACATTCCCTAACAACTAATCTAGGATGTAGAAGGAAATAGGTGAGTAATAATACTTATTAGGATCTTCGGAAACTCAAGATAGATTTCATGTTGCCTCTCGTAGCCGCTACAAACCTCCCCTCGGCCTCCTCTTTGGCTCTTGTAGCCGCCGACGCTTCTCCTCTACCCTCCCAAATCAATATATGTGTCCTCATTCAAACCAGACTCACCCTTTTCCTCCTCCTCGCTCTCTCTGGAGCCTCTCCAATCTATAATACCTAGTGCAACATAACCACACCTTCAAAACAAGTGTATGCAGTGCGACTACGGGTGTCCCAATCGTAACACTAGGCACTACAATTGTCCATCCGAGTTAGCCCATATGGCTGGATTTGGCCTCCCGATACCTTAGAACATGGTGCCGACTACAGGCGTGCATATGAAAAATAGCCCAAATTGTTAAGATACCTGTAATAATGGGTGAATCTAAACCCGATCACGATAGTCAACTAATTGTGAAGTGGATTTGCAAGTAGCTACTTCAACAATCTCCTCGCCCCATTATTTCATCATGCCCCGATATGGCCGAGCTATCGTATATGCAGTAGTAAGTGTAGTTGATGTTTGTGGTGTGGCCCCGAGACGGGCCATATCAACCCATCTCGTTGATGTAATATTTGTGAGATCTGTTATCCCAATACCCCTTTGGTAGGGGGATCACTCACTCATAGATCCATGACATAACTAGTGTAGGACGATTTAGTGAAGTGGCCTCACACCTAATAATGATGTAAAAATCATGGTAGGTAGTACCCAATTTGTTTACTCCTCAGGAAACTCTCCTCACATGGTGCTTAATGCCCTCTACAACAGGATCCCAGTAAAATGGGAACCTATCATCGCCCTTATCTCCTATCAAATATGAGGCCAGAATACCAATGATGGCCTTGCATAGAGTGGGAATAGGGTCACCCTTGATCGTAACCAAGATGTGAATCCGTGCACTAGCATTCCTATCAAATACATGTGTGTTACCCAAAGAAGTTTCCCATTTGCGGGCCTCAATCGATGAGTTAGTGCTCTTTAGGCACCAACTTTCTACCGGTAATAGGAACTCTAAGAATCCTTTATACAACTCCAAAGTAATGACCACTCTTCATGAATACCAGGAAATCGAATGTGTTCCGATCTACATCCTCAGACACCAAAATTAGGTCATACTACCCTTATAACCCCATTAATTAAATTAACCATACCTTACATATTCATATCCCATAGTGCACATGATTAATTGAATTAATTACTTTAATTAATTTAATTAACATCCTCACTTGACCACCTCACCCGCCAACTCACCTAGCCACCTCACCCCATGACCCACTCAAACCCCATTAATGACCTAAGACCAAGTCTAAGCCTATCCTAACCAACTAGGACTTAGTCTAAACCTAGACTTAACTCCTATTAACAAACCTAAGAGGACTCTTACTCATTCCTTTGTGGTCTATCACTTAAGACTCGGATGAAGATTGAAGACCACACCAAAAATAGCAACAATCAAGCTATTTTTGGCCAACCTAGATATTCCACCTTAATCGACGCCGATTATACCTCAACGACGTTGGTCCCCTAACTATCGCTTGGTTAGGTTAAATACATTTCCAAAAGCCTTTGCTAAGGTTGGTCATTTGATTCAGGATCTCATACGAATAAAGACTTGGAGCACTTAGATTTTTGAAGCACTTAGGCAAAGGAAAACACACGGAACACTACCAACAACCATTGGCATCCATCATCTTCTTCACGATCACAAATACAAATAGAGAAGCATAGAGGTTCAAACTGCTACGACACGAACACAACTTCTCTTCTCTCTGGATCTTTTCCATCACCGTCCTCATCACCTACACTCTCCAGACCCATTCTTTAGTAAGTACCTAATATCTCTTCATTTATCTCTATTTGCTTTTAGTAGGATTTATTATTCATCTCAGTAATTTATCCTTCGCACATTTGTACACCTCCCTTCCTCCCACCAACTTATCACCCTACCATACTTGGACCTTCCACCTGTCTTCCCCCTATCCTAATCATCTCTGAACCTTTTAGACCATTCCACGACCTCACCCCCACCATTTCTAGCCTCTGTGCAATCACAAAGAGTTTGAAGACCATTTCTAAGAGCTTTTTATTAATTGCCTTTATCGATGCTTCTGTTATCCAACCGACGTCGGTCATCCTGCAAAACCGACATCGGTCACATAACCGACATCGGTTACTATGTCTGGCAACATACCTCAGACCAACGAGCTCATACCCATTCCCTAACAACCTAGAATCACTCCTAATCTTGACCAAACCTTACCCAGAGCCTGTATCGACTCAGTAACCCAATACTAGCCCATCACCTGACCCGTTTTGACCTCAATCACCTTTTATCTGACCTTTCTTATTTGTTTTGTATGAGATACCTAAATCGTTTCAATTCCAATAAGATTGTTATTTCATGTTTATTTTGGATAACATTAATATTGTTATTTAAAAAGTGGATTGACACCTGGTTAGGAAGCATCATGCTTCCCGGATCTAGCTTCTGCTAGTAGTCCACTTGTTGTTTTATTTAACTCTATCTAGTGGTATTGTTTTACATTTTATAGGTAGTTCCTCCTAGCCAAAAGGGAGTATTCACAATCAACATTGGATCAGGAAATCGAACACACACACAACCTTCAACCGACATCACAAACATGTATTCCTCCTTGGCCTATCACCCTCTATCTGTTTCATTAATTTATCAAGAATCCAATGAAACAATCCTAATAAGTCAAGAAATCGGAGAGAATGCTACTCACTGGGGCAACCGTTGGTTGGAGTCTGTGCTAACCTCCAAATCCTTATCCTCTTTAACAAGCCCATCTCGGTTGGTGTTAATAAGGGTAACACTCTAGTAAGCCACTCTTGCTCCCTAGCTCTACTCTATCTAACATAGACCCCATGTATCCAAAAAAGAGAGCATATCGAGTCTAATAAACACATGATAGGCTCACAAAACAAGTATAAATACTCATGAAAACATTTAAATTTCCATACTTAGCCTTTCTCACATTGCAAATCTTTTTGATGGTTACACAACCGCCGTGGTGCTCATGTCACCATAACCAGTGGTTGTGCCCTTAAATGTTAAAAACAAAAATGCATAAAATGACTAAAATAACTAAAACAAATTATAAAACCTATAAGATGCGCCCCCATATCAACATTTTGATTGTAAATTTACTAAAAATATCCCCTCCTAGAGCTAGTTTGAAACAAAAACAACAAGTTGGGGCAAAAATGAATAAATGATTGTAACTCACATGTTCCTAACCCTTTGTTGTTGCCAATGGGTTTTCCATCAACATGATTGAATTATCTTTGTTTTAACTATATTCACGAGCAAAATGGTTGTCGAAATCCGAGCTCCAAATTTAGCTAAGTGGGTAAGTATAAATGATTTCTAAAAATAGAAAATGTGACATATATAGCCTAATTTGGTTTTATAACATTTTTAGGAGTGAGTGTAAGTAGGACTGGTGCACACAGGTAGGTAGATTTATTATCCTCACACGTATGGTAAGTAATTTTGACCTTTCATTTTAAAACATTTTTTCAAAATTATTTTATTACTACACTTGATTCTGTTTTTCTTTCACAAGTAGTGGGAAGGCTCGACTAACATCGGATCGATGAGCGGTGAAGCAACGTGAATTTCTAACCCTCCCATTTGGGAGTGCCATACTCGGAAATCATGTTTTACCCCATTCATGGATGAATAAATCCTCCGAGGGGGCAATATGTACACACCCAAAAATTACACGATGCTACATGGAAGAACGTGGTAAGTATTTGATGATGAATAAAATCTTCTCCAGAGTAATAATGAGATACAGATCCTTCCCATTTTCCTTCGCATGCTTTTCATTACCTGTTTGTCCATGTTTTCAAGTTATAAAGTTCATTTCATGCTTACAAGCCATTTCTGTACCTTTCATTGCTTTGTTTTCATCATTAGTTACATAACCGCTAGTCTGCCTGTAGACCAGCGGTCTTGTCACCTTAATCCGAGAGTTAAAAACATGCATTTTTCAACGCGTGTTTAGATTTTGAGAGTGATTTTCTCACTCGTTTCTCAACCATTTCACCTAATTTTGGGCTCATTGGATTTGTATTGGAATTATCTTCCTAGTTTACTATGTTTAGAATGTTGACTGCCCCTTATGTTGATGTGTTGTCACTTCTTGTTGGACATGTGTTGTTAGACTCATTCTTCCCCAAAGTTTTATAAAAGCCCATATTTTACCCGAATGATGGGTTGGAGTTTTCATATTTTGGATGTAAAGTTATGCTACTAAATTTTTGAGAGGAATTACACATACAACTAGTTATTTGTTTTATTTCTTCCAAATACATTTTTCTCGTGACTTTCTTTGCAACCGATTAGCCACATCAATATGTTCATATTTTCTTGTTACCGATCAACACTTTGCACATGACTTTGGATTATTTTGAAATCATTTTTAGAGATGAGGAGACACCAAACACAACACAACACCGAATTCTATCTCAGTTCAATAGTAACAGTTGGGGATGTTTTGAATTCTTCAAGCTTTGATTAATTGCATTTGTTAGAATAGAAGAAATACATTGTTTTAAATTGGTAGAATTAAAAAAATTCTTCATTTCCGTACAAAAAGTCTTGTCTATGCATCATCTACACAAGTTTTCCATTGATATCTTCTTCTCTACTTATCCCTATGGATTTGTAAGGGAAAGAAGTTGGAGGAAGATTATGTGTCTGTGATCCATTGTTGTTTCTTCATTATTATTATCTCAGTATATTTTAATCCCACTATGCTAGGGAAATCTTCCGAGTAAAGAAGAAATTGCTTCTGAGAATATTTTCTTTCCTTTCTTGAGAACTTGAGGCAGATGATTGGTTAGAATAAATTTTAATTTTCACAAATAATAACTTTTGAATACACTTTCTATTTAAAGTAGATCTTATCTTACAATCTTGCACAGAGGAATAACCACATCCGACTATTCCCTATTTTAGTTTATTTTCATTAGATGTAATTCATTTTTATTTTTGATTATTTCGTGTCTCTGTTCGTAGGTAGTTTATTTTATTTAATTATTTTAAATCCAAAAAATACAAAAAGAGAGTTTAGGAATTTAATTTGTATTAATCATTTCATTTATTCGACAAGATTAGTTTAAAATAAAAAGAGATAGTTAGCTTGTTTTTTTTTTTACTTTATTTAAATATTGGCAAATATAATTTAATTAGATTAAAGGGTGAATTAATCATATTTTATTTAATTTGGATTCATTGCTTTATTTATTTAAAGTATATTAAAATTTGGAACATACATAAATACCCAATTCCTTAGTGGCCTACGCTATATGTACTTAGCCCCTTAGCCCTTAGCCCTTTTGCTATCAATTGTCTTTTCCTTTTGCCTTTCTCACAAGTTGGTGCATGTATGACCATCCCGGGTCCACCCCAAAATCTCATAGAATGTTATTCGATCCAATCATAAACCCACCCAACATTGACTAATATCAGGGAGACATAGACCTAGGTTTGTGGGCACTAGTCTTTAGAGCAACCCCATACCACCAGAGATCATTGGCCAACTTGATGCCCTTAACAACCAAGTAACCATAATAGAACAATATTGGATTGATTTAGCCAATAGGGTTAGACCACGAAATCCTTAGTTTTCCCTCAAAATATCCTCTCTTATTCTTACATGACCCTCTTTAGATAGGTACATTTAGAGGTAGAAGGGTAATTCCCTCGAATCCGTCAATCGGGTTGAGCCACACTTGGTTTCACTGACATAGACCAAGACCAGTAGAAAGCAATCATTATCAATTGTAGTATCACTCCCGTACGGGTTAGGTGGTCATTCATATCCATTGATGAGTAAATTCCCAATTTACAAGTCGAGCATCTACATTTTCCCTTATCATAGATCTTGGTATTACCATTATTCCCACATATCTCATGTATACCCTACTTATTCATCATGTTCCCATCCCATCTATCTTACTTCAAATGTTCCAACATGACCTCAGGAAGTTAAGTGCATATGAGATCATGTGTTGATTTTTAGGTGTACAGGCACCAAGATTGATTCGAGAGAAGGTAGAGGCCATTCAAATAATATCTCTTTAAACTAGCAAGCCAAGTGCTCATTTTTTCTTCGGTAAGGTCAAATTAATGAGAAGGTTCATCATTGAATTTTCTAAACTCACAAAGGATATTGTAAATGTGTTGAAACCAAAAGAATCTTTTAAGTGGAGTAAGTAGGGTAAAGAATCCTTTACATATATTAAAGGTGCCATTGTAAAGGCACCCACTCGTATGCCCTAATTTTGGTAGGGAACTCATTTTTTATCGTTATGCCTTTGAACATACTATCTTAGTTGTTCTCGTGCAAGAAAATGAAGACAAAGTGCAATCACCCATCACCTTCATGAGTGCTCCTCTGAAGGAACACGAGCTCAATTTCTCACAACACGGAAAACATGCTTATGTGGTGGTAAGAGCATTGAAAATTTTTAGATTCTATCTTTTGAATTCTCGTGTTGTTGTTATGGTCCCAAGTCCATCAATAAAATTTATTCGATGTAGCAAGACCCATGTGCAAAAAGAGGAAAATGGGTTTTGAAGGTGCGAGAGTATGATCTTGAAATCAAACCCTCCAAGATGGTGTGAGGGAAAAATCATGTGAGATTCTTTCCCGAGACGAGTGGGAGGGCCACTCAAATTTTTATAAATGTTTGATCAAGGATATTCTTCTTATGATTTTTGTAAGTACAACCAATCCATGGTACAATGATATAGCTTATTTATTGACTTATGGAGATTTCCCTCCCGAATTTGATTAGAAATAAAGGTGAAATATTTGCCTCGTAGCAACAAAGTATGTTATCTAGGAGAATGTTATGTACAAGAAAGGATTGTATGGCACATTCTTGAGGTGCGTAGAGGAAGAACCACAAAATAAAATCTTTAAAACATGCCACAATAAAACATGCAGAGGTCACTTCTCCACAATGGTTATAAAACACAAGATCTTAAGGGTTAGTTACTATTGGCCTACTATGTTTTGTGATGCATACAAATGGGTCGGGAAGTGTAATCCATGTCAATAATTTGTAGGAAGGCTAAGGATCATTTCTCTACCACTCCTTCCCGTGATCATTGAAGAAAATTTTCAACAGGGGGGTATTGATTTCATTAGTGTGTTAAATCCTCACTCCAATGTGGGCCACATGTATTTCCTTACTACCATAGACTACTTCACGAAGTGGGTAAAATCCATTCCGACAAAGCATACAAATTTAGAGATTGTGTGCAAATTTTTGAAATAGAATATCATTGTCACGATTCAAATCATGCGAAGAAATATCATAGCGGATAATGTCACCTACTTATCCTTAGGTGAGATAATTGACTTCTGTTATAACCATGACATTTCTTTGTCTAATTCAGCCAACTACTACCCGTAAGACAATTTCCAAGTAGAGTTCTTACAACAATAATATTGTCACAATTGTTCGTAGGTTGTTAGATTTCAATAAAAGGGATTGACATAATAAGCTATATGATGCCCTATGACATGACCAAATCACACCTAAAAAATATATAAGGACTTCTCCTTTCAAGTTGTTTTATAGGATTGAGGATCAAATTCCCATTTCTTAGGAGCTACCTGCCTTACAACTTGTAAAGGCAGTAGAAAACAAAGAGTATTAAAATGCTCTCAATAAGTGAATCTGCTACTTGGAAAAGTTGCATAAAGATAGTTTGGTAAAGAAAGACACACTTTGAAAAGGAATCAATCCAAGGTGAAAAGGATCTTTGACTGTAAGACATAAGATCAAAGCTTTCAAATCGAGACCTTGTTTTTCTCTAGTATAAAAGAAGAGAACCCAAAGGAAGCAATGGGAAATTTTATTCTCTTTGGCTTGGTCTGTTTAAAGTCAAACACTTTTGCGATGAGAATACTTACTACCTAACATACTTGGATGAAACCCATTGGAGTTGCCTCGTAGTGGGCAACATCTCAAAATATATAGGTAGTTATACTAATTAACCCATCCCATGTCTATAATTTCCCTTTTTGTCATGTGTGTCTTCCCCTTTCAATTTTTTTGTGTTTTCCTTCATGTTTTGTGCATGTTTTTGTTCATTTGTATGTGTTTCTTGTAATAAGGGCTTTATTTCCCAACTAAACAAGGCACTCGGTCCACTCACTTGAGAGAAATCTAAGGTCCTCTATTGCCCCTTGTGGTCCAATGTCTCATGCGAGTTAGAGTCGGTTGTTGTCACGTGAATTAACTAGCCCAAAAATGCAAATTTTTCATCATGACAACCAAGCCACAAGATGTAAACATGCTTCAAAATCTTCCCGAATCCCTCTCCCGCCACCCCGCCTCCGAGTCATGGTCACCTTTCCCCTAAAAGTAGTCCTATTAAATTAGGTAAATGTGTACATTTTTTCAAAATGATGTGATAAGGCCATTTATTTCATTCAATAAAGTGCAACAGAAGACTAGTTCTTCGAGAGACCTAAAAAGGTCAATTTTGGCCATTTCAGTATGTGTGTATCCTCCGGGAGGGTTATAAAAGGTTATAAACATCCAAAGGTGGTCTTTGAGAGCATTGAAGGTGTTGGAAGTATTTTAGGAAGATTTAGGAAATATTTGGTGATTCAGAGCAAATATACAAAAGCGAAGTTTTCAAGTGTAAGGAATGAACAATCAAATTGTGAACTGAATTTCTTTGATGATTTTAGGAGATTGTAAGGAGTTATAAGGAAAAAAAGGAATTGGAAAGATTTAATAATCCTATATATGTTTGAAGCATCAAATTTGATCCAAGGTTTGATGATTTCTTAAGGCAATTCAAACTTTGTAGGTGTATCTCATCGTCTCGATTAAAAAGGGGCCATTTTTAGTAGTTTTAGGAAAATTAAGATACGAAACCTGAAAAATTAGTCTTATAATGGTTTTTTAATTCTGATTCATATACAATTTTATGTCAAAAGTCCATCATGATCCTCTAGGGTGAAGATTACATGTTTTCGTGCTATTTCGTAAGTTAATGTAAAACCTAGCTTTCCAAATGGGGCAAGGTGCACTTTTATGTCCCTCTGTGTCCCTTTTTCCCCAAGGTGACAATAAATTTCACCCCATGACATCCGTGTAACTCTTCAATCACCCATGTGCGCCAAGACAACCCAGGTTGAGTCTGAGCTGAGTTAGGGAGAAGTGTGAGTACTTAGCCAATTTTTCACTGTGCCACATGTCACCACCTTACTTCAAGGAGAATTTTTGTGTCCCTTGTGTCCCTTTTTCCCCAAGGGGATAAAGGGGATAATAAAATGTACCTCATGCCCATTCTTATCCCCCATGTTACTCACAAGACCTCTCCCAGCTCTATAGGATTATTTTTCAACCCTCGTGCTCACCACTCAGCCCCTCATGCTCAAACTTGCTTCCATGATTTTCCTTGAGAGAAATTTTGTGTCCCTTGTATCTCTTTTTTCCCAATGAGATAAAGGGTATAAGAAAGTGTACCTCATTCCCATTCTTATCCCCTATTCACTCACATGACCTCCATCGGCTCCACAGCTTGTTTTTCATCCTCTTGTGCCTCAACTAATTGGCCGCTCATGATCAAACTTGCTTCCATGCTTTTCCTTAGGTGATTTTTTTTGTTCTCATTGTCCCCTTTGTCCAAGGGGACAAGAGGGAAAATAAAGTGCACCTATGCCCAAGCCCCAGCTCTTGATCACTCACACGACCTCTCCCAGCTTCGTAGGGTGCTTACCTAGCTCCTCCATCTCACTCACCCTCTCTCCCGTGCTTGACACTTGTCATCATATTGATTCAAGAAACATTTGGGAGCCTTGTATTGTCCCTTTTTTCCCAAATGCACCATGAAAACTAGATTTTAACTTCATATTAAGCACTCATTAACCGAAGGTGAAATCATGGTCAATAGACATCATAAAAGTGTTTTATAACTCATTTTCAAGTCATTTGTTCACCACAGGTTGGCCATCCACCATCGCTTTACTACTTTAAAACCCTTAAATTTTTCTATTTTTATCAGATATGTTGTAATTTTTTTAGAACATCCATAGCCTCCAAAATTGAGTTTTTCTCATATCTCACTAACCGCGAATTTGATTACACCAAAATTTGTCGATTGCTTTTCTCCAAAATGCCTTTGGGAAGATTTTAGTTGCATACCCTATGATGCCCTAGATTTTTTAATACAGAAATCTAAAATACAAACCCTATAAATTTTCCTTTTTTATTTCTAAGAGTTTCAAGGTGAAGAACAATGAAAATTGGAGCATGGGATCCCAGATGCAAAACAAAACAAAATTATGATGATTTCATCTCAATATGACACTGATAAGTTCACTTAATAAAAATAGTCTATGCTATGAAAAATTATATAATAAAAATAGTAAGTTTATTGAAACAAAAAACTCTCAACATTCAGTATATCCAAAAATAGTGAGAAACACCAAACAAGGTTAATAAGGCAACTTTCCAAAATTAACAGCTTTGAAAAAGTAGATGTACCAAAATAGAAACTTTCTAAAAATAGAAAATCATTACTAGTGAGAGTAACATAAGTGTATTAGGATCTCCAGGGAATGAGGATTATGAAAATCATCTAAAATTATAAAAATAATAGCTTTGACTACACCTGCAAAAAATAGAAAGTTTTAGATTCTAGTGCGTAAAGTTGATGTCAACTCGGTTTTCACTCATCTTATTGATTTTTAGAAACATATAGTTCAAATATTTAGGTATGGATTGAATTTCAACACTGGTCAATGAGTATCCAATTTTGGTTGATAGTGATGTTACTCGATGGACCTAAAAGACCTAAAAATAGGATGCTCAGAGAATCCAGAGAGCCTATTAAAGAGAATATTTTCACGAGTGGGTTATTTGTAGTAGAGGCCATCCTTCGTATGTATAGAGTAAAAATTGGTGCTAGCATGTTTTGAGCACTACGATCCATATTACATAATAGTAAGGGTGAATGATAACTCCATCCTTGCAGTGCTCACCCCAAAGGGCATCTCACGAGTGGTCAAGACTCGAATCTTACCTCTAGTGCCTCGCACTAGGATCATGGTTAAAACAAGGTAGGAAACCCTCTCGTGTGTTAAAGATTCTATCAAGAAGTTATTTTCATTAGGGTTACTTGGATGTAATCATCTTGTTAAGCAGGGTAATGGGTGAGGAGACAACAAAGGACTTTCTAGACTGGATTGCCCAGTTCATCCTCATTGCCACTCGAAGGCAACTTAATGGTAGATTGGGGAAAAAAGTGACAACATCCACCATCATTTGCTCTAGTTTCTAATTACAAATAAATTCACAATGACCTCAGTACTGTGTATGCTCTCGTAAGCACGAAACCATTTAAAGTCTTGACTCTTACTCAAAATATTTCTCAAAATGCACCGACTTATGAAAGGTACCCTCAAATCACTTTCAAAGAAAACAATCATCATTTTTATAGGGTAAATGATGCATTCACTATTTTCATTATTCGATTTCTAAAAGGCAATCTGAAATCGAGGTTATCTTCTCAAGCCGCAACATTGATTGAGAAATATGGATGTTACTTCACTCAATTCTCCACCTTTTCTATATCAAGGTTTCAGGATTTGATATCGCTCCTCATAAGCTCCCCACATATCTCAATGGATAAAACAATGATGTTCAAGTTGTGTAGGTAGCTTGCTCAAGTCCACAACAAATGCAAGAACCATAATAAAAAATGAGTGTTTTTCCCTATTTCCCTTGGAATTTTTCATGCAAGAATATCATAGATGCCTCAAATATTGAAGCTTCATTTTCCTCCTTGAGTCTCTATTCATACACATCCAAGGCTGATTTTGACATTTGAAGCAACCTTGAAACCTTCAATCTCCTTGAGTTGCACCATGTTCCCCAAATTGAAGATTATTAGGTCAACTATCTTGATGATTTGAGGTAAGGAAATGAGATCATATGTGGATGATCATTGGCCAAATGAGGAGATTTAGTTTTTATTGGTTCATGTAAGGTGTGAAGATGATGGAATTGATTTATTTGATCCTGAATATCAAGCGATGAAGCATTCACCTCTCCTTCTAGATCTCATGGAGTGTTCGTGAATCAAGAGATATCAACGAAAGAACTGCAGTGGTGATCCAGAGGTTTAAAGAGTGGTTCAAGAGAAAGAGGGTTGTTTTCATAGAATATGGTGGTCTTCAAACTCTCACAAGGCAAACATCTCATCTCTCATCTTTCAAGGCATCTCGAGAAAGCTCAGAGCTCCGCTCACTCAGGAGAGCTCGTAAAAAGGAAAACAATAGATATTGAAGGCCCTCACTATAGGAGATTGCACAAGAAATCAAAATTCATTCAATACCCTACTAAAGACCTCAAGAAAGGAGAGATAGATCCTTCCCAACCTCCAGTGTCACATCAGTCTCCAAGCATCTCTACCTCTCTGTGGAGTCAACTTACCTAGTGCAAGAGGTAGTCCCTCACTTTGAACCTAAGATTGCAATCATACATAGATCCAAACCTACAACAATAAAGATCTTTCCATGGATCCAAGAGTTGATAAAAATGATCCTAAAATAGTACAATAGGGAGTGATACCATATTTTAGGCCATTTCAAAAATCATGAAGGAAAAATGAGGCAAGAAAGCCCAAGTGACTTCTCACTTTTTTAACGGTGTTTCTAGTAACCAATATGTAGAATTTTCTCAGCTGAAGGTGATAAATCCCATCGAGTAAATGACTTAATTAGACTATCGATGGTAAAAATTCCCTTAATACTAGCAACACATGAGGGGGATGATCATTATTTCAACGAGCGTGTCACTTGTTTGGTTACAAGAAACAAAAAGTATAAAGGGAAGATCGAACAACCGGAAGAACATGTGAAAAATATCACTTCTTATGTTTAGTCTTTCATGGATCCTAGTGCCATCCCTTCACTCCCTATCGAAGATGTTACTCGATTAGTAGCTTTGATCCCGAGTCAATCAAGAAGGCACAAGGCTACTCAATGCAGGGAAGTGCCAATGACAGGTGGGTTGAAAAGATCCTTGAAAAGAAAAAAAAATTGTTGTTCGAGATCCTTTCACTATTTGTGAATATGTTTGCCACCACCACAAAGGTAAGAATGACTAAATATGAAATTGAGAAGGAAAAGGCTCACTGAGATTAAGTGCTCTCATTGGTGATAGAGATGGGAAACCTTGATTCTTTTGTATTGGTAGGAAAAAAATGTGTTCAATTCTATAACTGGGAACATGTCTCCAATTTGGTCTTGAACATTGGTTTCTCGATATGATATGTTGAATAGTTTTCTTAAGGGAAAACATGAGTAATAGAGTGTAAAAGCTTGGGGCACCTCTAAGTGAATGATAATTCCTCGATGGAAGAAATTTTGAAGCCATTTGAAGAGTTGGCCAAGAAGAAGGAAACAATAGATCCCTTCTCCTTAAACGAGGACACCTTAGAGTCTATTTCAAAAATCAAGAGTGCTATATCTAACATTGTTAAAGAGCATCAAACCTGGTTCAAGCAATGAAAAAACATCAAAACTACTTTTGAGACTTGAATCGAGGCCTTGAACTTCGTGCACATCCCTCAAGCAATGAAAGTGACACCTACAACATCTCGCTTCAATAAGGAATTCAAAGATGAAGAAAAATTCCCAAGTTCATTCCTACAAACTTCATCAATAGGCGAATCTTCATTACCATATGCTTCTTCTCCATCGACATGATATTCTCCCCCTTTTTTCTCTCCTCCTCGCATTCTCTCTCATGTTCTAATTCTTCGTAGGGAAGGTACTTTCCAATTTTTGTCTTATTCATTTAAATGTGGCCTATAGTTAAACATTATAATGAGTTCCCTTTAATTAATAAAAAGGGACTCACTTTTCTTTCCTAGGAATATGAAAGGTCACAAGTTATAAGGGTAAGTGAAAAGTCATGTGGGGGTAGATGAAAGGTATTTTTGTAAAGCTATATATTTGGATGAATCCCTCATTCTAAAGGGTTTTCAATTGTGAGTCTCTAAGTAGATAGCTATTGCACTACTAAGAAGCAAGCAAAAAAATATAACATTCTTCCATTCCTTTTCTCTATGTTTCCTCTATCTCTCTACTTTTCAGCTTTGTGCACATGATAATCTTGTACAACCAAGGAAGGTGTTAGTGCCTTTGATGAATGGATTAATGGAATTTTGTGTCCATGATTTATTATGTCTTATCATTGTTATAAAATTTGTTTTCTTCTAATTGAGTGTGGATTAATTTTGGTTAATGCTTGTGAAACTCTGCTAGTGCCTATTTACAAGATTAACCCCTCTCTTCTAAGTTCTTACTCCCCTTCACCTTGTCTCCTAAGAAAATTCCTCCCTTGCACTAGGTGTAAGCAATTTTCCACAGGTCTAGTGGAGTAGTCTGTGTGATCCTCGACTTCATGACCACCCATGATATTTGTTTTATCTGCATTCAATAAATGGGAGCCTCCCCATCATAAAGAGGAGAGACATAGTCTCGAGTGTTGGTGAAAATCAACTAATTTGTCCTTGCGACAAATTATTTCACCAAAATGGATTCATGTAAATCTTCTTCTATCCCATTGAACATTCTTGGCATCTAGTGAACATTAATGACTAAATTAAATTAAACAAAACATTGTATTTGATATCTTGATATTCTATTTTAAAAGTATGGTATTATTAATACAATTAACGTGGCATACAAAGTATCTTACGATAACAATTACATGTTGTGATAATAGACAATGATGATTCTAATGTCAATGATATTAAAAGTCACTATCAATGATAGTAATGTCGATGACATTAAAAACACTATCACATCTCAAATATAATGTTCATTTAATTATTAAGGGAAATTTCAACCTTAAATTTGATCATTATTTTATCGTCACTTTTTCATTTTTCTTTAAAAAGTCCATCAAAAAACATAATATATTTTTGATTTGATAGATAAGAATATTGAAGAAACACGACAAATTTGGATGTCCATTCAAGTAATAATAGCTCAAATAAGTGATGAGAAAACATGCAATTTCAACTAAATGGTGTTTTTCAATTCATAAAAACAAGACACATCTTGCATGTCTATACCAAGCAAGCTTAAACCTCTATATGTGCCTTCCCAATTTAGTGTTTTGTTGTGGACTTGTAATTATAAGTTAATTGACTCGATCTCAAATACATCTAGTATAATAAAACCATAAATTAAGACGTTTTTTTTTTAGTGACAATTCGAGAAGGAGGTTTTGTCTATAATTAAAAAAACAAAATACATTCATTTAATTAAGACATTTAGTATAATAGATATAAATAAACATTTAAATAGAAATATTCATATATGTGTTGTATTTGGGAACAAAATGTTTGATTAAATCTACAAAAATGTGCATCGAAAAGAAGTCTAAAAGTTGTTTAAATACATTACAACATATAATAAAAGGAAGAATCTAACATTCCTATCCATATATATTGATGTTAATTAGATATAAGACCAAACATTCCTATCACTTAGTGGAAAATTACCAAATTTCTTTAGATGATGAAATCAAGGTGGTTGATATCTACATGAAATGGTATAGTTTGATCCTCTTGGTGAATGGTGTTGCCTCATATTTCATAAATAAATTAGTTAACAACTTTCTATATTTTAGCTTAGCCTTTTACAATCAACTATATTTGTTCAATGGTTTTATATATGCTTAAGAAATTAGAGAATTCCAACCAAATATTGCTCCATTTTATAAATGATTTTTTTCACCACCATGAAGTAGTAATAGTTTTATTTTTTCATTGATTTTAATTTTGTTAACAATACATGGCTTTAAACTATGAGTAAACATATTATTTACAAGTGAGGTATGTATACAAATAAAGAGTGGCCCCACAACAATTCATTTTGTCTATTTATATGGGAGTATTCTAGACTATGATAACAAAGGAAACTGCGCCAAGATGCACACCTTATATTGTAACTTGATGTAAATACGAGCTAGGAAGGTGTTACTCCACACTCTATAAGAGGTATAGGGTTCCAAAGCCTAGACCTAGAATATGGTAGTGGCATCTAACTAGCTCCCAATTGTAATATGATGATAATAAGGTTGTAATAGGATTTTAATTGAGATGGTATATGATTCAAGAAGTTATTAGGAAAGAGTTGCGAAGATGGAAAATGAGGTCGAAGAGATTACAAAACAAGGTCAAAGGTTGTGTAAGGTTGTAAGGGATTGTAAGGTAAGAACTCATAGATGGTAATGTAATAGATAATAATAGCTACCCTATCCTAAAATTAAAGGAACAAGATAGGTTATAGCTATTTACTTGCATGAAGGCACCATTGGCACATTAACTTCCCCCTAAGGTTGGTAGGACCTTGTGAGAGAGATGATGTGGAGGACCACCGTAGACACTCAAATTTGGAAATTTACTCTTTGACATTGTTGGTTTTGACAATGCACTCTTGTTAAGATAAAAACACTCTTTCTATCCTTGATTAATACATCTCGAGATCTCTTACCTAACTTGTTTGGTCATACACATTGATATGCCAACAAAATCTAAGATTTCATTGCATAAAATCCATAGACAAATTGCAACGATAGAATATAAAATCTAGTTTCCATGTTTATCATCCCTAGGAAAACCGTATAATTTGGTCAGGAGTTTATATCCATTCTTGACCTATTTGTATAGTTTTGCACCTACATATCCTCCATCTTTTCTTTCAATTTCATATTATTTGATGGGTATTTTATTCCCTATAGATCAACCTTTCTTCAATAATTTACCTTTGAA
The DNA here is from genome assembly GCA_018340775.1 of Taxus wallichiana var. yunnanensis. Taxonomy (NCBI): domain Eukaryota; kingdom Viridiplantae; phylum Streptophyta; class Pinopsida; order Cupressales; family Taxaceae; genus Taxus; species Taxus wallichiana. The sequence continues at coordinate 218,477,971 of CM031243.1, read as the reverse complement.
ACCCTATATAAGCAAGTATATAATCTCTCATTTACACACCTAGAAATCATATGACACTAAATTGATAGACAAGGCTCCCTAAATATCACAAAATTAGGTGCACACTCATTAGAGTAGTAATCGCTATAGGTCTAAAGCACCATTCCATGTCAAGAAGTTAGGTCATATCACTTACAAGAAATCAAACATCCTATCTCTAAGTATTTTACTAAGAACCAAAATCAACTCAAGAATTGCCAAAGAAGTTTCCAAATCTAGTTGCATTCATTCATATATCACATTCTACATGGAGGACGACATGTGTTTTGAGGCCTCTTTAGAGTAGTGCTAACGTCAATGGTGCATGGGGTGACCAAAATCTAACTAATGTTTTTTTGTAGGGTCTTCCACCTATGGTTAGGGATTGAGATCTAATTCAAAATGTTTAGAGGGATTTGCAACATAACTAATAACTAGGGTTTGACAACGACAAACATTTCCCAGTAGGTGAAACTCTCATAAAGTTGTAAAGCAAGAATCTAAGTAGGTCTAAGACCGTACAATAGGGTCAAGACCATACAGACGGTCATGATAGAGTTGTATAGTCCCGCCCTAAGATAGTTTTTAGTCACAATTCTGGGAATGAAACATCATCGTATAATATTTCTTAGTTCTAGAAGTCTCAGTACACACCGAGATTCCCGATCCATCTCAGTAAATAGCTAAGTGCACTCATCCCCTTGTTTTTTCAAGTTCATATCTTGTTTCATACATTAGCTGCAAGTATTAATGTGTTATTCTGATATTGGATAATTAATTTTAGAAGTTAATTAATTATAATAACCTCTTGTAGCTCCCCTTACATTATTTATTGTAATTAATTCACTAATCTATATTTGATATAGTCTAACAAGGGTGTAAACATTTTGGTGAATCTGACTTGTGACTTTATCTTTACATCAATGATAGGGCTTGCATATGCTCTTCATATTCATTCTTAGTGTTGTATTCCTCTTTCTATACTACCTCATCATTTTTTTGTCTCCAATGTTCTATAATAATCAAATCAAGACCATAGGCCCACATGCTCATACTTGGGGTTATAAAGGAAACCCCTTTACTCATCCTTATTTTGATCATACAAACAAGGTTCCCGGTACTTGAATTATTCTACTACCGATATCTTTACCAATGTTGTCTTCAATATAGGTTGATATCGTCTAAGGAGAAGGCTCCAATAATAACCCTAACACTCACTCTCATGAAATTCCCAAAGATGAGATACATGATTTTACACATTTATTATAAGATAATCCCGCCAATATTGATATGCTTATCTATGTTGTGAGAGATCAACTTAATCATGCTTCACTATCTCATATAGAGTTCTCTTCCATTCCTAAATCTATCATGCCTACATCTATGGGGACACCTAATCCTTCAATGCACAATGTCTCTATGCCTCTTCTTGTAACAATTATTGTTACTAAACATCCTATATCCATGCATAATGGTTTGCACACTTCTTCATCTAACACACAAGCTCTTGAAAACTTTGTTCACACATTTCAAGCTCAAATATTACAATTGTAACAAGGTGCATCTGTTGCTTCTCATGCTATGCATTTTACTCAATTGCTTCATAATTGACTTACACCCAAAGTGGCTTCTTGCCCTTTTTCTATTGGATTTTTTCTCCTAAACTCCCTATCTATGATGGTAAAGGGGATCCCACCAAACATCTTTGATCCTTTCATGTGGCTTGCTTTGATTATGCCTCTCGTGAAATCTTACTCACCAAGATCAATTTTTACGAGGACCTTGTACTGAAATGGTTTTATGATTGATTGAAAGAAATTTTAAATCTTAATAAGAGAAATAAGATCAAATAAATATAACAATAATAAACAAGATCTAAAAGTTAAAGTACAAAGAAGTGTACAAGTTAAGAGTTACTTATCTTGTATCGGTAGATCTAGATTGATTCTCGGCTTGAAAACAAGATGGAAATGCTAGATTTGATATGTGAAAGATCTACCTAAGAAATTAGGATCTGGGAACTATTTGGAAAGGACTACCCAAAGGATGTTAGGACCATCCCTGCTAGTGTCCAATTGGGCACTAGTGTCTAGGTAACAACTCTTCTTCTAGTATTTTTAGGGTCTAAAATTGTCTCATTTCTTTCAATATTTGTCACATCCACTTCACTTTAGGGTTCATGTGTCACACCTATACCTATAAAAACCCTATATACCTTCACAAATCTCAAGAAAACATTAGTGTTGCACCGCATTTTAGACTCTATGTAGTTATAATGTGTGTGTGATTTGAATTATGTCCCTTGAAGCTAGGTTTCCCTTGTTTTAATCACACCAAGATAACAAGATACAAATAATTTTCCCCCAAGATGAATGTGTGAGATGGAATTCAGAAATAGCCCCTCCTATGTAGTGAATAATGCAGTCCTTGAATGTTGCTCTTTGCCCAAGTATTAAATAACAAGAATTTGCTCCAATTTCCTAACCCCTAATAATAGTAAGTCATGTATATATATGATTCCCTTGTTTGAATTTCATTATTAACAACTGAAAAGGATGATCCAAAGTGATAAAAGAGTCTTTAGAAAAGATACCAAATGATGTGGTAATTCAAAACCAAAAAAAGGAGGGTAAGGGACAAAAGCTCCCAAAGGGGACAATAACGTCTGGGGTGCTCCCATCTATAATAGGTGGTAGTTTTTGGGATGACTAGAAGATATAACCATCAATACAGAGTTGTGTCACGTGTCATATAGTTTCCAAAAGTAAAGTGGTCATTTTAGAAAAGTAAATTAAAACCAATGAAAGAGTAAAACAAGTGTTCTTAATGTATAGTCTTCTTGCTTAGGATTCATGCATATAATGACATACTTAGAGGTATGTTGTGAGTAGAAAGTGTGTGATTTTTGAATACGATGATCTCCCCACACACTTTTTGTGCTCTTTTTACTACTTTGCCAAATCAATTTTTGGCACAATTCTCTATCAATAGCTGGGACAAAGTTTCTTACCCATAATCAAGTTTAAAATATGACAATGATCTAATGAACATATCAACGATCATGTCTTATAATATAATACTCGTGCTTACTAATATGAGAAATATCTTATCTAATAGTGAATCACATGATGTTTTTGCACAAATCTTGGTTTCTCCTTTGAAAGAATCAAAATATTTGATAAGTTTGAATCTTTTGACCATCTATGTCATACACTCAAAGAGCGTGAAGCTAAGTTATTACATACGAACAAAATCTAGTACGTTGTTAGTATCATAATTCATATAATGCAAGGTTTATAAGAAATTCCACATTTAAAGGTAAGACTAATGATGCTAAATCCACTTCCAAAGACAATGTTAATATTATTCCTCAACCAACTATGTTACAACTACAACTTGCATGATGACAATTCACTCACTTACCACGTGCCCCACACATTGTGTTGAAACAATTATTTGAGTGCAATATCATGTCTCACCCTCTCAGTAATTTGATGTTCATGTGATAAATCCTCAAAGTAAGAGTTTTGACACCAATGCTTACTATGATTATCATAGATGCATTGGTCACCTCATTGATTAGTGTATCGAGCTTCATCATGTCATTCAAGATCTTATTGATTCAAATGTCATTTGATGGGATGAACCCACTAAATATTCTAATGCACCCAATGATAAATCCAAGATACAAAATATTCAATGATCCATTTCCTAAGCATAAAAATGACAAATATACTTCATAATTGCACAATAATTATCGCGAGGTGCCACCACCAACTTCTTATGATCACCCCTTAGATGCAATGATTGGCATTGTTGCTCACACATCATCTCCTACACTACTTATCACTTTCGATGAATTTGATATAGATAACATGTTTGTGTCAATTACTCTATTCATTATTGCATCTATTAATCATATACCTATACGTGATGTTTTGGTTTATCCACATAACAAGGATAATGCTTTCTCTCTCATGATACTTCAATCTCTTGGAATTTCTACAAAATCTTGCATTCAATACTAATCCTTGATATCAACATATTTCTCTACCTATACCAGCTTTCATTCCTGGTTGTTGCTACTCTCACTCTTGTGCATTATGTTTAGGTCTCTTTTGGATACGTACTCTTAGGGTTATTCTATTGGCCATTCACCAATGTGTCATTTTTATTCATAATTAGCAGTGTTTTCATAATTAGAGGTGTTCCCTTTAAGGATTTTTCTCCTACTTTACCACCATTCTCTTACATCTTCTATCCATACCCTCAAATGATTATACAAATAGGTTTTTAGTTTTACACACTAGTATAAATGTACGTAGTGTAGTAGTAGTGTGATGTGGCATGGCTCAACTATTTGAACTAACCCTTTGTTCCTTAAAACCCCTTGATAATGCTTGGAGTGACTTTGCTCTTGCTAGACTTGGATATATGAACTTTGCATGTTTAGAAATGGAGGAGCTAGACTCTTTGACATGATTGAGTGCTTCATACCTACAATAGGGGCTGCTTTAATTGATGTGCAACTAATTCAAGAAAAATCAGAAGAATCTTGAGTGCTTTTTAAATGATATTTGTAATGAGTGCTTGTAAGAATGTTAGGTGAGTTATAAAAGTGACAATGACTTGTTTGTATAGATTTTTATAAGTGAAATATTATGCAAAGGTCAAACTTAGGAAAATGAAATGTCCTAATAATGATATTCAATTTAAACAAAGTTGAGAATGCAAAGGGTCATGACTATATAAGTCAACCATAATTAGACCTCACATTCCAACCAAAGTGTATGGTTTCACCCAGTAAAAATGAAAGTTGTGTCATAATATATAAGGATTTTTAAATGCTTTGATTTTAATAATACTTCTTGAATTGACAATAGAGTAGAGTGTAAAGATATTCAAGTCACATAAGAGATAAATAAATGAGCTAACTAGATTTTGAATTTGAGATTTTTTCTTGGCAAGGTAACATAGTTAAATTTAGCATTGCAAAAGGGGAAGTTACTATATTTTAGTGTATACGTTTCCACCTTGTAATTGTGTAATTCAAAATTACATGCTTAAAGGAAAAATATACATGAGTGTGCACACACACTTTGTCTTTGATTGATATTGGTTCTTTAATGTGTTGGTGTTTTCACGCTTCATGATAAAACTTGCAACACGTATCAGTGAATGTTTATGAATGAAACCGAATCCGTAACTCAAAATATAAAAATGCCTATAACTTTGAGCTTGCATGAAGTTAGTAAAGAAGACATCAAATATGGAAGGAATACAATTGTTCATTTTACAAAGAGAGGAGCTCTCATTCTTATGCTTTAGAGGTTTGGGATTATTGCTAAGATCTTTGGAGGATTGGGGTAATCAACCCCAACTGATCGTGTTGAAGGAGAGAATATAGTTTTGATTGCAACCTAACACTAGAGAGAGAGAGAGGAACCAAAGTACCCCTTTTGAGACTTTGAAAAAGAGGATGGATATCCTATGAAGAACTTAGCTACTTCAACACCTTCCACATTTTAGAATCTTGTGAGAGAAGAGGAAGGACAACCTAGATATAACATATCCTCTTTGAGACCTTCCACAAAACCCACAAACCACACCATTGTAGAAAAATCTAGGTCCAATTTTGTATTGTTTTAACTATTGAGTAATATAGAACCATAAAGAGGAATGAATACACCATGCCCCCATAATGTGTTGTACTATTTATATCGAGTATATAAATTATGAAATATCATATGGGAGAAGGATACTCATGCTCTTAGATCTTGTTATTACAACCGTGTCTAAGTAGTATAGAGAAGAAGGAATGAAGTACTCATGCCCCTATATCATACTCGAAATTGAGTTATCTACATCTAAAACCGCATGAAATTCTTGTAGATAGATGATATATTGTGAGAAAATTAAAAATTCCTCACAATATAGCCCTTATTCGGGAACCTCCATCATGGTCGACCATACCATAGTCGTGACTCGCATTCATGTGATTTAATCCTATTTTAGATTCTTCCACTTTTTAGTATATGTGCCTATTTATGAGAATCTAGACCTAGTGCAAAAATGTTCTCATGTAAGTAAATTGTGTGTAAACTTAGAATATATCCCTATAAATGCCCCTCTTTTCGAGGCAAGTGTGATTAAAGAATTTGAGTATACAACTAAAAAGAATAGATGTGTACTTGTGTATGATAAGTCTAATAATCTATGTAAGAACACATTGAAGGATACAACGGTGGCCAACGTTGAGAATATGTACCAATGGAAAGGGTTACATATGGTGGACACCATGTCATAATGAAAAAGCAACATGCAACACATAACAAGTAAAAATACATGTTTTAATAAGTAAGAACAATAGAGAAAAGTGTTAATCGTGTCATAATCTAAAGTAATGATAACATATAAACATCATGGTAGAAAGTGATCATTTCATAAATCAAAGTAGTACTAATATAGTACTAAAGGTAAGAAATCATCTCGTATAGAAACATAGTCACACGTATATAAATCCACAAACATGGGACACCTATGGTGTCTAAGACAATCATAAAAGGAGGCATGTGGGCCACATTTAGAGAAACAAGTTTATACACACAAGATATGCATAAAACGAAAAACATGGGACACCCACGGTGTCACAATACAATCAAGGCACTCAAGCCATATAGAATAAACAATCATAACATTGTAATTAAGCAAGGAAATATTCAACCATAAGCAAGGAGTTAAAGAACGTAGTATTCAAGAAAAGAAATAATTTGTATAAACAAGTAGTCATGATAGTGTATCAAGTAAGTATATAAAACAATGATATGAAAAACATAGATAATAAGATAGGTTAGTGTTGAAGACACACTTGTGTTAGTATTGTTAGCTCAAAATATAGCAATAAATAATATGTATATAATCAAACATGACAAAGAAGGTGTAAAATAACTATAATGAACAAAACATTTGTATAACATAGGGGATTCCCTCAAAGAGTGGTGCAAGAACCAAGAAGACACCTATTATCATGTATCATCATGTGTATATCCTACATAAAGCTCAATATACCTCATGAATGCATGTGTGTAAAGAGTATATAGAAAATATATGTTATCCATCAAACCAATGTGACAAAAACATGTATAAAGTAATAAACTAGCCAATTAAACCATAAACATGTATTGGTTTTGTATTTAAGAAAATATGTGAATGTTTTTATCTTATGTGATTATTTTAATGTTTTCTAGTTGTCTTGAAAATAATTATGTATAGAAAAGGGGTAGCACAAGAGCTACCAAATAGGGGCCTCATGAAGAGGAACACTTCACTCAGACCGTGAATGAGGCATGGGACCCACAAGTGTTAGCAAAGACAAAGGATGCTTATATATAATTTGTGTATAATCTATGGTACATGTCATAAGAGACATGGGGTGGGAGGACCCATGATTGGTACTATGCATAGAGGGTGACCTAGTCAAAGGCCGAGGAGAAGGTTCCCTGATATAGACACTCAAATTTGGCAATTTATCATTTTGGAATTTTATCATTTTGACTCTCGGATATGAATGTGCTTTTCGAATAAGACAAACACCTATATTTTATCCCCACTCAAGTACATATTTTCATCTATCTCCTAACTTGCTTATTCCTACACATTGATGTGTCATCACATTCTAAATATAAATTCATAAAATCAATACTTAACCTCTTCTCATCATGATGCAACTTCCAAATTTCACCATATTCTGTCTAAAACCATACAATAGGGTCAAGATGTAATTTCTAGTCTTGTCCAAACCGTATGGTATCGATACATCTTGTAATTTTGGTTTCAATTACATTATCTTTATTGGGTCTTTATATCCTCTCGAGTCATCATTTACATGACAAATTACCTTCAAAGCAAGATATATAGGAAAGTTTATATCACCTCATTCACTAACCTAGAATAGCTAGGCACTCTCATGAGATATTATTGCTAGTACTAACACAAAAGGCACCTAAGGATCCCTAAATCTTTCCAAAGTTAATGCACATACACTAGGTCAACTATTACTATAGTTCTCAATCACTTGACCAGTGTCAAGGAGTTTAACTTCCCTCATTTCCAAGCACCCAAAGATCTTAAATCAATGACGTAACAAGAGAAAAATCATCCCAAACATGGTAAAAGTATGAGAGATAGTGAGCATGAGGATAAAAATGGAATGCATGTACATCAACAAAGTTGCAATCAAATAGAAACACGAGGTAGCTCTAAGACAAGCAAGCAATTAATCACCAAAAATTCTGCATGTAAGAAAAGGCTCTACTCCTCATCGATCAAAAAAATGAAGTACATATAGGAGTGTTATGTAACTCCCATGTCTGGACTTATCATACCCCAAAATAGGAGAGTGAGTTATAATATAAGAATGGAATGTAACTCCCAAATTACATATGACACATTAATACACATGAAAAATTCTATGATAGAATATGTCATACGTCATATAACTCATAATGACTCACCTACAGACCTACGACTTACCTAAGTGAGATGACTCGTCATGGGTGAGGTAAATTCACCTAATAAATAAATAAAAGTTGCAAAATATCCCTCACACCAATAATCCCCTTCATCAAAGCTTAGGATGAGGCATAACGAGAAGAAAGAGAAATGAGCCCCGATAACTATGCCTCGATGAGACACCCATGTATAATAAGGATCCCAATTAATGGAAGAAAACATGATGGGAAAAATATCAACTTACAAGAGATAAGCCTCCCCTAAACAACTAATAAATATGCATCATATGGGCCTCGACAACAAAAAGTCTTGATGAGGTACCCATGTAAAAATTGCAATATTTATAGAAGAAGAAGAAGAGAACTATCCAAATTCCTAAGAAGACAAACCTATTGGAAGCCACCTTGTATCTTGTAAAGAAGACTGCCAAAGTGACAAGTTGTTGTTACTATCTAAGGAACAATGATCCATATGTAAGGTAGAAGTTCCAACTGCTCCATGAAGGGATGGTGAATCCAAATCAACAATAAAGAGGGAAGGTGGAGTACTCAGTAATTGTATAGAATATTTCCTGATGTTTGATGAGTCCTGACTCAAACTTACTACTTCCAAAAAATTATATGGTGGACTAGAAGGAGGTGGATCAAGAAATAACTCCTCAAAATGTGGAAGGTGACAAGTGGATGGTGGAGGTGGGTCGACATCACTACTATAGTCATCCATACTAGAAAAAAAGTCCTCATCAAGTACAAGTGAATCCAATGAAGAATCTTAAGAAGGGACAAAGTGGGAGATGGAATTTAGCTGAGTATGATGATCAACTAGACCCACCACAACAAGTATAATGTCACCGTGTAACTATTTGACATATATTGAATTTGGTGTGAACTCAACCCGCATGTCTTGACCAATTTGAGTAATATAATAGACTGATAGGAGATTGGTTGATAGTGAGGGAATACTAAGAACATTGTTAAATTTTCCACCACTCAATTCAATAAACCCTCTCTCAAAAACTCAAGTATAAGTATCATCACCCAATCAAATAGAAGACATCTCACATGAATCTAATAAAGTGAACTCCATATGTGAAGAGGTCATATGATGTGAGGCACCATAATATATAACCCATGTAGAAGTCGATGGCATAATTACAACTAGATATCTTCCCTTTGTTTTCACCTTTCCTGATTCTTTCTCTTTTTATTTCCCTTTTCCATTATCATTTTCCTTGGAGGATCCATGGTTTAATGCAGATGGTTTGATAGAATCAGGTACACCTATGTTGTTCTTCTCAAGAATACTCATGAGAAGGGAATTCTGCTTCTTCAAATATTTACTTTCATCATGCCTACATGTACATACCCACATTTGATCTTCTCTTTCATAAGCTTAACACTAGAAGAGGAAGTGTAGGAGTTTGGTTTTGTGGTAGGTTATTTCTTCTTGTTCTCATGATCCATTTTTATGTTTCTTCTCTTTTGAATTCTTCTATTTGTCATGACCCGTAAGTAGAGCATGAGATTTAGTGGATTTTAGTGCACCCATTTGAATTAATTTATCTTGTTCCCGAGTTAAGTCAACAACAAACTCATCAAAGGAGGGCATTTTCCATTGTGTTCCAAGTGCCCTTTTGGTTGCATGGAAGGTAGAGACAAAAAAGAAAAGTCAAGACCTAGTTTGGTGAGCACATAAATAATAAGTTGTGAGTCATTTTTGTCAATTCCACATTCTTTTAATTGTAATCTCATAGATTTGAACTTGGTGAAGAAGTCTTGAAGTGTGTCAAAATTGTTAGGGCTAAGACTAATAAGCTCATTTTCTAGTTTATGCCCTCTCATTTCATCATGTTTCCTAAATAGTTGTTCTAAGGTGTCCCATACATCCTTGCGTGTTTTGGTAGATGTTGTATAAAAGTGTGTAGACCTAGTGACATAGCAAGACACAAGAACCCATAAGATTTATCACATTTGTCAAACCATTTCTCTTTCTTTGCAACATCTGTTGGTAGAGTTTACAAACCATAGTAATCCTATAAATCTTCTTATTTCGTAAGGTGAGTGATAAAAAATTATTCCATTTGTGATAGTTGAAGGGAGTGAATAAAACAATCAAATTTAGATCCATTGCAGATTAGAGTGAGTGGAAGAAAAAGAATGTGAAAAGAAGGAACCACAAAAGTTTTACACCCCCTTGTTTGCAACACTTTATAATTAGTATGTTGATTACACCCGACTGTCTTTGTGTGACGTGAAACAATTGGCCACTCACCTTGCGAGTTGATGAAAAAAATTGCACAAGTGTGGAGACCAAAATAAGTTTCAATTGAGTGCAAGAAAACAACACCATAACTAGTACAAAAGAAAGTCAAAAATAAGTAAAAAGGGGAAAACAAAGGTTTTGTGTGAGAAAAAGTGTCACACATCATATTTGGGGCTCCCCTATCATAAGGTTATGGTGGACACACTCACTAACCCACAAGAAATAATAAGAACACAAAAAGGTTACAAAACGATCTCCATGAATGCAAAAGCCCTCCTAAATTGCCATAAAATCCCCAAAATAGCACTATACCTTTACAATATCCTCCAAAAAAACACTAGAGAAAAAATTACCAATAACCCTAGTTTTAAAGTTTTCCCAAATTGCGTTATTTAGTCTAGTCTAATTTGATCCACAAAAAATTAAACTAGGACTTAATATATAAATAAACCTTAATTAACTAATAATCGATTAATTTAATTGATCAAGGATAAAGTACAAGAAATTAAATAAATTTAACCTATTTAAATTTGAATCAAATTTAGAACCACAAAGGAGGGGCAAAGGGAAAACCCTAAAAATCCTAAGGATGAGGAGGCAAGGCAAAGGGCAAGGGAGGATCTTGGGATCAACTCTGTGAGCCGAGTTACGGTGGAAGGGAGGCGAAAAAGGGTTGACTCAGGGATAGGGATGGGGTGAGCCACTTGAGCTAAGGCGAGAAGAGGTGATACAAGGAAAAATCTTGACAATGGGTGGTCCAAGGCTAAGTAGGTGAGCAAGGTTAGAATCAACATGGGAAAACGCACAACAATAGGGCTTAGTTACATAAGAAAACCAAATTGAGCATGAAGTAGGGTTCAGAGGGCATGACAACAATGGGCTCATGATAAGCTCAAGCGACAACAACACCAAGGGGCTAATCTAGGGTATTGGTGGTGGGGAGATCGGGAATTGAGGTTGAGTAGAAAGGGAGGATCGAGTTGGGCTTACCAAGGGTTGAGCAGGAGTGACAAGAAAGGATTTGATGATATGGTACGAGTAGTGAGAGATCTAGCAAGGGGAAGATAGATAAAAGATCAAGGTGGATCATTTAGGTCAAACTAAACTCGATGAGATCTGAGGGTAAATGTGAGGGAGAGTTGGGGTCAAGCCTGAGGTGGCCTAGCCTGCAACTTTATGGAAGCTTGAGGGTAAGATATTAGCTTCTTGGGGTGAGTTGTGTTTAAGACAGAGCTTGATAGGGGTTATGAAGTAAAGATGAGGAGCTGGGGAAAATAGAAGTGTAGGAGAGGGATAGAGGAGAAGAAAACCTGCAACAACACACAAGGACATCCAAATTTGGATCCACACTAACTTTAATTATAACCAACCAAATTTGGAGGAGAAAATACTATACCTCCAAATGTAACCTACTCACACTAAACACCCAAAACCTACACAAAAACTTCCACAAACATGAGATTAAACTATATTAATGCAAGTATAACACAAAAAAATGTATATTAAAAAACTTGCACAAGGAACTAATAAAATCACGAAACCGAGAGTAGTAAACAACCAATGAATGTGAGTGACATAATTACCGACAACATAACTCGATACCATATGAGAGAGTGTGAGCATGAGGATCAAAAAGAATGTGTGCACATCAATGAAGTTGCACTCAAACATAAACATGAGGTAGCTCCAAGTAACAAGAAAAAAATTAATCACCAAGAGTTATGCATATAAGAAAAGGGTCTACTCCTCATAGATTAAAAAAAAAGTACATATAGAAATGATGTGTAACTTCCATGCCTAGACTTATCACACCCCAAAATATGAAAGGGTAGTTACAATCCAAGAATGGAATGTAACTCCCATATGACATATGAAACAACGCATATGACAGATTTTATGATAGAATCTATCATACGTCATATAACTCCTAATGACAACATTAAATACATATGAATCACCTAAGTGAGATGACTCACCATGGGTGAGGAAAATTCACCTAATAACTAAATAAAATATGAAAAATATCCCTCGTGCCAATAAAAAGTGGTTCAAGTTGCCAACTAGTTACATTCATATAGATATTACATGCTAGGTGGAGAACTACATGTGGTTTGAGGCCTCTTCGTAGTGCTGATGTAGGCAGTGCTTGAATTACACTTCAACCCAAGAACTAACATTTTTTTAAGGTCTCCCACTCATGGTTAGGGTTTGAATTCAATTTACTGGTTTCAAATAGTTTTGGGATTATGTGACACTTAGGGTTTGATATTGACACACATTTCCGCACCACTAAAGGGAATACCAAGTTGTAGAGCCCCATTCTAAGTAGGTCCAAAAACATACAACAAGCCCATGACCATATAGATGTTCATGGCAGACTTATCTGATTCCATACTAGGCATCTTTCAATTTCAGTCTTAGGAATAAAGCATCTTCAATCTTTGTACTCCCGAATTCTCTATCCTGTGAACCCAAATCTCTCATGTAACATTCTATATAGCTAAATACATCTTCCCTCTTGTGTTTTTAATCTTTTAGTATATTGTAATCATTAATTACAAGTACTAATGTGTTATTTTGATATTGAATGATTATTTTTGGAAGTTAATTAATTAAAACAATCCCCTATAACAAACTTTACATTCCTTTTTATTGTTGTGCATTCCATAACAATCTTTAAAAAAAAAAAAAAAGGTGTAAACACCTATGATAAATGGTATGTGATCTAGATGACCAATTATATGGTCAAGGAGAAGGTGTCTTATGAGAAGTATTATGTGACATGTTAGGAGCGATGTGTGACTCTAGATACGTAAGTATAGATGCACTAGAAGGGTGTGTCCTACTAAATGTAGAATGAAAATAAGAAGTCCAAGATGTAGACACACTAGTACTAGGAGTGGTAACCGTAATTACCATGCAAGGTTGTTGAAATATAGGATCATTAAATAGAACATCCCTAATTGTAATTACTTGGTTATTGTGGATGAACTTAACACATTGATGCAATGTGAAGGGTATAAATGTGAAAATGCAAATTCAAGAGCAACCTAAACTCATGTCACAAAAGCTAAGAGAAGATTCCACCAAGAATGTGATATAAAAGGTAACAAAGTTGACTATGAGAGGGGGATGATTAAATAAAATGTATATTTTATGATTTAATCTAATAAGTACAACAATGAATGAGAGCTAAACTAAATAAATGAAAATGTGAAACCTTAATTAACAAGGAGGGATGGAAGGAACTCAAATGATTTGACGAGCTTGCTGGATCGTGTCACATAGATGGTTGGAAAAATAGGTTAAGGAAATGACTATGCTTGAAGTCCCGGAAGTGTAGATTTGAGCAATCTGGGTGGAGTGAGGTACTTGGGAGAGGATTAGGGTGCCTATGGGCACCCTAGTATGAGTTATGGGTGCCCTGATATGCGGAGATAGCCTAAAACCCTCCTCCGAGGTGTCACTAGATATTCACCCATGTTTTCTCTTTATCACACCAAATTCACCGAATCGCATCGATGTTGTAATTCCTACAATAAGGAATTACCTGTAAAACCCCAAGATGGGCATCAAATCCCTAAAAAAATAAATATGCATATTAAGGGGTCAGACTGTCCTCAGCAGCCACAATGGTGGACTTACTAATTGAGAGCCGCACTACATCTCATACTCAATGTAGTTCTGTGGTGTGTGTGTGTGTGTGTGTGTGTGTGTGTGTGTGTGTGTGTGTGTGTGTGTGTGTGTGCAATCATGCCCTAGGTGCTCTTATGCTAGTCGCATTTGTGAAAGTAGCATGAAATAACTATGTGTCGAAGAATGTAATAAAATGGTGGATGAAATAGAATAAAATTCACTCCTATGATGTGTGATGCAGATGAACCACCTTGTCCCTTGTGATGGAGCTAGATGGATGCAAATGAGCTCTAGATGGATGTAACCTTAGATGATGATAGTAGTGACTAGTGCTTGGTCCCTCATTATGGTCTCATAACGTTGTATGTATATGGTTTTGTTGTGCTAATTTAACAATTATCCCGAAGAGGTCGACCACCAAAAATATAGAATGCTCAAACGGCTAGAAAGTGCCCAAAAGATGGAAATAAAGTGGAAAAAGGATCAGGGCACCTTGAATGGGACCAGAGTGCCTATGGGTGCCCCAATACTAGCCCTGCACCCCAATCGGGCTAAAATAACTCAAAGTGATAAAAACAGACTATGCATGTATGTGTGAGAGGTCAGAAGCAATGATAGTAAGCAAAGTAAAATGGCCAAAAGACAGGGGTTAATTAGTAATTTCTTCACTCAAAAACCATATGAATAATAATATGAAACTGAGACTAAATAATACCCAAAGTGCGTGATTTAGTGTCTACATTTTCCCCCACTTTATACTTGGTGAGTGAAACACTCGAGAACATTAAGTAGATAGAGATGCACACTGATGATTATTAACTAAAATAATGATTTTTGAGTTAATCTAAGTAGAAAATAGTAATGGAAATAGCTAATGTAAATTGAAATACTGATGCTAAATATTTATTTTAGTGTTTAAATAAAATGAAATAATGAAAACAAAAGGGATAAGATACTAACTTGAATGTAACTTACCTCACTGTGTGCCGAACTTGAACAAATTGACATACATACTAGATTGGATGTGGGAATGCTACTCTTGGACTATGCAGAAGTCAAGATCCGGTGGACTAGGGCACCTAGGAGAGTCTTCGGGCGTCGTGGTTTGTAATCTGGGTGCTTTGTTTTGTAGAAAAGCTCGGATCTAAATCTAGAAGTGTCGCAAGGTGTTCGTAGTGTCTTTATTCTTGTCACATGGTTGTCGCAATATATTTTCTTACGTCACTGTGAATGTGATGTGAAGATCTACCTGAAAGACCCTATTTAAAACATCAAATTCCTAAAAAAAATGCATATGAATAGGATGGACTAACCTTCGCTACCAAAATGGTGGACTTACAACTAAGCGTTGCACTACATTCTAGACCACATGTAGTTTTGTGTTCTTGTGTGTGCAATTTTGTGCCTAGGGCACCCTAGCGCAATGACGCCTTGTAGGGGGCAATAACTAGATGTACAAATGAAAATGGTGGATGGAATAGAATGAATACAACCCTTTCCCCCTATGCTTGTGTGATGCAGATGTAGAATATGCCTAAATGATGTCCCTTTCCTTAGTAGATAAGTGCCCTTGATAAAATGATAGTCCGCCCTAATATAGTGAGTATGCTTTATGTTTATATAGGGATCTCTTGTTCAAATTTTAACACTAATGACATAAAACGACGAATACTACTTAGGGGAATGAATGGGAAAATAACAAAGACAGACCTCGAACAGATCAATTAGAGCCAAGAGTTACGGAAACCAAGGTGCCTAAAATCATGGACTGGGGTGCCCCGGGGCACCCCAGTGCTACCGTAGGCACCTTAGTTATAAAATTAAGACAAAAAACAACCAAATAATGACACTTGACACTTGCTGAGAGACTACCAGAACTATATAGATAACTGATGACTATGCAAGATAAATGACAATGACGACCGACTAACTAACGACCGGATTAGGGGATAGGTCATTAGTGAATACTTTTATTACATGAGATCCATCTATAAAATAACATACTTAGCGGTATAAATGTAATAGTAAGTGCATGATTTTGTGACTATAGATGCCGATTTAGCGGGATAGAGAAAACGTGTTGAAGGACTAGACAAAGTGTGGAATGACAAAATGATGATGGAAAACTAACGATGCAAAAGAGCAAAAATTGATGAGAGTGAACCTAGGCGAGAAACCCATGTGTATTTGCTGATGTGTTGATGTACTGCGCATGTTACTATGGTGTGTGGTGTCGCAAAATGTTGTTGTTGATGCCATTGTTGTTGTTATTGTTGTTGATCGCTTATTTCTCGTGCAGTCGGACCTGCGAGAGAAGATGATCAAGTAGTCAAATATGCATGTATATATGTCAAAAATGCATGTAAAAGATGCATGTATATAATAAAAAGTATGTAATAGAGATGAAAAATGCAAAAGGAACATGTGCACTTGATCTGTGATGAGAGAAAGGGTGTAGAGAGGATATCTGTCTTGTGAGTTTTTTTGTGATCTCACGCCACCACTGGCCAAGAAGTGTATGGAGAAATTTGTGTTATTCTCCAACTTATAACTACTTCCCTAAATTTGTGTGCGAAGAGATCTCTCTGCTTTAGGTTTTTAGGCAATCCAACGTCATTGGCTAAAGTAGTGTAGAGAGGAAATCTACCGTATCCTCTAACCCGTAACTCTTCCTCGAATACTAAGGACAACCATGTCCTATAAAATACACTATGTATGGGGTTCATATAATGGTTTGAACCCACTCCCTACATAACCCACAACGTCAAGGGTGAAACTGACTGAATTGAACATGTGTAGAAGCGATATGTAGTATGTAAGACCCCAAATGATGGACCCCCTCTTTGGGGGTGTATGCATGCGACGCCACTAATAGGAGAAATACGGCCCCAAAGAGGACCAACCACATAAAATGTGCCTTGTAGGGGGAAGGGAATGTGCTTGGTAGAAACTAAGGCACACACAAACAAGTGGCTAGAAAACAAGTGTACGCTACACAAACATTGTGTAAGCTAGAAAGAAATATAGTAATGTAAGCACACAAGAAGACAAATGCTGACCACTAAAGTAGGTTGCAAACATAGGACACCACTCACTATGTCAAAAGACACTTAAGGCCATAATGGTCGTATAATATTAACAAGTGTGCACACCAAACAAAGGGCAATGCCCACATACAAGAGCAAACAAAAACAAGCAAGCAAAAACAACATATAGCCATGGAAGCAAGTAATCCTATAAAAAAATGCTACATATGAAGCATCCATTATCATGTTAGAAAGATAACCACTATGTCAAAAGAGTGTATAAGAAAGTAATGAAAAGTGCTAAGTACAAGATTAAACAATAACACCTAGAAGTAAGGAATGTGGATGCCATAATGATCATTGTAGGAGAGGTAGAAGGAAAGTATCCACGCCGAGTGTAAAAGACCATGTCCGGATCACAACTAAAAAAAGGCATGAATGCGCATGTGTGTATGGTATAGGTAAATGTCATATAAGATATCTAACTAGCATGTGTAATAAGTGACCATATACAAGAAAAAGTAAGAAAAAATAAAAGCAACTAAGATATGTAATATGTTTGTGGATGGATGGAATGGAATGCAAGATGAATAGTAGGAGCCACATGCCCCCGAGTGGATGGAGTTATATGCAATGAGGTTCATTTGGTTTTCCCCCTCAACATTCAAGAATGAATCGTAAATGAGAGTGCATCATCGGGAAATGGTCGAAGTGTGTGTTGTGTCTAATACGCTGTGATGAATGTGTATGTGTAGTGATGATATGTGACCTATAGATGATGTGTACATGACCCTATAGCCAAAATGTATAGTACGAAAAGATGAGCATAGGAGTGATGATGTAGCCTAGAGTGTATATCACTACATAATGAATAGGGGAGTGGTGATGTATCCTAAAACACATATCACTAGAAGATGATAGAATAGGTGACCATTTAGCATATATCATATGTATCTAACTTAGGAATGTCGCATGATGAAAGATCAAATGATGAACGTGTCTGAAGATAAGGTCCATTTGATTTGTAAACCCTTGGTAGTTGAGTATGGACCAAGGAACTAAAGTGCGTCATAGGGTAGTGGGTGCGGTGTGTGAAGAAGATGTATTATATGCAATAATGATGATAGACGACCATAAGATGTGTATAAATGTGTAAAATTTAATGCAAGATGTGTAGATAGCCTAATAGTGTGAAGATGTGCGCTATGTGATATGCATGATGAGTAGTATGTAATGTGAGACTCATAGACAATAGGATTGTGATGCATGTATGATGAAGAGTAATATGATGTATGATGTAGAGATGCGCAAATTTTGAAATGATGTAGACTAAATGTAGAGTGTAGGATGTACGAAGTGATATGTGTGAATGGACGTAATGTGTAATACCTATTATGCAGTGTGTGGGGTTCATGTGTAGTATGCCCTCAATAGTCAAGTGTGAACTAAAGGACAAGAGTGTGTTGTCAGAAATGACAACACTAATACGTGTGATGAATATGACTATGCGAGGATATTGATGTATAACTATGTAAGTATGTGAGATGTATTGATGTTAAGATGAGGGGGAGATGTGTGAATGCTATGCCCCTAAGTGTGCATGAGTGATTGAACTATCTAATGAAGGACAAAGGTCCTTCATCTGATATGTGTGGTGACGAAAGCATATGACCATGCTCTAATAGTGGTGGTATAGTAGATAGATGTTGTTCGCACAAGTGAAGCCTATGTATATGTGATGAATGAATATATGATGAATTCCATGGCAAAAAAAAATGTGTCGATGATGGAGACCTACTTGATGCAAAGTGCAAAGGTGATAGAAATCCACGTGGAATAAACCAAGGTGGTGATCGGTGTGTAGATGTAGTAAATACCCTAGGAATAGGCCTATACCTATGTGTAGGGCTAGTGGAGCGATGAGGTCGAGTAGATAATGCGTGAGTAGGTAAACTAGGAGTAGATTACACGTAACATAGAGTATGATGTGCTAGATGATGTAGGTGGTGTGCTAATTGATATGTAAGGAGATGATGACCATGGAGTAGATGGAGGTACACCATCAATAGAGATAACTTGATTGTTGTGAATGAATTTAAGTCACAAATGATTCATAGAAAAGATAGATTAGAACCTACGAATCCAATTGATACCAAGAAGCATGTCGCACCCATAAATTTGATTTCTAATGAGGAAAGGCACAAGTATAATAAGAGGACCAACTGTAATGTGTAGTTCTACGAAACCAAAGGGCTTATTCACGGGTATGCAATTTGCAAGAGAGGGTAATTGATAGCCTTAAGAAGTGGAATAGAATAAGCACTAATGAGCGATGACGGGTCAACCTTAGTATTATTGATGGAAACCGAATCGGCAGATGCGTTAATATGTAAGTGATTAGATGTGAAGTTCACATGATAATCATAGTTAGAGAAAGAGATGATCGTCGGTGAAGCATCGGTTGTGTAATTAAGAAATCAAGAGCACTCGATGCGGAGGAGACACCACATGATATGTATGATTAGCGAGAAGAGTCGGATGCTTTCTTATCATGCGGCCGGGATTGATTATTGAATGATTTGAGTTTACCCTTGTCATTAATTGGTGTTGAGTCTGCAGGTTCTAGAAATTCAAGCTTGTTATTAACAATAAGATCTCTAATGATTGAGCAGAGCTTGAAACATCAATTTGTAGAATGTCCCACACAACTATGATAGTCATATCGAAACTTTTCATTGTAATTCCTACCTTTTAGTCATGATGGATCTAATTCGAGTGGTGGAGGAAGCATGATAAGATTTCTCTCAAGAAGTTATTGTAATATGAGATGTGGGGCTATAGGAAAGTTAGTAAACATAAAGTTAGTAAACACATGCTTAGGCAGTGATGATTGAATCTCTTTAGGAGTAGTGATTGCATTAACAAAGAAATTTGGCATCAGTTGGCGTAGTTGTAGAGGGTTTGAAAGGTGCCTTATTTTGAAAATGAGTGGATAAGGAAGTTTGCTCATGATACTTAAGTTTGCCTATGGACAAGAGTTTAGTTTCATGAAGCTTAAGAATGTGACAAAGTTGGTCAAATGAAGGAGAGGTCTCGAAGATAACACTTTCTTGGAGTGGCGGTAAGAGACTCTGAATAAAAAAATCTTGAAGTTTGGAGTCTGCTAGCAGATTAGACATCTTAGCTAAGTTATTTTTGTATCTCAAAACATAGTTGGCTATGTGTTCATTGGGTCCTTATTTAGGTTATGCTAATTAAGCGTAAGAGATATTAGAGCCAATATTGATAGAAAAATGAGTAAGAAAGGCATCAAACAAATGCATAAATGAAGTTACCAAGTGAATAGGTAGGTCGTAAAACTAACGTATCACATAATCATGGAGACTACAGGAAATATTTTAGCCAAAAGAACATGATCATCAACAAAATCAAGACAAGTAACATGAAATGCTCTAAGATGTTCCTACAGGTCACCATGCCCATTAAAAATGGGAAGCTTAGGGGTGACAAAACTAAGAGGAAGCAAATAAGTGGAGATGGTGGTGCAAATGGAGTATGCAATAACAAGGTGGAATCTAAATATGGCGACACATACGAAGTGGCCTATTGTAACTTATGAATTTGAGCTTGAAGGTCTTGATAAAGAGTAGTTAAGTCTTGAGTACCAACGGATGAAACTTGTCATGTATGAGAAACTAAAGGTGGTGTAAAGTGATTGGTAGGAGTAGTGATAGAAATAGGAATGGTAGAAATAGGTGGAAGAGTGGAGGCCAACGATTCAAGAGTAACAAAAAGTGGGTATGGACGCGAAGCAAAGTGAGCTCCGCAAAATTAGTAGCTTCCTCACGAGCAACATGTAAAAGTAAATCTAGATCTTGGGGATGCTCAACAATATGATCATTAATGGCCTTAAGATGAGCTTCAATAAAATCTTCATGAGATTGAGCCATGGCGAAAGGAGAATAAACCCTAGATAGAAAGTGGATTCGAAAGACGGGTTCACCAAAATGATTAACTAAAATGTGGATTTTATGAGTTAATCTAATAAGTACAACAATGAATGAGAGCTAAACTAAATAAGGAAAATGACCCAAGCAACTAAATAAATGAAAATGTGAAACCCTAACTAACAAGTAGGGTGGAAGGAACTCAACTGATTCAACGAGCTTTCCGGACTACTATGTCGCAAAGATGGTGGAGAAACATGTTGAGGAAACAACTATGCCGAAGTCCCGAGAAGTGTAGATATGAGCAATCTGAGTGGAATGAGGCACCTGGGAGAGAGGATCAGGGCACTTGTGGGTGCCCTAGTATGAGTTTTGGGAGCCCTAGTATGCGGAAATAGCCTGAAACCCTCCTCTGAGGTGTCATTGGATATTTTCCTGTGTTCTCTCTTTATCGCACCAACTTCACTGAATCTGCGTCGGATGTCACTGCAATGCTTGCAATAAGAAATCACCTGCAAAACCCCAAGAAAAGCATTAAATCACTAAAAAAAAAGATGCATATGAAAGGGACGGACTATCCTTAGCAACCACAATGGTGGACTTACTAACTGAGCTACTTTACACTACATCTCAGACTTGATGTAGTTCTATGTGTGTGTGTGTGTAATCATGCCCTACGTGATCTTATGTCAGTCGCACTTTGTGAAAGTAGCGAACAATAACTATGTGTAGAAGAATGTAGTAAAATGGTGGATGGAATAGAATAAACTTCCCTCCTATGATGTGTGATGCAGATGAACCAACCTTGTCCCTTATGATGGAGCTAGATGGATGCAAATGAGCTCTAGATGGATGCAACCTTAGATGATGATAGTAGTGCCTAGTGCTTGGTCCCTCATTATGGTCTCATAACTTTGTATTTATATGGTTCTCTTGTTCTAATTTCATAATTAACCCCGAAGAGGTTGACCACCAAAAATATAGAATGCTCAAATGGCTAGAAAGTGCCCAAAAGATGGAGATAAAGTGGAAAATGAATAATGACACCCAACTGGGACCAGGGGTAACCTAAGTATCGCTTTGAGCGCCCATCGGGAGCTGAAATAAAAAAGTGATAAAAATAGACTGGGCATGTATGTGTAGGAGGTCACAAATGACGATATAAGGCAAAGTAGAATGGCTAAAAGATGAGGGTTAATTAATACTTTCTTCACTCAAAAACCATATGAATAGTAGTATGAAATCAAGACTAAATAATACCCAAAGTGTGTGATTTAGTGTCTATATGGGACAACCTACCCTATATGTATCTTAGGATCAACTATGAATTGCTTATTAGCACATCCAAGAGAATACAATAACTTAAAAGTGTACACACTATGTAGAGTAGTGTTATCAATCAAAAATTATGCATAAGATGTTGATAAAGTCACAAATGTAAAGTGTATTAAAAACAAAGGTCATGTGCCATATCAATATCATCAAAAGTAATAACCGATGAAGAAGGTTAGTTTATGCCTATATTTGGATTACCTATAATATGTGTTAGTTAACATAAAAATCTCCAATTAAATGCTACCAAATAAATGGGATTACACTACCATTGAGAAGAGAAGGACAATTATGGGCTCTTTTAATGAATAAAGCGGTAAAATATTCTTTATTTGAATATATAACCCGCACATAAATACATTTGGAAAATATAGTTCTTTTTTGTGGTTAGGGGACCTACCTCGGTCAGATCCCTAACCATTTAAGGATATAAAAGACATTTATTGAATAAAAATGACAAAACAATGCATGATGGATAGTATACTTGCGTTAATTGCAAACTAGTCATGAGTGTGATTCATTGAAAATAACATGGAGGTTATAGGCTACTCGTGGGCACGATTGACACTGTGTTGAAATTTCACCAAAATAGTGATCTTGTGAGTTGCACTAGTCCTTTATGATCTGTCTTCACCTCTCTAAAACCTGTAATACTGAAATATGCGAGAAAAAGGGAAAAATCAAGTATGGGCTCAAGTGCACAAAGAGTCAAGGGTTAGAATGATGGGGGTGAGTGGTGTTTAATAGTTTTTGGAGTGAATAAAATAATGTGATGCATATGGGTGCAATGTGCATGGATATGTGAGATGATAAGGGTCCATAGTGCATTCAACATGTAAATGGGTAGGTGAGGATTGGTAAATGAGTGATGAGGTGTCATTTATCACCATTTTGTGGGGTTTTATATTTTTATTTTCTTTTGTGGGATTATTTGATTTTTTTAGGATTATTGTGTTTTATGATGTTTTTGGTATTTTTGAATATGATACCTTATGCGCAAGGTGCATTTTCTAGTGTCTACATTTTGGCCCTTTTGGTTTACATGTTGAAACAAGTAGGATGCAACACAAAAAATAAAGACGAGATGGGGGTCATTTAACCCTATGACAATGGTTGCCACACACAGGTTGCAGGATTAGATGGTTGATGGATAAAAAGGACCTTGGAAATCCTATGGATGGGCCACTTCACCCGGAGTCTATGAAGGGATTGATATGTTGATTTCACAAGGCAAAGAATATTACATCAATTGACTGAGGTGTTTTGATGATTGGGTGCTATAAGATTGACAAGAAGGGTTTTTTATGATACCCCCTTCAAGTGACAATATTTGGAGTTGTATGTTGCCCCAACATAACACGTGAAGAGTAGTGGCAATTGAAAATGATAGAAAATGAACCTTGGTAAATACATGATGGGTGAAATCAAGGACATTATTGCCCTAGGCATGTGTAGGTGAAAATTTTACGATGTGTATGGACAAGAATGGATGTGAGTGAGAGAGTAGAAGAGAAGTTTTCACTAGCCTAAAGTGGTTAGTAAGCGTCATATAAAAATGGAGGAAATGGTCGATGAAAAGATAATTGTGGATCATCGTGTGCGTAGAGTGGAGTGGAGTACAAGGATGAACTAAAGTGAACGTAAGGGAAAAGGAACATGTAAGGGTAGAGAGGAGTGGGAACATGGTGGATTGTACCCAAGGGCGGATCGAAGCACATCGGGGTGGACTGGAGCGCACAAGAGAAAAACAAACACAAGGGTGGACCAAAGTGTGCAAGGGCATACCGGATTGTGCGGGAGGTGGAACATGCATGAGGGTGGAGCAGAGCACGAAAGGTAGGCTGGGGCACGAGTGGGGCTTGAGGTACAAATGGTGAATATGAAGGGGCATGCTTGAGTACGGTTGGGAAGATTTTGTTTAGGGTAATGTGTAATTGGTGGTTTTGTGGCTGATTGGGGTGATGCCTTATGAGGATTTGGGTGGTTGAAATGTGTGGATGATGATTTAGGTTGTAGGGGCGGTGAAGGGGTGGGACCATGAGGTTTGTGAGTAAAAGGAATGACCAGGGGCTAGGTTGTAGGGGTGACTAGGTGTAGAGGTTTTAGCTCAAGGCCGAGTCGTAGGGGCAACTAAGTGTAGAAGTGGGGTGAAGGTTGGGTGAAGGGTTATGAGGAAGGGAACAATTGAGGCTGATTACGGGTAACCAATCACACATGAGGTTGGCCACACTGTGATTAGGGTTTTTAAAGATAAAGGGGTGAGTTACACTCGTGACCGACCCCATATGATTTGGGTTAGGGTGGCATTGGGAGAATATCAACTTGGGATAGAGTGATTGAGGTAAGGGGGAAGGGTTGGGGAGTTGGAATGAGTTGAGTTAGATTGAGGTGGGTTGGGCACGGGCCGAGGTGTGGTGGTGGGGAAAGTCGTCGGGGATAGGGCCGGTGTGTGGAAGGGTGAGAGGCATGAGGATTTAGAAGGGGTGGTAAAATGGGGAAAGAGGGGTAGAAAGTTGAGATGTGAGGTCGGACACAACTATAGTCGGTGGGGTCATGAGTGGGTTTATTGAGTTAGGTTTAGGGGGAGTTGGGTTAGGTGAATTGCAAGTCACACAAGTGTGACTAATGAGGTAGTGGGGTGGGTTGGGGTGGAGTCGGGAGGAGTTAGGTTGGGAAAGTCATGAGATGGTCCTAGGTGTGTCCTGGGTAATGGTTGGGCAAGTCGAGGATAGGGTGGGTTGGGCCGGGGTTTGGGTGAGTTGGGTTGGGTGAGTCGTGAGGCGCTCGCGAGGTGAACCCACGGGGTAGAGGGTGGGTGGGTTGGGGTGTGGGAAGGTTAGGGCTAAGGTGGGGTAAGGGTGAGATGAGGTAGGGAGAGTCACGATCCGGTCTCATGTGTGACCAATGTGTAGGAGGTGGGTTAGGGTGTGGGGGTTTGGGGCCGAGGTAGGGGTGAGTGTAAAGAGGTGGAGTTAAGCATGTGGGTGATGGAGTAGAGCACGTGTGGAATGGAGGTAATGAGTGAACAATAGTAGTGCATCTTCCAGTCACACACACATGACCGGTTAGAGTGCGAGGAAGTCATGGTGTGACTGACAGGACCGGCTTGTAGTTTGGTCATGGGTGTGGAACATATATAAATGTAGGGTGGAGAAGAGGGTCCATTTGGATGTATAGGGACTAGAGAGGTTAGGGGGAGTAGTAGATATGATATGTCTATGTAAGAGATTGACGCCGAGGTAGAGAGCCATCCAGTTAGAGGTATGATTGTTTTTGGGTATATACTTTTTATTTTTGTGGACTGTTTTGATTTTTGTTGATTTTTGAGGCTATTACGACTGGCTTGTGACTGTGTTGCAACCGCATCGCAACCTTGTTGTGAATATGCTGTAACCATCCTTTGACCAACCCGTAATTGCCGAAAGTGAATTTTAGAGGGTGATTTGATGAAGCATGGGACTGATGATGGGCATGTATTGGGGATGTAGGGCCTGCCATTGTTGATATTACGACATCATTTTTTGAGTTTTTAATATAGAATGTAATAAGCGATGAAATAAATAGAGATGGATTATTACAGAGAGTGGGACTGTTTTTACATTACATAGATTAAGCGAGTACAAATGGATACATGTTTATTGATGATGAAGTTGTAAAGATAGGACAATGATACAAACACATTTTATCTTGTGACTGGTGAGATGACTATCACATTTGAGGATGTATGGAGGATATTCTATATTCGATTGAGGGTGGACAAGTAGTCTCAATGAAAAATATAACTATGTGAGATGGGATATTGTGAAGGTTTCATGTGCCGGTGGTAGATGGGATTGATATTTAGAGTGGGGGATTCATATATCATGAGTTATATGAGAAGGGTGCATGTACATGAGTGATGATATATCTATCTATGCAATGTTATTTTCAGTATCAATTTTCTAGATTCCTTAGGGTATAAATTCTCGTGGGGGTTGGGTGAGGTATTGTTGGAGCTAATAGAGCATGGTGTAGTGTATGCATGCGTGAAAGCACTATTGGCACATACATATTCATAGTTACAACAAGACACTAGCTACCAAGGGTGGGTTTGAGTATGGGGTCCTATTACATGTGTGGGCATGAGAGCATATAGAATTGGATCGGCCATGTGGGTTGTCGTGCTCTATCCATGATCGTTCTCAACAGAGTCACCATTTTGTCTACGGTGGAGAAGGGATAGAGAGTTATTCGACACATAGGCCCTATGAGGGTACGATAGATCACTATTGGCATATGTTAGCAAGATTAGAGTTGAGTGATATTATATGGAGGTTATATAAGGGGTGAAAAGGTTTGTGGGATAACGAGAGGATGCAAAGACAACTACGATGGGTACGAAGACCTAGGTGGGTGATTGTGAGACCGACACAAGAGATAGAGCTATTCCAAGATGGCCGAGTGATGAGATAATTTGGGTTATGATAGGGGTACCACTAGAGCTAGTTATATAGTCACGATTAAATGGATATGTGTGACAATTGTCATCATATGAGGTGACATGTGATTAGGATGACCCACCAACAAAGCTAGCCATAGGGGATGATGTAGGTACGACATAAATTTTTGATACATGGTGGGTAATGTATGGGCAGAGAGGGGTGTGTAGTAGGGTGATTCTAAAGATGATAGATCCATAATATGGTAGCGGTAGAGAGAAGAATGAGGAGGAGAAAGAGATATAGGTCGATGATACACTAATGCGGAGAGTTAACGATATAAATTGGAGCATTCAATGAAGGCTAGTGGGTAGATAAGTGGCGATGTAGGGGATGAGATAAAGATACATGATGTACTTATAGAGGGAGAGGGTTGGGATGGAGGGAGGGAAGATGAGTTAGGAGAAGAGATAGATGTATTGGTAGGATGTACACGTGGGTAGAGGCGGGGAAGGAGCTAACATCATATGTGGATATGGGAGAGAGTAGTGTTTAGCGAGCACCATCAGAGTGACCATGTCAAGATAGAGGTCGAGATGTGGAGAGTGTGGTGGATTTAGTATTGGCATCTTTGGATGAGGTAACAATAGAGCGTGATAGGTTACGAGAGGGAGGTGACAAATCCATAGACAGAGATGGGAGGTGGATCGAACACGGATTGATGAATTTGAGAGCTAGATGGTGGTATAGTTAGATGTCATGAGACATATCCATGATACAAAGTTTGTAGTGGTCAAGAAAGAGCATGATTGAGAGTGAGTTGCTCAGCTACAAGCAATTATGGTAGCACATGAGTGTGAGCGAGGTTGTCAGAGCTTGTGGAGGAGACATTGGCTTGTGTTAGTTAGGATATTTCCAGAGAGGGTACATGTGTCAAACATTATGAGGCACTACTATGAGTGCATGCCCCACATGTTACAGTGTAACCATTTTTGAGATCATCTAGCTCTAGGTCTAGGACACATAGGACCAATATGGGTCCTCTTAGAGCATATCAATGCATCCAACAAGATCACATATAGGTGATAGTAGGCTTGAGCCTGATGTAGGACCAGACCCCATGATTGTATTGACATGTGATCATGATTTGTATAAAATCATGGATATATATATATATATATATATATATATATATATATATATATATATATATATATATATATATATATAGATGAGACATTGATCTCACCCTTTTGTTGTGGTGTAATATGAGTCATCTTTTTTTTATTTGATGTGTGTGTGCTTGTGGTTTTATTGTGAAATTGATATGTACAATGGTGAACCAATGTTTTTTTTTTTTCTTATGTTTTTTTCACAAAGTCATGTAACTATAGATGTGCAATACCATGGGATATACAATATGAAAGAAAATGAATGTGTTTATTAATGTGGTGTGAGTGTAACGTAATGCTTGTAGGTGTAGTAAGACTTATAGAGGGACATAAACACATGTGAGATGAACATGGAGAAAATCAATGATTTGAACAAAGTCTGGTAAATATAAGGCGGCATACTATCCCTTCACTTCATCAAGATCCAAAGTGTGTGTGTACGTGAATACATTTCCACTTGATGCGAAACGTCAACAAGCAATAAATGAGGGCATGCTAGAATGTGTAGGTATGTAAGGGGGAACATCTATTATGGATTATGAATAATGGAAGATAAGTTTAAGTTGTAAAATGCTTTGATGCTTGTTAGGTGTCCATAGCCCTGACAGAGACACATTTGGTTATAGTCGTAGCATTGTTCTAATACCAGCTAGTGTCTCGTAGCTTGATAGAGATCTTGGAAAGGCCCCATTGAGAGAGTTTTGGATATTGCTTTGAGCTTGTTGATTTGACTTCTTCTTTTCTTTTCTTCTCTTTCTTTTTGTGGATTGTTTTTTCTTTTCTTTTTCTTTTATGATATGATATTCAACTCTCTCTCTTAGGGGTTTAGAACCAATATGACTCGATGGAGGAGACAAAAGTGAAAATGGAGACGTCATTGGCTAGAATACAAAAAATAAGGTCCTTTAGTGTTTATAACAAGGTTTTAAATGTGTGTAAAGTGCATGGATCTCTCAAAAGATTAAGTCATTCTTAAATCCTCCAAGCAATGAAGACTACAATCAAACGACCAGAGTGAACCATACGAGAGACTAACATAAATGTGTCCAAACTGAATTTAGAGCACCTACAAGTAGTGAAACATCTATACATAAGTGCAGAATTGGGAATTTTTTTATTAGGAATGGATGAATATGTACACTAAAAGTGAATGGGATCAGTAATGCACATATATATAGTTAATTAATTCCTTTTTTTATTTTTGAACATTTTGTTTTTTTTTTTTTGACTTTTTGTAGTATTATATTGTTTTTGTAATTTTGAAAGTTTTATACCTTTTTTGGAAAATTTTCACGAATGTTACATTGCTTTTAGGATTTTTAGGCATAAAACCTCCACAAATGCATGGAATTTAATGGCTCTAGTTCTTCGTTTAAATCCATGTCACCAATTTTTAAGTGCATGATCCATATTTTTGGATGATCACATAGAGTCCAAACAAGTTAAGGGAAACTTGTCCCGTTGACCACGTGTTTGTGATGCATTTTGTTGGTTTCATTTAAGTACAAGGTCACCTAAATCAAACTCATGGATGTGGACATTTTTGTGGTAAGCTCTTTCTATATGATCACGATACATTTGGAGATGATCAAGAGCATTGAAGCACCTTTCATTGAGTAGATCAAATTGTGCATGGCATTCACAATGGTAATCATCATCAGTGATGATATATTAGAGAGTGACTCATAAGGAGGGCATATCAAGCTCAAGGGTCATAATAGCCTCAACCCCGTATACAAGAGAAAAGGGTGTGACCATGTAGGTGTGTGAATACTAGTATGATATGGCCAAAGGGCATGTGGAAACTATGACTCATTAATATCTATGGGAAGAATTGACAACCTTTTGGAGAATTTTCTTAATTATTTTGTTGGAAGCCTCTACTTTCCCATTAGCTTGTGGATAATATGGTGTGGAAAAACTATGTTAGATTTTTACTTATCACACAATGATTTGAAATCCTTATTCTTAAAGTAGCTTCCATTATCCGAAATGATCTTGATAGGAATTCCAAAGTGGCAATTGATATGCTCCATTATGAATTTGAAAATTTGTAGACTTGTGGTGCATGCAAGCTATGCGGCCTCAAATTTCACTTCAGTAAAGTACTCAGTAGTAGTACTTGATAAATGCATGGCCATTATAAGATAATGGGATAAACTTCTAATGATGTCAATTCCCCATTAGGAGAAAGAAAAAATAGATTGGAGAGGCTATAATTTTGGCGTGGGAAGATGAGAGAGATTTTTAAAATTTTAGCGCTTCTTATAGCATCTTACATATGTATTAAAATCTTGTTCTAAGAAAGGATAATAATAACCCATACGAAGGATACATCATGCAATATACATAACGCTAAAATGACCCCACATGTACAATCATATGCTTTGGTGAGCATAATGCTAATATCTTGGGGTAATAAGTATTGTTATAATATACCATCATATTAACACTTATTAAGTAGATCACCTATGAGTACAAAATGAGTAACTCATTAACAAAAGGTATGATGTCCTACTTTGGTAAGTCCACGTGGCAAGGTATTAAATTTCAAGTACATAACAACCTATTTATACTAAAGAGAAGGTGGTGTGGTCTCAATGTGAAAAATATAAAATGCGTAGGTACACTCAAAACATGGTTGTGATAACACACAAATGGGGACATGAAAATGTTGGCTTCCTTTTCCAAAGGTATATAAGATCCTAAAGAAGCCATGATGTCTACAAATCGATTGGAAGAGCGTGGAGCAACATCAATTTTAAAATGTGCAAATTGATTGAGCAATGAATTCGTGAGGATGTTATATCTTTGTAGCGTGTGATTGTGGTAGTGATAAGACCCTTGGATTTAGTTGACAACAAGATGCAAATCACCAATGATTGTAAGCATTTAATCTTCATAGAAATTTCTAATTGATACCAATGATAAGTGATTCATACTCTACCATGTTGTTTATGTATGATAAATTAAGTTTGAATGATAGCATAATATAGGTAGCTTTGGGTGTGACGAAGATACTTCCTACGCCACCCCCTTGGTTAGTTTTTGACCCATCAAAATGTAAGGTCATATCAAAATCCTTATTTTTGTCAATGTAATCTTTAGTTTCAGATATGGTGAAGATGGAATCATCCGTAAGATAAAAATTTAGAGGTCATGTATTAGTAAATGGTGCATCAACTAGATTTTTAGCAATAACTTGTCCTTTAATAACATTTTGTGAAACAAATTGTCAATAAAATTCATGAGCAACATGATCCACTTTAATGTATGACTATTATGGTATGTTTTGCTCATCATATAATGTAAGGGATCTATTTTTGGAAACCACGTAAGTTGTATGATTGACTATATAATGTCAAAGTTTTTGTGTAGAGAATACTATAGCTAAGAAAAGTTTCTCAATGTGGGCGTCATTGAGCTCATAGGTAACAAGTGTGTGGATAATGTAGTAAATGCATGATTAATAATTTATCGCATTGTGTTGAGCTAACATACTCCCTAGAGTGAATTTAGTAGCAATAATGTATAAATGGAATGGTAAATATGGTTATAGTGGTGAAAGCACCGAGGGTGTGAGGAGGTGCTCTTCAATTTGTTCGAATGTGGCACAAAACTCCACCCCTAATCAAAATTTACACGTTTCCTAAGGAGGTGATTGAATGGTTGACAACAATTAGAAAGTTGTGTGATGAAGCGTTGAATGGCTTAAATCTTACCTTGAAGGCTACATAGTCATTGATGTTCTTAGGGAAGGCATGCCAATGATGGATTTAACTTTGACAAGATATACCTCAATACCATATGTAGACACCAAATTCGTGTCTTACGACCCCTTGTGACCCGCATCCCATTTCGCAACCTAACCTCATTACCTAAACTTTACACAATTATTTATTAATTACCTTGTAATTGATAAATCCACATCACCTTACCCGCCACCTCACTTTGCCACCTCATCATGACCTAGCCCTAACCCTAAACTAACCTAATTAAGACTTATGGCTTGGTCTAGACTCACATCCATAACTAATGCCTCCTTACTCGCACCCAAAACCGACCTTCTAGCCACTTGACCAAGCCCGTAATTGATCTCTCGAGAAAAGTAGGGAAGGTGGGCTATTTTACTAAAAATAGCCTACTTTTTCCTTACCGATGCCGGTTCCTACTCGACCGCCGTCGGTTACGCAACCGCCATCGGTTCCCTATAAATGGGCTCCCCAAACCAAAACAACGGATCGGAATTTCATTTTGGAGATCAGTCAAAGGATTTCTGGATCAACAGAGAGCATTGCGAGCGAGGAACAGAGTCCAGATCTTCACTTGACAGAGCAGAGACGAGTAAAGAAACCAGAAGTGTTTACAACCAAGGAGATCAACTTGCATCTTGGTCAAAACCAGTAAGTCACATCTTGCATGTCCTTTGTTATAACATTTCTTATGCTTCTTGAATCTCAGTGCTCCTAAATCCGTTTCTGAATCCACTACCCAACGTGCCATTGCATCTAACTGTCATTCTTTTGCTTCTAACCATCCCATTTCCTAATACCATCCAAAAACCAGCCATTACAAACACCATAGCTACCAAGAAGATCGTAGAACCCACCGGTATCGGTTATCGAATCGGCATTGGTTATCGATGAATCGACATCGGTTCCTCTGATCAAAACCAGAAAACCAGCCTTTCCCCCTACCCAGTTTAACGAAATAATTTAATTGATATTTTGCAGTCTTTTGTGTTAATTCATATTAGCAGGGGAACTGACCACCTTCGAAAGGAAGTTTTATATTTCTGGCCCCAGCGCTTCCTCATTTATTGTTTAATCAAAATCTTGTGGTCTTGTGTTCTTATTTGCAGGTAGTCCTTCCAAGACAAAAAGGAGTTCTCCGCAGTCAGCCTGATCTTTCTCTACGGTACGCGCAC
Organism: Taxus wallichiana var. yunnanensis; assembly: GCA_018340775.1. Classification (NCBI taxonomy): domain Eukaryota; kingdom Viridiplantae; phylum Streptophyta; class Pinopsida; order Cupressales; family Taxaceae; genus Taxus; species Taxus wallichiana. The sequence goes on along the minus strand of CM031243.1, from coordinate 218,444,722 downwards.
ACCATCTCGACATTCAACAGGTATTCCTCCTAACCCTAACCTCATCTGCTTTCTAAAAGGAATGAAAGGATAGGATAAGCAACTCTATTCCCGTGCCGAAACATTCCGAGCGAAACATTTTGGCACGCCAAGTGGGACCCATTTTGGGTTTCTTTCTCTTGCTTATTTTCATTTTAGGAAGCATATTTGCTGTTGCTTTTGTTATATATTTCGTAAAGAATTTGTCTTGCTTTCCTAGTTTCGCATTAGTGAAAGTCATCTCTTGCTTCATCGAATATAATTTTCGATTTGGGTTTAAAACACGTGCATTGCATTCTGCTTGTTGTTCTTCAATTCTAGTGAACATAGATTAAGTAATGTGTCGTACACGTGGGGTGATATCCACGGTATTGACAGAAATTAACCTTAGTTTCACCGCAGAACACATACCAAATCACTTCACAATTAACACAACAATGTACTCAAACATCCCTCCTTTTCCGCGGTATTCCTCCGCCCGATTGAGGTAACCTTTTAAGCCAAAACAAACTTGACATTTCCCTAGGTCTTGTTGTTTAGGATTCTCGACATCATCTTATGTCTAAAGGCATAAGCCCACGATAACTAAAATTAACCCTAGGATTAGTTTCTAGATTTGCGTGTGCCTCTTTTGCTTGTTTCCAAATTCTGCTTTCTCTGTCATACTTTGTCTTCTCGTGATCAATAAGTTGATAAATATACTCAACGTTACTAAAAATCAAATTAGCACCTTTTATATCTTCTTATCCTAGACTTTTGACACCGCATCGGTTAAGGGACCGACGTCGCTTTTCTCGTGACCGACACTTGTTAGTAAACCGATATCCATCGTCTTCATCACCATGACAAACCAGCAACTTGCCAAATTCATCATTCTGAGGTTGTTTTTGTTCTTGATAGATTAAAACTTTCCTGTGTGTTCTTGTCTATGGTTGTCATCACTCGGAAGCAAGCCACCGCCATGGTTTCACATGCCTGCTCTGTGTCTTTGCCTGAATCACCCCCTTCACATTCTATAGGGAACCCTACGGACACCAGTGAGATCCCCCAAATTCCTGTAGGAGACAAGGACTTTGCCAAATTTCTGGATGCTAATCCCAGCACTGTACAATACTATTTGTCTCATGCCCCTGACCGTACGCCTGATGGTCAGCTCCTTATTGGCATGCCTATTAGTATAGCTGCTCATTTAGCTCCCACTCCTCCTGATAACACTGCCTTACTTCCTGCATCTCTAGCCCCGTCTCCCAATCCGACAGCTTCAGAGGTTCATACGACCCCGATTAGCTTTCCTTTGGTTAACCTTGGACCCCACGTATCGTTACCACCAACTGCCCCTATCTCATCTCTCTTCTTTGCACCACTCCATTCATGACTTACTCTCTGCCACCTATTCACACGAGCTTTCCTTCTCAAGCTCCGCCTACCTTTTCATTCCCATACACGTATCCAGTAACCTCAACACCTTATATGGGACATCCCTATTCTGTGGCACCATCATCTCATCCAACCACAGATTTCATCAAACAAATGATGGACAAAATGCAAAACCTGGAGGCTTCCGTTTCAGGAAGTCGTAGCGCCTTGACATACGAGCAAGTTTGTCGGGAGCCCATTCACCCTTCTGTCCCCCTTCATTCATATCCTCCTCAATGGGAGTTGCCAAAGTTTACTCATTTTAACAGTAAAGAGGATCCTCAACAACACTTACGATCATTTAGACATGTTTGTTATTTGATTGCCCATGATGATGCCTTGTTACTCCGCACCTTTCCCATGTCCTTATCGGGACTCCTTGAGTGGTACGGTGCTTTAATCCAAAGACTCAATCTTCTCTTTTAACCAACTAGCCCAATATTTCTTGGATCATTTCTCCATTAACATTGCCAAGAAAGTATCTATCACTGACCTCTATGCCATCCGACAATTTGAAGACGAATCTATCACAGATTTCGTTGGACGATGGCGGGGCCTTATCAACCAACTTACGTATGCCTTGCCTCAAACCGAACTCATTGAACTATTTACGCGGGCCTGCGCTAAGCACATCTCCTACCCTCCAAATTCAAACTTTCCGCACATTCGATGAGGCCTTTACCATGGCTCGGAAACTTGAAATTCGAGCCTTAGAAGAAGAGAAATTGCGGTTGCAGTAACAAAACCCCAATTTCGAACTCCCGATTCTACCAACAAGCCAAACACCACCACTCCTCACGCGTCCACTTCTTCTAAATCAAAAGGAGCTATCCACGCGGTAATGGTCAAATCTCAAACACCGTCCAATACTCCGCCGAAAACCACTTATAAGTACAAAGCCGAGCCCACCAATTACACTCCTTGGGAGAAACTTATGGCGTCATCCTGAAAAATTGCTCAAAGTCAGGGCTATCACCTTGCCCCTTGTTAAACCTCACTCTGGGTTTGACTCCACCCGCGCAATACCTTCCTGGTACAAAGAAAATGACTTTTGTAACTTTCACCGCGTAAAAGGACATAGTCATGAAAACTGCAAGATGTTGAAAAACATAGTGCAGGAAATGGTTGATGCGGGGGATATAACCCTCGATAATCCTAACGCCCCTGCTAACCGAAATCTGAAAATTTTCAACAAGCCATTCCCGAATCACTCGTCCAACAGTAACGTGAACCAAGATATCTTAGCCGAGGAGAGTGTTCATGAGATCCATGCAGTCTTCGATTCTCAGCCAAAAGCCTCTATTGAAAAAATTTTAAATCAAGCCTCTCCACCAACACAGGAGTTTGAACCTCCTTCACCACCATCAAGCCAAAGTGAAATCATTCCTTTACCCATAGAAGAGTTAACTGCCCGGACTTCTCTTCTCATCGACGAGTCTTCTTACACCACATCCCTACAAGACTGTGAGCGGATGTTATCTAATTTATCTATTTCCCAAACGTCCCCTTCTACCACTCTTGCTACACAAGAGGAAGGCTCGCCACTCCTTTTGACATCCTTAGACGAGAAATCTCTTACACTAACATCACCACATTCTTTAAACGTGACAGATCCCCTCGAACACGCCCTCCTACCTATTAGTCCCTCATCGCCTAAATCTTTTCAACGACCGGTTGACCTCTTAACATCTATTGATACAAAGCCTCATCTACCTCCCGTGTCACACCCGCGGTGGACTGGAATTACAACCCACCTTTCTTCCGTACAAAAATTACAAATCACACTGAGACCGTCATTCCACGTAAGATGAGACAGCCCTATGGGAATGTTTGAGTACCCCTTTTTCTACTCAAATGCAAATGACTGATCTCGATGTCTCCACCATATACCCGAAGTGCTTACGAAGCTTAAAATGCCCATGTTCTCACCTTCACCCCCTCACCTCTACCAAATGCCCCGTCCACTTCTATCAACTTAACCGGATCTTCCCTACGCTGGGACCTCACCAATGCCCGGTCTAACGCACCCGCATGCAGCGACTCGATCTATCCAAAATAAATCCGCTCCGCCACCTAGAGACAAACTCAATCCGTGCCCCTATCACAATCAAAACCATCATCGTCATACCTACCTTCCATATTGGGACCCCATCCCTTTACCTTACATCAATATATCATACCTCCTGCGTTTTCTTCGAACAACCTACGCCTTCCGCACCTATACAAGAAATTCCAGTGCTATAGCAACACCGTCACTCGCGTATCCTGTCCACCTATCAACCCTAAACAAATTCCATCATCAAAAGATTTGTTTTCATCACTCCTATTTCCCGTGGTTGTTTTACGATACCACGTCATCTCGCGGCTCATCATCCAACATAGCTTCTGCGCCAAAGAAATCACGTTTAGTAAAAACCATGTATCAACACCCCTCGGCTAAACCACCATGAACCAATCATGCCCAAACATTACCAAAACCCGCACAACCAATACCCTCATCCTCTTCCGATTTTGACCCACTCAAAGGATCTTACGCCAAAATCCTTGCTATGTTGGTGGAGAATGCGACCATTTCCCTACCCCCACTTAGACCTTATGACCCGTCTAAACCTCGACCGATAAGTTATGATGAGTCTAAAATCTGCGCCTATCACCGTACACCAGGACATGATGTAGAGGGATGCCAAGCTTTAAAAACCATCCTTCGTCAGTCACCTCTCCCAGCTACAAAAGTTAAGAAAGACAACTTACGAAGGGAGAGACCTTTAGTTTCCATTCCCTCTCCTATACCATCTGTCCCCACCTCACTAAGATCTGTCATTATTACAACCCCACCTCTTGAAGACCATGAGTTATCCCAACCATCTTCCTCATCTCAGGTCTACGAGATTAATATGATTAGTGTCGCTACTCGAGGGCAGAAAAACAATGGGAAAGCAAAAGAAAACACACCTGCGGCATCTCTTTCTCCGTCAAACATCCCGATTGCACCACCACCTAAAGTGGTCATTCGTGGACCCGCCTATCCCGTCTCTAATGGCATTGCCCACCGAAATATGATTAAACAGCTTCACCAATCGCCCGTAAAAATGACATTGTATGATCTCATTCAGACTTCTGAATCTCATCGACAAGCTCTCGTTGAGATCCTTCAAGGGATAGAGGTTTTACCTAATGAAACCCTGCCTGTCACCTCCATTCTAACACCCAATCACGTTGCTTCTCTCACCAAACAACCCACTGCCCCAACCACTTCTGTCTCTGTACAACAAGCTGCTGCAGTCAGTTTCTCTGAAGATGAAATTGTCGAATTTGGTACAGAAGACCCTAACCCTACCCTTTTCATCTCCACTTACGTTCGGGATATTCGAGTACGTCGGGTTATGATTGACGGGGGCGCTAGCCTAAACATCATCTCTTCAAAAGCCTTCCAACAGATGAACATCCCTTCTAGTTGCATGTGTGCCAACCCCATCATGTTGCGGTCATTCAATGACGCTATTACTTCTACCTTAGGCACCGTCATCCTCAACATTCGCGTAGGACCACGTACTTTACCCAAACTCTTCTATGTCCTTGAGGGAGAGTTCCAATATAATATATTGGGGTCGTCCTTGGATCCGGCCATGGGATGCGTTCCTCAACTTTACATAGATGCATAAAATTTGAGTACGAGGGAAGCCTTACACCGTAAAAGCTGACCCTCCCCCCTTTAAAACCTGCAATATGTTATACCGCCCTAACGATGTGCTTATACCAATCAAGACACCCATATATTCAACCCAACCATCCTCCTTAAATGTACCTCAACCATCCACCTCAACCGTGTGCCTACGCCTTCAATTGATGAAACCACCATCGCAAAAACCACTTCCCTTCCCGTAGCTAACATTCCAACCTCCGACCCCTTAGTAGATGTTTTTCAGCGCCTTACGCTGGGGGAGTACCGCCTATATAACGTTAGTTCTTTCCCTACCCCGCAGGAGTATGGACAATTACATGCACATCCCACCTACGACCGTCGCGTGGGGGAGATAATCTCTTACGGACCACCCCATTGCCGCACTAACCTAACGTATGGGGGTGTTGACGCATCCTCCATTACCCCTGAACCTCCTCTTGGTGTGGTTCCTTTCCAATCTGATTTTCAATACTTGACAAATCGTCATTTCGCCCTCACCTTCTTGACTCGTTGTGCTTGGAAAGGCTTTGGTTTTGGCCTTTACGAACAAGGCCGACATACACTCATTCCCGTGACTACCCATAAACACAATGATCGCAGTGGTCTCGGTTTTCCCGAAACACCTACATAGGAGACACCTCCTGTCAGCTGTATCCTGGAAGAAGAAGACGTCGCCCCTACCAAACCATCATCACCCACTTTGCCATCATCACTGCGAAATCTATAGACCACCGAATCTATCCCTCCTAACTTTTTTTTTTTTTTTTTTTCATAAATGCTATCTTCATAGGTCCTCTCACTTATCAACGCGATAGTGATGACCCATCTTCTTTGCCCCTTCTTTATCCGGACACGATTGAAGAGGATTCGCCTTTGATTAATGTTGTTGAATGCCAGGATGACGACTCCATCCTCACTTACCTTGGCGCGGATGATTCTTATATTCAACGAGCCTTACCATCTGAAACCCAAACTATGCTGAACGAATCTACCATAGAAATCAATATCCACACGGAGGAGGATCCTCACATTGTGAAGATTGGACAATCCCTTAGCACATCGAACAAGCCGCCTTTACTACCTTTCTCCGTGCTCGCAACCAAGCTTTCGCATGGTCTTACGCTGACATGCCAGGAATTGATCCTACCATCGCCGTCCATAACATCACCCTAAACCCCGATTCTAAACTAGTCAAACAGAAATTGAGAAAAATGCATCCACGCATTGCTCTCTTGGTCAAAGAGGAGCTCCAACGACTCCTTTATGTTTCCTTCATCTTGCCTATTGACTATCCTCAATGGATTTCTAACATCGTAACTCGCTACTAAAGCGACAGGGGACTTCGGATATGCCTGATTTCCGGATCTTAACCTCGCTTGCCCTAAGGATGACTTCCCTTACCTAGCATTGACCAACTTGTTGATCTAACTACAGTCATGAGATGCTCTCTCTCATGGATGGCTTTTCAGATATAACCAAATTTTGGTTGCCTGCCGATCAACACAAAACTACCTTCATAACTCCTTGGGAACCTTCATTATCGTGTCATGCCATTTGGCCTTAAGAATCTTTGGTCTTTACCTATCAATGGGCTATGACCTACATTTTTCATGACATTATGCACACTATCCTTGAAGATTATGTCGACGATCTTCTCGGCAAGTCTAAACATCGTAGTGAACATCTCAATGTTTTAACCATTATTTTTGATCTTTGTTACAATATTCTCATCCGCCTTCAACCGAAGAAATGTGTCTTTGGTGTTCTTTCGGAAAACTTCTTGGCTTTATCGTCTCTTTGCGTGGCATTGAGGTCGATCCATCTAAAGTCAAAGCTATCCTAGAAATGCCCCCACCCAAAAATCTCAAACAATTGCGTAGTTTACAAGGTAAGCTCCAATCTATCCGACGTTTCATCTCCCAACTCTCGGATCGGTGTCAACCTTTCCATCACCTCCTTAAAAAGGATATTGCATTCCAATGGAGTGAAGAATGTCACCAAGCCTTCGAAGCTCTCAAATCCTATCTCTTGTAGCCACCCGTGCTTATCCCACCCCAAGATGACCGCCCTTTCTACCTTTACCTTTCCGCCACCGACCACGCTGTAGGAGCCATGCTTGCACATCGTGACTCTGAGAATCACGAACAAGCCGTTTATTATATAAGTCGTACTTTGGTGGACTATGAGACTAGGTACACACATGTAGAAAAATTGTGCCTTGCCCTATCATTCGTGGCCACCAAACTCCGACACTACCTTCTAAATCACAAGACTTTCGTCATCACCAATACAGACCCCATCCATTACATGTATGCCAAACCTCATCTGAACCAACGCATTGCTAGATGGCTCATGCTTCTCGCCGACCTCGACCTTGAGTTTGTCCACCAGAAATCAATCAAAGGACAAACCATCGCAGACCAACTTGCGGAAGCTCCTTTACCTGGGGAACAATTTACCAATTTCACATTTCCCGACGAACTCATCGCTACTCTTTCCCTCACGGAGGAGTCGTACCCAATGACTCTCTTCTTCGATGGCTCCAAATGCCATCGTGGCGGAGGAGCTGGCGTTGTTCTTATTCCTCTCGACGCTGAGCCTATGCCTCTTTCATTCCGACTCGATTTCCCTTGCACTAATAATACAGCGGAATACGAGGCCCTTGTTCTGGGTCTCCAAGTTGCGTTACACTTAGGTATCAAATCTATCAACATTTTTGGCGACTCTCAATTGGTAGTCAATCAAGTTATGGGCGTCTACCAATGCAAAAACGAGGAACTTCAAAAATACAAACACTACGTGGATTCACTTCTAGCCTTATTTACCCACTATTCTATACAAACCATTCCCCGCTCCACTAACAAATTTGCGGATACTATGGCTTGCTTAGCCTCACAAATTCCCGCCGCGCCAACTGACTCTGAATTATTCGTTGTGGTCCAACAACTTTTTGCCCCATCCTATTCAACCCCGGTAGTTTGTATGATAAATACTGTGTCTACTAATTCACAGGATACCTGGTACCACCAATTTCACGACTACCTTACAATCTCTGTCCTCCCACCTGACCTTACTAGTAACGCAAACGTGCTTTTCTTAAAAGTGTTTCGCGTTATGTTGTCATGGGGGGAATCCTCTATAAACGTGGCTTTGATGGCATCCTCCTTCGTTGTCTAATCGGCGCGAGAGGCCACTCATACCATCCAACAGTCCATGACAAGATTTGTGGTGGACATTTTAGCGGCCTTGCCGTGGCCAAATGAATCCTCCGCCTTGGTTATTATTGGCCTACTCTCAATAACGACTGCTTTCGAATATGTTAAGCGTTGTGTTATGTGTCGAAAACATGCCAACCTTCAACATACTCCTAGCCACCCGCTCCGGATCGCTCGAGATCTTTGGCCCTTCTCACATGGGGTTTAGACCTTATTGGTGAGATTCACCCAACCTCTTCACAACGTCACCGTTGGATAATCACAGCGACCGAATATTACACAAAATGGGTGGAGGCTATTCCACTCATTTCAATCAAAAAAGAAAAAATTGTCGAGTTCATTAACCACCACATTATCTGTCGTTTTGGTGTTCCTCATCGCCTAATAACAGATAATGGTAAATCTTTCAAAAACAAGTTGTTGCAAGACCTTTGTGACAACTTTGGTATCAAACTTAGTTTCTCATCACCTTACTATTCACAAGCCAATGGGCAAGCTGAGTCCTCTAATAAAACACTAACCAAAATCCTCATGAAAGTTGTCAATGAATCCGGAAGAAATTGGCACGATCACATTCCCTTTGCCCTTTGGGCTTATCGTACTAGCATTCGTACCTCTACTAATGCCACACCTTTTTCTTTGGTATACGGTACCGAGGCTGTTTTGCCTCTCGAAATACAAATACCCTCCCTTAGAATATCTCTTCAGGATATTCTCACCAACGATGATTTCTGCCAAGAGCGGTTAGCCCAATTGGAGCTTCTTGACGAACGCCATCTTACAGCTCTTGATCACCTTCAAATCTATCAAAAACGCATTAAACGTGCTTATGATAAGTGACTTCATGAGCGTACCTTTAAGGTTGGTGATCTTGTTCTCAAAGAGAATCAACATGTAACCAAACTAGAAAAGAGCAAACGTGGAAAATTTGCTCCCAATTGGATTGGGCCTTATATAATCACTCATACCTATGGATCTGGTACTTATCGTTTAGCTTCGCTTAATGGTAAACCTGAGCCTGAACCCCTTAATGCCTTGCATCTTCGACCATTCTACTGTTGAAATTAGTGTTATATCACTTCTTATCTACCCGCTCGTCCCTTGAGCTCACTTACCACTACATACACTCTGTTTCCTACACTTCATAATAACAATCAAGCTCACATAGTTTGATCCTCACCTCCCCTTGATGATGCCTTCCCCTTTTTAGTCTAGTCCATGACTTCAAAGTATTAAAATAAGCCGTATTCTTATGGGATTTTCTTGAGTCAAACTTCCTACTAAACTAGATGCTTCACGCCAAATGAACATCTAGTCATCTAAATTAAATATAGACTGCTCCCTCGAAGGACAGCTATATGCCGAACTATTCTTTGCTATTATATATAGATCGCTCCCCGAAGGATAGCTATGCATTACAATCATATCTGCTACTATAAATAGACTGCTCCCTCGAAGGACAGCTATACACAGTCAGCCTTTATCAGAAGCTTCTCGCATTGATCAGCTTCGTGAAGACCTCAAGAATAATACAATCAATATCCCTTGTAGACTTCCCGCATCGATCAGTCTACATTCAATAAAAGAAAAGCCTCATTCAAAAGGACTTTTGAGTCATGGACTTGTCTATTTAGGGTAGGTTCTCTTTCGTCAGAACACTCACTTTGTAATAAGTTCTCCGTACCTCAGCTATATCATCCACCTCACCTCACCATTTGTTTCAACTCAAGGGACGTGACGTATATCCGATATATTGTGATTATACAACTCTTTTCACCTATCGACTTCTCGCCTATGCAAGGTACCTAGGGATTCAAGCTCATCCTATGTTAATATGTGGTTTGTTTAGCTCTTCTCAACTACGGGACACTTTTGCCTCTTTTGCTCGACTCTAGGATTGTGTGTTGACCTTAATCAGGATACGGTTCCCTACTATTTGGGTAAGCTAACTTTCGCTTTACCTATACCTACATCAACATCGCCCATACCTTACCAACACCAACAACATTACCCTATCAACATCAAATTCTTATCAACCAACAAATTGCCTAACCATACCCAAATTGCCTGAATTCACCTCTCCCTGGTCCTAAGGAGAACTACATTGGTCTCGAGGCCCTCCTTGCTTTGTGCAATGGGCTATGTAGGCAGCACTTCGAGACATGGGGTCTCCCAAGGTTAGCTTGACCATCCCCTACCATAACCTATCCTGTGGTGAATATAAATATTTTTGTTTATTTCTATTTAATCACAGTCCTCTTTATCCTTTTTCAAAACACCAAAAATCAAAACACAAACAAATCTTATTATTATCGCAACTCAAATCAACATACATATTCAGTTTTATTTAGATGTTAAACAAATACATCTTCTCTATCATCGACACGCAGGTCGGCATCCTTATTTATTCTTATACCTTGCTAACATTTACTCAGACCCTCACGCCTCATCCCGAACTAGGTGATGATCGTGATCGTCGACCCCTCTCGCCGGGCCTCTCTGTCCTCAAGGGTACCACGGCTATTGGTACCGCCCACTGATCTGCCAATCTCTCCTGTAACATATGAATACGCCCTCTCGCATGGAGGACTCCAGCCTCTAGTCTCCCCGCCCGTGACTCCGCAACCACTAACAATCCTCTTGTCTCATTCACCTGCGTTTGGAGCTGCTGAACCAAACGCTGCAGACGATCCCTCTCTGCGTAATCACCGTTATGTCAGGGCGCTCACGTACACCTCGCAGTTCTGCTACCCACCATAATCTATAAGCCTCTGCTGCTCCCGCATCCATTACCCCGTGATCGATCGCTACTTTGCTCTTGAGCCCTTACGGAGGTGTTGGCCGGGAGGTGAGAATGCTGCCTCGGCGTCGATCCTCATATATGGTCTATAAGCCAGGGGTATATCCTACACAAATCCAAATTGTCGCCGCACGCGATCTATAGGAATCCTCTCATACTCACCGGCCGGCTGTGCCCTGCGATCCACCTCAATCGCTCTACACCCCTCAACTCCTCAGCTATGTTCTCTGTTACCATATAGTTTCCGTATGGCCTCCAACGAGATATCCGCAACCGTCACTCTCTCCCATACCGCCCTCGTAATACTCAAAGTCATCCGTCACGGCTGGATCTCGGCCTCTGTTACTGCTGGACCCATCGTCAATCCCAACCTCTGTACTCCGGTTTCTCCCGATTGGATGGATCGGCCTCTTTGGTCGCAAAACAAACAATGTGCTCATAGGCCCAACAAAGTAATAAGTATGAACAATCCAAAGTGTCGCTTACGTGATTTCACCTACAAGCCCATAAACCCCTGTATAGCTCCGCCAAATATGCAGGTGCCCATGCAAAAGTCACGTTCCTTTCTATCATCTCCCAAATAACACACATCAATGCCTTTGGAAATCTTCCCCCTTCCGCCCTCGGTAACGCATAATACCCTACCGCTATCATTAATATCACTGCTAACCTTGTCTCCTCAGGGTGTGCTGCATACATTACCCCATATGTAAAAGATAAACCCCGCTGTGTCAAATCTCGTGCGTATGGACCAAATATCTTTCAAGTTATCGCTCCTCCTGTGCCGCTGCCTAGGTAGTGCCTGATATACTGGTTCTCCTGTAATAGGGAGTCTCAAAATCCGAAACACATCTTCCAATGTTACTGTCATCTCCCCTGTTGGCAGATAAAAGGTATTTGTCTCGGGATTCCATCTCTCAATCAATGCCTGCAACATAGCATGATTACGTGCGATTCGTGAATAATAGCAGATTCCACTTAACCCCAAACGATTTATCAATGTCCATTCAGCTGGTGTTACATCCGCTCGGATTCGTGACAACAGCGCTGGCACACTATCATTCATCCTCAATCCTGCCTCTGCCTGCATACACCAAAACAACAAACAACCATTCAATCCGTCAGGGTTTTTTCAAACATTCTGGAAATTCCTCCAAGAATCTTAGGTATCGGTTATACATAACCGATATCGGTTGAGTAACCGATACCGGTTCTCCCTAACCGCTACCGGTCACTGTCAATTACATACATCTTGCCTAAAACAACCACCTACGACAATAAATTGCTCGTTTATTCCTCTCTGTATACACAGACATACCCGAAACCCGTGATTACCTACCACGTAACACTTACCTCACTTATAACCCTTGCTATCATGTTTTCTTCTTCATATCTACCCACTTAATCTCTTATTCATAACACATGCAAAAATCAAATCACAACCAAAACATTTACCTCTGGGGTTGCAGTAGCTTGAGGTGGCCCTTGTCTTCCCTCTTGTCCCTGCCTGCTGGATGTTTCTCCTCGTCCTGCCATTATCACCACTCTTTTCAAATTCACCTTTCTACTTTCTGAATCTCCGATCGCATTCACCTTCCCAGTCTCTTTTCTTATCACCCAAATCTCTCATACAAATTCCTGTCTCTCTTCTCCTTATCACTCAAATCTCTCATGCAAATACCTGTCTCAGTCGTCAAAAAGCGTCGCGTTCGCGTATTTAACCTCTTGCATGGCTCTAAAATTAAAACTTAAGTTGCCACCCTAGCTTTTCTATTTTTAGAAAAGCTCATACCTAAATAACCGGTATCGGTTACTTAACCGATATCGGTCTACAGCTACCGATATCGGTTCCTTAACCGATATCGGTTACACACCTATCTTTTCTCAACAGCGTTCTTTTCTTCATTTCTCACCTAAATTTTTGTCGCGCCCGCCTCTTTTCCTGCATAACCACACCATTTACCACATTTGTTCATCCACCACACATCATATCATTACAATTTCATTAAACATCATTTATTTTATACAAATACACAACCATCAACTACGAATTTCAAGAAACTATCAATCTCTACATCATTTGGATCCAACTCATCAGTTACATATATCACAATGTCACAAAACCAACAATTCATCACATCACATGTCATTCATATATACGTACAAAAAAAAAAAACAAAACCATCAACATCATCCATCTATCAACATGCCCACTAAACTTATCATACATTATATATTACCAAACCATTAACAAAATATTTAAACACATTTTTGAACACTACATATGGATCAAAACATCATCTATATATATATATATACCAGTTTTCAAAAATACAATGTGCCCTACATCGGGGCCTCTGTGATCTCATAATATACCAAAGCCGGCACGCAGGCCGCAATACCTACCAAAAATCTCGACTCGGCTCGCAGGCCGGTCTCTCATATCAAAAATATACTCGGCTCGCAGGCCGGTATCAAATGTACAACCCGTACTCGGCTCGCAGGCCGGTATATAATAAATAAATGAATCAATACAATGAATAAGTGTCGGCACGCAGGCCTCTATCAATACAACCGGTTCGCAGACCGGTGCCCGTGTCCCTATACAAAACCATGTCGGGGATCTATCAGCTCTCCCCACCGCCCTCGGCACCTCTCCCCGCTGGTCCCTGTGGTGCCTCTCGCCTCCTGCCCGTCACGGACACGCCAGCTGTGGCTGCCCCTCCCTGAGATCTCTGGCTGTGCGAGGTCTCTGCCCTATGCGCTGCATACGCCTGATACTCGACTCCGGTACTATCAAGAATATCCTGATAATATCGGGCCTCTGCTCTAACCTCCATATAGCGATCTCGCGCCACTGAAGGAGCTGGGGCTGGTCCCCTGGCACCTAACACCAATACCCCCTGGCCAATCACCTGCTGCCTCCTCCTCAATCGGGCCCACTATCAACTCTCTCCGCCAATCAAATAGCTCCACCTCACTCAATAACCCTCCAAATCAACTCTCCACGTCAGACAAGTCGCTTTGGTTTGCAAATAACAAAAGTGACAATGACAGGCCGTATTTTTCTTTTTATAGGTTTTTCGACCTTAACCGATGTCGGTTTCATTTTGCCCTAAGGAACCGGTATCGGTCTCTTAACCGATATCGGTCATGTAGAATCGACATCGGTTCGTATCCCAACTTTCCCCCAAAATTTTTGCCCTTCTTTACCATTTGCCCCTTTTTCACCAACACCATCTCTATTCACCTTGAACACCATTTGTTCACTTGTCCATTTGGCCCGACCCAAGACCTCATTTGGCTCGACTCCCATTTGGCCCGACCCAAGGCCTCGCCCAAGGCCTAACCATTTGGCCCGACCCAACCATTTGCCGCAACCCTACCCATTTGGCCCGACCCAAGGCCGCAACCCTAACCATTTGGCCCGACCTCAACCTATTCGCCTCGCCCATTTGGCCCGACCTAACCATTTGGCTCGACCCAAGGCCTCCCTTTACAACCCCGAACCATTTGGCTCGACCCAAGGCCGCAACACCATACCCTAACCATTTTTGGCCCACCGTGTTTTAGCATGATTAGGGTCCGACTTGAACGCTAACCATTTGGCCCGAGACCAAGGCCTCAACCTACCTATTCGGCCCATGCCTAAGGCCGCAACCTTTTACCTATTAGGCCCGACCCAAGGCCTCAACCTACCTATTCAAATTCCCAACCCAAGGCCTCAACCTACCTATTCGGCCCGACCCTCACTCCAAGGCCTCAACCTACCCATTTGATTTGCCCGACCCAAACATGAGAAACCTTCATCACTACTTTACGGCCCGACCCAAGGCCTCCCTTTACACTTCTTATGACCCGCCCGACCCAAGGCCGCCACCCAACTTTAACTAATTACCTTGTAATTGATAAATCCACATCCCACCTCACTTTGCCACCTCATCATACCCTAACCGTACCACTTCCATACCTTACCCAAAAATCAACACCATACACTTTATCCACCCATCTCTCGGAGAAAAGCGGGGAAGGTGGGCTATTTTACTAAAAATAGCCTAGTTTTTGGTTCAATCGAAATGGCTCACAAAACAACGGATCGGAATTTCATTTTAGCATGATTAGGGAGAGCATCCTTGACTTGATCCGTCGAGTAAAGAAACCGTAAGTGTTTACACCAAGGAGATCAACTTGCATCTTGGTCAAACCAGCTCTTGCATGTCCTTTGTAGTTTCTTATGCTCATTTATTGTTTAATCAAAATCTTGTGGTCTTGTGTTCTTTCCTAATATTTGAACCCACCGGTATCAGTAGTCCTTCCAAGAAAACAAAAAGGAGTTCTCCCCAGCTTTAACGAAATAATTTAATTGATATTTTGGTCTTTTTGTGTTAATTCATATTAAACTGATATTTCTCTATGGTACGCGCACACCATCTCGACATTCAACAGGTATTCCTCCCTAATCCTAACCTCATCTGCTTCTAAAAGGAATGAAAGGATAGAAGCAACTCTATTCCCAGAAGCTGAAACATTCCGAGCGAAACACCATAGTGTGAGATGATGAAACCAAACAACTTTCCCGATGTGAATCTAATGACACACTTCTTAGGATTTAGTCAAATTTTATATTCCAAGAGGTGCATAAAGATTTTGTATAGGAATCCTATGTGGTTTGAGTGCAATTTGGATTTTGTGAAAAGGTTGTCAATATAATCCTCTACAACATTATGGATGTAATCATGAATACATAAGTCATAGTGCATTGATATGCATCACCAATGTTTTTAAGGCCAAAGGGCACAACCTTATAAGAAAAGGTCCCCAAGGTTTGGTAAAATTTGTCTTATGTTGGTCTTCTGGAGTGATTTTAATTTGATTATAGCCGGAGAAACCATCCATGAAAGAGAACATCTCATGATCAGCGGTATTTTCAACGATGGTATCGATATTAGGTAAGGGAAATTCATCCTTAGGACAAACCTTGTTGACATCCCTAAAATCAGTGCAAACACATATACCGTTGATTTTCTTGCCCACAAGGACCTTGTTAGATACCCATTACAGAAAGTTTATTAGTTCTTTAAAACCAACGTCAAGGAGTTTTTGTAGCTTATCTTTGACTAGTAATGTGACACATGGGTACATTTTTGTATCTTTTTCTTGATGGGTTTTGTGTCAGATTTTAACACAAGATTGTGGACAACTATATCAAGATCCATTCCCGACATATTGAAATATGACCAAACAAAGAAATTGAAGATCTCACGTAAGAGGGATGTGTACTAAACATGTTCCTCATCAAATAGGCATTTTCCAAGGAGCAAAATGCAAGGTTCCTTGAGTTTACCAATGTTAACCTCGATAGTTTCCTCAATGAGCATATGTGATGCCTCATCAAGGTGATCAAATGTGGGGAGTTTGTCAATATTATTTAGGGGCACATCATTAGTGTCCCCAAATTATTCCTTGCTATAGAGTTGAGTGTCTTACATGATGGATTTATAGGGATACTTGTATATAGTGCCCAAGTGGCATAAGATATCCTCTTTTGAAGGGAATAAATCAAGAGGTATGATCTTTTCTGTAAGATGGTAATCGATGGGGAAAGTATCAACTCGGTTGATGATAACATTATTTCATAGGATAAGACAATCTATAGGTGGGGAACTAGGAGTTATAACAATGTCATTATGAGGCATAGATAACATATATGGAATAGGATGATTAATGGACCAATCGAACATGGTCCCAAAATCATCAAAGATCTCAGCAAAATGGAATCATGTAGCCTCATTAAGGAATATGTGGAAGTGATATGGTATGGATGAGAGACTAAGGATGACATTGATGTGGGTTGAAAACCCATGTCAAGAAAAGCATTTTTAGTTTTTTGATGTCATCGTCAAGCTTGGTATATTCTAATCCAAATTTTTTAGAAGCTAGTTTGTAACGTGGATGAATAGGAGTGGAAATTTCTTATTCAAACTTTCCTAAACCATATCCTTTCCATCCTTGGTCGAGTAAGCAATGTATAATGAAATATAGCTTTGAAATGTATGAAATGTCGAGGTAAATTGAGATTTTAAGATGGATACATTGTTGATCACAGAGAAGCTACAATATCATATCCCCCACATATAAAATACGTGTTCTTGGGGGAATACGAAATGAAACTAGAGATAATTTGACACGTTGTGTGGGAGTTATTGTATGATGGAAAAGTAACATGTGAGCATGGGAATCTACAAGCACCTCTTCCTCGTGCTCCGACCTCTCGAGGTCATGTCAAGATAAGCCGGTGAATGTTGAATGCGAATAGATACGGACATGCTAATCGTAATCTTAAATCCTCAATACGCAATAATGGAATCTATGAATCCAAGGTGAAGAAGGCCCTCCTAACTTTGAATTGGTGTAATGGTTTGTTCGGATATAATGGGTTCTCGAGGCTCTAATCAATGTCGAGCTCTGTTGAGATCCTATTTCTTGGTTGTTGGATACGTGGGAAGTGACCTGTGGGAGCTTCGTTTATATCTCCAGACAAGGTCATAAAATGGTGATGGGTGATTTAGTGGGTTCATGGTTAACCATGGGTGGTTTTCTGGCCTAGCCCAAAAAATATTAAATTAATTAGCCTTTATGTTTAATACAGAGAATTGTACTATGATATCCGGTGGGAGTGGTGAAGATCTAAATACTTGCGTTCGTAAGCCAGCATCAATACTTAACTGATTTGTAGGCCCGTTGGGTTGTGGGACTTGGGGATCACAACCATGAGTTTGTGGTTGTTGTGGACCTATTATGGTCATGTGAAGAATCGATCCCTTCTTCCAACTATCCAATAATCATATGCCTTTTCAGCCTCTATGTTTAGAACCAGGAGTTGTATAATTTTCTCAAAGTACCTAACATGTGTTCTGAAACTTGAATGCGTAGGCTAGTATCTATGTCAATGAGGAGGTCTCCCGCATCGCTATGGTAATAAAGTATTGCAGCTAAATGTCTGTTCCTTTCGAATCCTTGCACAATCATTTAGATATTTTATCAAGGCAATCTATAGTTTGGATGGTTTGACCAGAATGTGTAAGCTTTGTCGTCTTCAATGTTTAATCCTCTTAGTTGCTCACTAATTTCTTGTAAATTTGTTGTTGCTCGAAAGACCTATATCCTGAGGTCCTGATCTATATCAGCTAATGTTGTGGGTAGATTTGGCTGAGGCACTACGGGTTCAAATATATACTCTCTAGGCTCTCTAGGTCCTGTGATTGTCATACAAAATGATTCAACTTTTAACTAAAATTTAATAAACTGATTACAAAAGAAGTATTTTCACTATGCAAGTATTCTTCTATTTTTGTATTTTTCAATGACGTATTTCAATGAAATTAAAGAGCAAATACTCTAGTATATTTATAAAATGGACAACTAATCTAGTAACAAAATAAAAACAAGTAAAGTAGCTTGGTATGGCTATTCGCCTGTGCAGTTGTGATCTTATCCTAAATATCTAAGCAACTATATATTTTGAATTGAAAAAGACTCTTGATCCTACCTTAGAAGTGAGGAATGAATCACAATTTCTTAGAAACTATCAATCCCCACAGCTTCCCCGGTGATATCGAGAGCAAAATTTTGACTGAAACGAAATGATTCACTACTCTATTTGATATGTTGTAACTAGAACTTTGATAGCTCAAACTTGGCATTTACAGAACAGTGGTAAATCCAGTTGTGTGTGATTTCATCCCCTCAGTGTGATCTCCTCATTCCTTCGTGTCCTCGTGAATCCAGAAAGTGTGTATATGATCGTATCAACAGAGGATGATATTTGAACAATGGCAGCTTTGGATATAGACCGAATACAATGTGAGTAGGAGAGAGATAACACAAGTGAACAGAGCTTGACTATGTAATTCCTAGCGGGATTTATTGTGGGAATACAACACAAGTGTATCGAGAGTTTCAGAAACTATCCTTGTGACAAAACAAAACCTGTAACTTTAATGGATTCTAGTCTAGAAATGAAGCTATTCTATGCTAAACTGATTGTATGAAGTAGCAATGGAACAAGACTAAACAAGAAGATTATATGACCTCTAAAATACCAAAAATGGAAGCAAAACATGAAACTAACAAAATTCTAAGCAAGAAATTGAAAGACTGAATAAGAGAATTGAGAAGATGAGGGGCCATTTGTTTTAAAACAAGTCAAGGCTATTTATAAAAATGCATTTACCGAGGGTAACTCCCATTTGATCTCTTTTACTATAAACAATGAAAAACACTATTACTAGGGGACAAAAACATTAATGCAAGCCAAAGTTGTTGAAGAAAGTGTGTAAAACTCAAGATTTACGTTTGATGCGATCGTCGGAGGAATCTGGAAAATGCGAACAAAACCGCCACCACACCGCGGGGTGGTGGTTATAGGACCGCCGCCTGTCTGGGTGGCGATCACGGATCGCGCCTGCATGGTGGCGGTTCCGTCACTGAAGACAAAAATGCAAGAAGAAGGGGGGAAAAGGGAAAAAAAGGCATGCGGAGGTTGAGCGAGGCATGCAGGATACAAGCGTATACATGGCGAGCCTTTTTAGATTCTAAACACCTTGCAAGGAGATCTGTATCATCATTAGGGTACGTGTAACATCGTTCGTGTGGTGGATTACCCTACAATTTTGGGTATTTACAGCTATCTACCCATTTCTTTTACAGCTTCCCCATATTTTGTAGAGATATAATGGCATAAGGGAGTTTGTATTGGTAAACACCCATATATTGTGTGTCATTTTTCATATGATCCATATCATGATCTTGAGGTATTTCGGTAGTTACGGTGTTTTCTACTAGAAGGAATAGAGCTCAAATTCGATGATGGTGAAGATGACGAGGATGGAAAAGGAATTATGATTAATTCCAAAAGTTATGTTGATGGTTGGCCATGAGATGATGATGATGAAGAAGAGGGGTCTTGTGATTATTGTAAGTCATAATGTTACGTCGAGTGTGATGGGAAAATTGTAATATGTATATGAATGGATCTATTAGATATTTTTCTACGGGGGTTGAAATAATCGATGTGAGTGGTGTAACGAGTATGAATCAACCGAATGAGAACGTGATATTATTGCAATACTTAAATGGTTCTACATCAACAATGATAGTGTGTGATTCTCATTACTTATATTTCGGACATTGATGGAGGGTGGACATAATATATTTCATCTTGTGAATCTAAGGGCGTCCTATTAAGATTTTATACAGTAACTCTCCTTCTATGACGTATAAAAGGGTGTGGAGTTTCTTGGATCCAAATTTTAAGGGCAAAATGATGGTACCTAATACAAGTCTGCAAGGAGCATATTTGAATGGTTGCAATTGTAATGCCGAGGTTGAAAGGTGAGATAGTGTTATGTTGAGGTGATGCAAGGATTTAGATAATATGATATTAATACTAGATCCATTGTCAACAAACACAAGTTTGAATATTTTACATTCGATTTCAAAGTGATGATGAACAATGGTGGATCACGAGGCTCAATCTCCATTTGTGTTATGAGAGGGGATTCAGACTTAATCTCATAGTCATAAAATGTGATCGATGATGAAATCAAAGTATGAAGATTACCTATGCATTGTGAAAAGGTATTGGAATTTTAAGTGGATAACTCAATTGAGTTTAAGGCCTCAGTAAGTGCCTCACAATGATTGGAAGATTGAATGATGAAATCATATAATGAGATCTTAGCTAGTGTACTATTTAATTGATTGATTAGATTATTCTTGAGAGTGATGACTGGTTGTGGAGGAAAGACCACATTTGGTGATGGTGTGGTCATATATGTCGATTCGAATGTGGATTTAGGATTCGTATTGAAACTTTATTTCTTGTCACAATGTTAATCATGACAATAGAAGCTTTGGTGAGATGATGATGATGTGTCATGGCTAACCTGATTGGTTGAATCCATATGCAATGGTAGTGGATTTTTGAAGACATCTAGGTTTTGATTTTGTGGGGCCATGACATTTTCCACTTAGATAGCACCTTTTTCGATTAGATCTTGAATAAAATTATGTACTTGGTGACACTTGTCAGTTGCATGGCCTACAATCCTATGATAAGCCATATATCGCTTGAATATTATCGCCAAAGTAGTTTTGGTGCATTGGGATCCTCTTGTCATATGGGTGGGAGTGAGATGAGTTGAGCGTCTAGGCATTTTGTAAGATACTAGAGAGTGATTTGGTCAATGGAGTGTATTTCTAACACATTTGAAATGGATCTCATGATGTGTTTTGCGTGGCTCGTAACTATGGGTTATTAGGATTTGTGGAGGAATTCTCAATGGTATTTGATGTATAACTTTGATTATCCTCTCATTTGAGAATGACATGATTAACTTGGGGAGTCTTTTTAGAAAACTTGGAGAAATCATTCTTCTTATGAAGCTTGACATCACCAAGTACTAACATGGACATCCTTAATTTTCTTGGCCATTAGTATGGATTCCTCAAATGACTGAAATTGTTGGATTTGAAGAGTGTGCGATATGTGTTTGACACAACTCTTAGAAAATAATTGGGTGAGTTCTGGTTGAGAAATCAAAAATTTAAGCTCATGGATGACTGACCGCTAATGTGATACGTAGTTAGTAATACGATTGTCATAAAATTGTTTAAATTTGTATAGATAAGATAATGTGGTATGCTTACAAACATTGAATGTACTGTGATCAAGGAATAAGACTACAAGTTTCTCGAATGAGATGGCGCTATGTTGAGTAATACCGATGTACCAATATAAATCTTGGCCACCTAATGATAATGGAAATGTTTGCAACATAAGTGTGTCATCGTGACTAATGAGATAATAAGTGTATTTGAACATGCACAAGTGATTTTGAGGGTCCTCTTTTCCCTTGAATTTTTCAAATTTGGGCATATCAAAATGTGGAGGATATGGTTTCATGGGTACCAATGGGTGGATATGTTCATTACATAACTGATTGTATGTGAGCTTAAGGACTCCCATACCTTGATTTTGAAGCTCAAGGTTACAAATTCTATCCATTAGTTCTTGATTGATGTTTGGTACATGTTAGAAAACATGAATTTTTAGTTGTTCGTGTATGAATGTGTAGAATAATAATGTGATATATGGGTGCAAGTATGAGATAATGAAAAGGATGTATAAGTAAAGGATGATGAATTAGGTGGAGTATATGGGAAAAAGGAGGAACTGTAACATTGGAATAAGAGTCAAGTGGTTGTGTGGTTCATGTAGAAGGGATATGATGTGGGTGGATAATAGTATATGGTGTAGGACCAAGAAAGAAAATAGTGGTGTGGGGTGCCTCAATGGTAGATGATGAAGGGTCATGGTTTACAGAATAGATCTTCAAATTGAAAGTATCTAGAATGTAATAGTATTGTCTAAGATATTCTATAAGGGCTTCCAGATTATGATCTAAGGCCTCCTCAAACTTAGGATCAAAAGGTGGAATCTTGTAAACATCATCATCGTCAAAAGGAGGAGTAGTGGATGTAGGAACTTCCTCAACATGCATGCTAAACTTACTCCCAAACATGGTAGAGTATCCTACTACTCATGTGGCGAAATATATCATTATGTGATTGGGAAGCATGGTCCATAGTGTGAGGTGAGCCATATGAATGTGTACGGGTAGTAACCATGCAAAGATAAGTCCAATATTGTTTGAATATAATGTGAAATGATTAAGGTATTCCAAATCTAGAGCAACTCGAGATCGAAATTTGGATTATTTTAATGAAGTATAAAACTATGGCAAATAAGACAATACTGAATGCTAGAATAGATCGATGGAAAATCACATACCAATCGTAGTTACGACTAAGTCTGGGAAATTTTTTGGATGTAGAACAAAATGTAGAATGAGTCAACTGTGGATCTAGAAGATTATAGACCAATTGCAGCTACAAATAGATCTGGGAAAAATGTGAGATGAAAAATCAAAAGGCAAGCTTATGCATGCCGATTTGGGACTAAAAAATTAGGTTCAAAACAACTGTCATAAAAGAATATGGAAGTGTGAGAGAATATTTTTAAGAACAAAAATAGTCTCAGATGCAACTCAAACACAATGGAATTTGAGATGAGGTGTTTTGATCGGGATAATGTTGTTTTGTTTATTTTTCAAATTGAATATGAACCCGATTAGTTTAGTTTCCTATTCAAAGATCTCTGTCTAGTTACCAATGTTATCTAAATGAGTACCATTCACTAGAAAATTTATAGTCACATAATTTACCCCTTGATCAATCAATATGGGTCCATTACCACAAATAACACCGGGTTTACCTTAGGGGTGTAACTAGTCAACTAGGTTGAGTCGTTGACCCTTTTCTTTGACGAGTTCTCTCAATGTGCCAACTACTTCAAGGTTCTTGTGGTACTCCTCACAATGAGTTTTAGGGATTATGAAAAGTACTTACCACATTTATGTGGATGGGTATTTACCCATATCTAAACACGTATTTAATGTGTATTCACTCCCAGCTCTCTCCCTTTAAGAAAAAACAAGTATTTTTTTTATGTTTTTGTAGAAATAAAATTACAGAACAATCACATCTGCAATTACCATACAAGAAAATTTGGATCACCTACAAGATATGTTATTTGATATATAAATATACAAATCAATGATAGTAAATAAATGGGCTTACATTTACATTGAGAAGAGAAGGACAATTATGGATTATTTCAATGAATAAAGTGGGTAAAATCTTCCCGATCTGAATTTATAACCTGCACACAAACACAATTGGAAAATGTTAGTTATTTTTTGTTGTTAGGGGACTTGCCTCAATCGACCCTAACTATTTAAGCTGATAAAATACATTTTATTGAATTAAATTGACATAACAATGCATGAAAATTGAAAGTATACATGACTTAGTTACGATCGGTCGGTGGTGTGATTCGCTGAAAATCGCATAAAGGTTGTAGGATAGTCACGGGCGCCACTAACACGTGTGTTGAATTTTTTCCAAAACATTGATCTTGCATGAGTTGCAAATAGTCCTTTTGATCCACCTTCACCTCTCCAAAACTTGCAATACAAAAATATGCAAGCAAAGAAGCAAAAATTCAAGTATGGGCTCAAGTGCACAAAGAGTCAAGGGGTTGGAATAATGGGAGTAAGTAGTGTTTTATAGATTTTGGAGTGCATAGAATAATGTGATGTATATGGGTGTAATGTGCATGGATGGATGAGATGATAAGGGTCTATAGTGCATTAAACATGCAAAATGAGTAGGTGAGATGTAAAAAATTAAATGTGAGTGGGTGAGGGTTAGTAAATGAATGATGATGTGTATTTTATCATCATTTTGTGGAGTTTTATACTTTTTTATTTTTATTTTTGGGATTATTTTATTTTTTAGGACTATTGTGTTTTATGATGTTTTGGGTATTTTTGAATAGGAGACGTTATGCATAAGGTGCGTTTCCTAGTGTCTACAAGTAGTAGTAATATTACCAACCATAACATTGAATGTGTGATCATAAGAAATTGGTGGAGGTGGTATGACATGGTAAGTGTTGTCCAAAATAACTCCCCTAGTTATTTTGACAACTTGTAGTTCCATTCTGGATTTGGTATCAATTTTTCAAGTTGCTTATGCTGCTAGTTTCTTTCCTTGGTGCATTTGCTTGGGTGCGGTTCTCGTGTGTGCCCTTGCGTGCCCTTCCTAATCATTCCTTGAGATTTCTATTCCTCCAATTTATTCTAAGTAAATTTCACATGCTTCTCACCCTTATCCTTTATTCATGTCTCCCTCCATCTCTGCTCTGCATGCACTCCTTGCGCACTTGTTTTCCTTCCCCGATCACTGTGCATCCATCTTGCGCATGCCCACTAACTTATATTGCATTGTGTTAAGTCTCTGACATGTTTCCTTTTGTGCATGCCTTCCTTCCTGAGTTTCACGCATTTCCATTGCGTGTAATCCTTATCCTTTCATGTCTTTCCTTCGCGCTATCCCTATGAATTTTCTTTCACGCATTGTCTTGTGTATTTCCCCTTATTTCTTGCACATTTACATGCCTTTGTAGATATACACATTTTATTCTCACTCCTCGCACACCCTCTTGCATTTTCTTGCAGACATCTACATTATTCCATATCCCATCTCCTAATCTCGTATGCACTAAGTTTAGAATCCTTCCATGCCGATCCACCGAGTGCGACATGTCACTCCTTGGAAATTATCGATGAGGTACATAATAGAAACCTATCAAAACATGCCACCGCATGCTGAATCCTTATGGTGAATGCATACTTAACATGTGGTAGAAAAGATAAAACAAACAGACAATCAATTGAATCCTTTAGTCGATCGGATCATGACACATGTTTTGCGTGTTCCTCCCGCACTAAAAACTTCAAATTGCCATAACTTATGATACAAATCTCGATTCGTGTGTTCCTAGACTTGTTGTAAATCTACTAACATGGGCTATACTCTAAGGTTTGAAAATATATTTTTATAGAATTTAGTAGGTGGAAAATAGGGAAATGTGACTCGTAATTAATTCACACATCTAGTCAACTCAACCACCTAGATTTGATCAGATTTGGTCTCCTTCCTTCTTCTACAAGTTAACCTAACATGGGGAGGTAGATCTGAAAGTGCTATAGGTGGATTTATAGGCATTCAATGTGGGTTTTTGGTGGTTGGATTTGAAAATATGAGTTTCCCTCTCTTTTCCCTCCTCTTCTCTCCTTCTATATATTGTTGAATAATTCTCATTTGTAAAGGTTGGACCCTCTTGGTTTGTAAGATATTTATTTAGAGTAGTGTTATTTGCATTTTGAGTTGTAGGCCTAAAATATGAGCAATTGTATGTAGATCCTTACCTCTTTCATCTCTCAGTAATCGATCAGGCATCACTTGAAAGTAATAAAAGTTGTATTTTGTGGCTATTCTATACCTTAGTACATATTTTATTGCAACTACTTACCTTCTTTTGCATTGATTGATTTGTTGGGCATATTTCATGTCTTTTACAGGGGCTCTGTTTGTTGTGCTATGTGAAAGTGAGTGTGTGAGTGTTTTCTCGCATCAGTAGCACATTTTTCTACCCTCCCTGTGCGCATTTTTATTTATTTTCACTTATGTGAGAGTGCTCATCCCCTCTTTTTGGTGCTATCACCTCCCCTTAGCTTAGGTTTTCATTTCATGCATCTCCTTCTCACCCTTGGTCCCTTGGAATCATAGAGTAGTGTTAGGTAGCTATATTTCCCTTCCTAGGAGTAGTTTTAGCAGTAAAAATAGGTAGAGGAAGCCGACCTTCTCTAGAGGTCTGTCTCAAGTGCAAGTCCCACAACTTGGAGATAATCCCATGTTTTCTCAAAGCCCCAACTCATCAAAATCTAGGATGGGTGCAATTTTGAGCTCCAACAGTTCTAGCATGCCCAATGGGACAAGTTTAAAGAGCTATATATCTTCATTTTAACAAGTTTGATGTGTTCTTGGTGAGATCCAATCTTTGGAGGCTTGTTTTAACACATCTTGTGACTCCCAACATCTAGATCTACTAATTTTAACAAATCGGACACCATATTCATAAGAAGGATACATATGAGGCATAACAAAATAGTTAAAGAATCCTTTGAATACCTTCATTTGTATCCCGTAAGAAGAAGTAACATGAACCACCATGCATATATCTCCATCTTCCGTGCGCAGGTGCAATCTACCCTCCTCTTGCAAACCTTTTGTGTGCTATACCACCGGTAATCAGGACCATTTCTAGCCATGGCATAAGTAGAGAAATATACCCTTTTTAACTTCAACATTGAAACCCTTTATATCTTCATGTGCAACATGATATACCAGTAGCTACACTCAAAAGTATTCCATTCTTTATTAGTGAAAATGAAGTTACCTCTGCTGCGCACATTCAAGATATTGCAAATTTATGATATGTTCATCTAGTCACTGAAGATGATATGGTCAGTAAGGCTGCTTGCATCCTCACTCAAAGGAAAAACACTTTAGTGGTATAAAGGGTTAAGACCTACCTCTATTAATAACTGGGATGGACTTGGCACTACAATTTGTAACCAGTTTGAGGAGAAAGCAGACACTATCTCCTTGCTAGAACAAATCACAATGATCAAGAGAGCTCCCAATGAGCTCATGGTTGACTTCAAATTTAGATTTCAAAAACATGGGACAAAATTCTAGCCCTCTTAATACTAACTCCTCAAGGTGTTTTTTTTCCTTCTTAGGAGCCTTGAATTCTAACATTATAGTTATGATATAGTCTATGGGTGTTGCGCAACTTCCCGATGCCTATCCTATAGTCATTAGGGTAGAAAATTGTCTTATCCAAGTTGGCAAGATAGCCCCTAGACTACCTATGCCCTTGTTTCCTGAATTTCCTCAAGCACCTCAACCTTCCATTGCTCCCATTCCTGAACAAAGTTCCCAACCCATTTCCTCCACATCCTACTCTCCCTAAAAGCAAAAAGAGGATGAAGAAAAAAATCCTTGATTAGAAATTTTTCCAATAAAGTCATATCCTTAGAAAAAATAGGCGCAAACCTTCAGAAGTAACTCTAATCAAGGATTTAATCAAAGCCATCAACCCTTTAGAAATCAATATCTAAATTAGAGATATAGGTAGAATAAGTAAAATGATAGATGACATGATAATGTGTACCTTCCTCTTTAGATAGTTGCTCTTCAAAACCCCTCAGAAGACCTGGTTCAAAGCAAAACACTAGTTCCAGTACAAATAACATGGTCCAAGAGACAAAATGGTGCTTTCCTTGTAACTTGCCACATAGTTAGTATAACTTTGTAAATTCCTTATGCGCACAAGCCTTCATGATCTCAAATGCTTCAAGTTATGAGTCTTCCACTAGCACGTGCGAACTAGAAAATGAAGAAGTGCCATAAGTTATTCTTGAAACCAACCTTATGTTCTTTGGTGTTGAAGAATTTTGTGTAATAGACCAAGTTATAGACAACTTAAGAACACCATGTGTGCAGTGTTTCGCTAATACAAGGTGTAAGAAGAGAATTCTAGATGCCAGTGAATAACCTTTAACTCTTGCCAACCAGAAAAATCCCAAAATTTAGAAAGATGGTGCTAATCAACTCAATAGTTCTGGCTCGCATGTCCCCACGTGCGAGGTTCTACACAATGTTACTAGTGAAGCTACACACAATCCTCCTTTGCTAGGTCAAGCATCTATGTAACCTAAGGCATTTCTTCTAAGAACAAAGAAATCGAGAAAATAGAATGTTGTGCTTAAAATGCACAAGTCAATCATCCTTCAATTATACATTATAGACTAGATGAAGAAAATAAATGTGAATGTCACAATGTGGGATGCCCTAGCCATTCCATCTTAGTGTGACTTGTTGCATAAAGCTCTAACCCAACTTCACGGCACCGATCCAGCTTATCTAAAGACCTCAAGTTGCTATCAATATTTGTCAAGCAGAGGAGAAGCAAGTAAGAAAAGTTGTTAAAACCCCACCCTTTTATGTCCTTGATAGTAGGAAAACATCTTGTTCACAACTACATGATTGATTTGGGGGCCGATACTTCTATCATGCCTAAGAAAATTACTGATCTCCTTGGTATTAAGTATATCCTGTATCTAAAGGAGTCTTACAACTTGATGGATCAACTGTTACCACCCTAGGAGTCATCAAGGATATTGAGTTAACCCTCCATGCATGTACAAGTTTAACTATAACTCAATATGCATGAATAATTGATTTGCCTCCTTTGTTTTCCATTTGCCTATTACGATATTTCACCGCCAAG
Organism: Taxus wallichiana var. yunnanensis; assembly: GCA_018340775.1. Taxonomy (NCBI): domain Eukaryota; kingdom Viridiplantae; phylum Streptophyta; class Pinopsida; order Cupressales; family Taxaceae; genus Taxus; species Taxus wallichiana. The sequence goes on along the minus strand of CM031243.1, from coordinate 218,415,764 downwards.
GTGGGTGGCTATTTGTCTTTTGATTGGTCTCATATATGATTAATAACAAGGTATGGTACTAGGTTTAGCATGCAAGATGAGCCTATATTTTCCTACCATGTTGAGTCATATGACCCTCTCCTATCCAAGATAAGTGCTTGATCCAAGAAGGCCAAGAACAAGATTCATTTTCAAAAGAAAATCCTATTCCTCTCGGACCTGATTTATTATTGGATGAATAGGAAAAGGAACACTATGAATTTTATCCCTATGACACAACTATTAAAACTGATTTTAGAACCTATTGGATCCTTTTGTCACGTGGATCGTGCACCCATTGAATCTCTGAGTGATCCTGTGCAACATTAGAACATCCCCAAGGTGTGGGACCTTATCGCCTTGGGATGAACCTTTGGAGAAGGCCGACTTCCTTTGAGACTTGGAGCACTTGATTTAAGATCAATATGCAAGGCTAAAACTTGAAAATAACTCTAATCTACTCAATTTATGGGGCTTAAAGTTAGAGATAAACAAAATAAAAATAAGGTGATGCACCAAGTATATTTAACAAATAGACCTACTTAAATGCACAATCAACTCCTCACAACAATATATGATATGCACATGTCTTGCAATCTTCCTCCATCTATGATTGTAAATAATAATGCAACTTTATAACAAAAAGGAGATAACTTTTCCACAACTGATATTCAAAGTAACTATATCATTTTTTCACATAGATTGAAATAAGATAACTGAGATAAAGGTAGATTAACCAATCACATCAAGGAATTAAACATTCACAAGATATGAATTGATCAATGATTAACACAATAAACTAGATATTTCACGGAAAAATATTGTTCTGAATATAATTGAAAGGATCAAAGTATCTGAAGCACTCTTCCAAGATTGAAGAGTAACTCCCAAATGATCTAAAAGTCTCTTAAAAACTTAATGCATCTAACTATTTATAAGTTCAAGAGGTTGAGCCATTACAATGAACCTTTAACTAACTAGTTACTAAAAATAGAGTGTAATTAAGTTCAAGGGAACATGCTCCCATAAAAATAGCAAAGTTGTTACACGGGTTTGACCAAGTCAACCCTGCAACTTTGACTAACTCAGAGCTTTGGAGCCGTTCCAACAATGGCCGCCAGGCTTAGCTAGGACCTACAACATCTATTTCTTGTTCAGGTTTCTCTTGATCCTTTTCCCACATAGCCAAATGGTGCTTGTAATCAATGAACATTTGATAATTCCTTGTATCTCTTCTTCCTCTGGCCCACACACATAATGATTTATGACATCTGCTTGTATCAACCTCTCTCGCAACCTTGACTGGAAGCCTTTTCAATTTGTTCACCACCTTCTTTAGTCGGGCTTATGAAATTATGACATGAAACTAATATGTGAATTGAATTAATATTGAAATTTTTAGTTACCTCATCATCCTCCTTAACTAAACCTTTGAAACTTGCTTTAATCTGATCAATCGGAAGAGCATCAATATTCTCGTTGAAGAATTTACAGTTGATGTTATCAAATTCTTCTGAAATGTCACTTAGTCCATCCATTATTTCAACATGTTTATCCTCCAATTTCTTGATTAAATCCTGCAACACCTGAGATATGAATTCCATGGCCTTTTGATACTCAAAAAACTTAGAGACATTATCAATTACACCCTCCTGGAGAAGTAGATCTAGATTCATATCTCTAATTTCCTCCCAAGTAGTCAAATTCAGGTTCAAATTATTAATATCTTCAGAGAGGATTTCATCTAGCTTTCGAATAGAAACTTTCTCTGTCTGCAAATCATTGTATAGTTCCACAACTATTTTGATTAAAGGGTTAGTCTCTTGGAGCATACACTCAATCCACCCGTCAATTGATCATCCCTTCTGACCTATCTTCTCAATTTCATGATATGAGATATCATCAAGATGGGAAGAGATAGTCGAGTAGTCATAGTTGAAGGATCCATGGTTGGAGTAGGTTGTGTGAATTTCTTCAAAAGAGCAGTGAGTTGCTCAACCTTTGCTTTCAATTCATCCTTAGAAGCCTTATCTTTGTCATACTTTTCTAACAAATTCCCAAGGGCCACTTGAACATCCTATTTTGCACCCTCATGTGTTGCCTTTCCTAATGAAAACCTAGAGATTTGATAATTTGCTGCAGTAATGGTTTCTTTGGTTTTTCCTTCAGTGGGGGTGGTTATCTCCATGAACCTTTCTCCTGACTAGCTTACTGATAAGTTAGAAACAATATTTGTCCATTTGGCCTACCTTTTTAGAGTGGGTTCCAACATGCTCAGATCAATCACATCTATGAGGGGCACCTTCTTCTTTTTCTTGGGGGTCTGGTGATATAGCCATTCAGGTATAGTAGACGCAGATGAAAGTGGCATGGTCATAGCTGAACTTGGAGCACTTGGGTAAAATAATAGCACTGGGTACAACAATTGAAATGGAAGTGGTAATGATAGATGGTGTGAGAGTTAGAATAGCTTTGGGAGCAGATGAAATAGGACTGGAAATGGAAATGGAAGGAAATGGAAGTTGTTGAGAAAATGGAGTGGAAAGTGGAGACCCAATCATCTCTCCAACTGAGAGAACATGAAGGGATGAGAAAAATTGGGCCATAGATGGAGATGGAAAAGTAGAGATGAGCATAGGAGTGGTAGAAAATGATGGAGGTGGTGGAGCTGAGGATGGTGATAATGGTAGTGAAAGAGAAAGTGGCAAACCTTGTGATACAACCAGAGAAGCACTAACATCAATAACTTTAGATACTTGCATCAGTAGAAGACACAACCTTGGTAGTAGGGATTTTTGCAAGAGAAGAACTACCAACAACAAATGAGATATTTCTTGGAGTTGTAGTGGCCTTCTAAGTAGACCTCTTACCTTTTGTAGGTGTAGGAAAACTTAGGGTTGGTTGGGCTTCTATTCTTATAGGTTGGTCTAACCCTTTGGGTGAGATTCCCAAAGTAGCTAACCAATCATATGTTCTTTGTAAGATGGGCCCCACCCTTTCCTTTGTATTAGAACATTCTTCTTGATACCAATCAATCCATGGTAATGGTTGATTAGCAATGTTATCACTCCTATAAACTGGGTCAAGCACATCATCATCATCTTTGATTCCATCAGGAACATTTACAATACCATATTGTTTAACTTCATCAAGAGTTAACCTTTCAAACTCTCGCTGTCTAATGATGACCTCATCTTGACAGTGGATCCAAATATCTTCTAACTGAGGAACATGGGAACTAGCCAACCCTGTTTCACTAAATTTTCCCCAATAATCAAAGTTAGTTCTAGGGTGGAAAGTTCGCAAGGTAACTTCGACATTTCTCCATCAACATTCTTTGCCTTGTAAATACTAGCACAAGTGTATCTTCCAATTGAAATGGGAAACTGGACTCCTACCTTATGTCATTTATTTTGAATCTTATGATAATCCAATAATTGACAAACCAGTTCTAACAAGATCCATCAATCGAGTATCTTGGTAATTTATTAGGAGCACCTAGGAAACCTGGAACCTTGATGTATGTAAATGTTGGGAATTGGAGATATATGGCTCCCCATTCCCTTACCTCCTTGAAAGCTTCATAAAAATTATGCGATTATATAAATTCTTATCAAAATGATAAAGGAAGACAACAAAAAGGCATCATTAACTTTGCGAAATTTTTATTTCCTTCTTCCATTGTGAGTTGAGGATAAAACTCATAAATCTATGAAATGCTCCTAACACCCTTTGTATTCAACCCATTAAATTCTCCCATGGAAGTTGCCACATAGACGAGGAAAGAAGTCATGAATTTTTTTGAAGTCAAGACATTTCCCAACTGAAAAAAATTGAACTACTAATATGTTCTCCCCATCTTATAAACTCCTTATGTTTCTTAATGGTAGCAATGTAAAGAAACATCCACTCTTGAAATTCTCTTGCTAAAGCAAGACTCAAACTCTACTCAAAAGCACAATAAGGTCATTGAATTCCTGGATGAAGTCTGAGCGAACAATGTTTTGGGAGCTTAGTAACATTCTTGGCCAAATAATTCTTCATCATGATCTTTGTACATAGTTCAGATTCCTTATCCTAGTATTCAATTGCAGCCTCTGGGAAATTTTTGCATATTCCTCAACATCCAAAAGTTTGAATAAGTCTTCGAAAAAAATTGGTGTCTAGCCTAATCACAACTTTACCATCATCATCCTTTACTGATTTAGAGGCCTTATCAAAGTGAGCTGCTACAACCAAGAAAAACTCAAGGAAATGCATGGATGAAGGAAAACTAGTAGTGAGAGCAAGCCCATCAAATATGGCTTGCATCCAAGATTTTTTATTAGGGGATTTTAGTCTTTCCCAAAATTTTGGCATATCCAACTATCCCAAGTCCATGTCTCCAATGTTTCCCAAATCTAAGGATAGACATGTATGAGGGGAAACTCCTAAGAAGGTATACTTCATCTTTTCCTTGCCTTTTGAAGAAGAAGTTGACATCAGTTCGGGGTTCGAACCCGATCGAACCTTGAAAATTTTATAGAAACAATTTTGAAGATTGTGAAACATTGAAGTCCAAAGGTATGAATAAAAAACCTTCAAAAACAATCTAATTCGGAAAATATGAAGCCTAAAACTCTGAAAATATGAACTTTTCTCGCTTCTAAAACTTGAAAAGCACACCTACGAAAGTCCGAAAAGCAACAAGTCCCGAAGGTTCGAAAAGATGCTAACTCTGAAAATGAACTTTGAAATTGAAATCGTCATAGTTCGAAATGCTTTAAGAAAGGCACACCTACAAAATGCATACCTATGAAAAAGCACACCAACGAAAGCACACCAACTCCAAAAGCTAAAGGTTCCAAAGATTTGAAATGAGGTTTTTTCAAAATCCTTGGGTTCGATGAGACTCGATGCTTGCATGATTCGAAGCTCACAAGATTGAATGAAATACCAAACAACATGTTTGAAATGAACAAAAATGAACAACAAAATGACAATGGCTTCCATGTTTAAGCAAGAAGAAGAATGGAAGGAAATAACAAACAAAACCATGGAAATCTAAACCAAAAAGATTAAAGAAAACCCAAAAATTACCTTGAAAGCAATGCCTAAAAGTACGATATGGTGCGGTAAAAATTGAGGTGTCAGAGTGAAAATGATGGGTGAAAATCCAAGTTTATATAGGTAAACCTAAAATTAATGCCTCGTGGGGTGGTTGGGAATTAAATGTTATATAGAGCATTTGAAATCTGAAATGCAAGTGTGACCATTCTAATGTGAAACCCAAAAGACCAAAGTTCCAAAATTTCGAACTTCGAGATTTTGGACTTTGGAACTCGGGAATGAAAAATAGCCCCAGGTGTAAAGTGAGACTCTGAAACTTGAAAACCGAAGTTCCAAAATTTTAGAACTTCGACTTTCGAGTTCGAACAAGAACATGAAAATCAATAAAAATGTCAATGAGAACTCAAAACCCAAAATCCTCGGTTTCAAAATTTCGTAACTTCAAGATTTCAACTTCGAACTTTAAGAAAATTTTTTTACTTGCAAATGACACAAAACCCAAAGTAAGAGAACCTCCGCATTCCAAAGTTTGAAATTTCGGGCTTTGGAAAACTCCTGATTCCCCAAAAACTTAGGCAAGAAATTTCAAAGAATGGTAGAATTTTTTTAAAACTACCCTCCAGTTAAAGGTAATATAAAAGGTTAAAAGATCCTTGAAGAAGAAGCTATGTTTCCTATTCTCGCTCAAGTTAAATGATGAAACTTATAAACTATGGAAGATGTAATTTGATGGCTATAGAGGTAGAAATAGTGTAGGTGCAGGTGTTATTCTCATCTCTCCCAAGAGTGATAAGTTCTTTATGCAAAAGATTTAGTTTGCATGCTCCAATAACGTAGTAGAATACGAAGCATTGGTGCATGGTCTTCTTATTACTGAGAAGAAATAGATCAAGGCCTTTCATATATTTTGTGACACTAAATTGGTCATCCACCAGTGTCATAAAAAAGTGTGCCACAAATAATAAGCTTTTAAAATCTCACAAACATAGAGTTTGGGACCTCTTGGAGAGGTTTGAAGCTCTTAATCTGAGTCGGTGCAAGGAAATGGAATAAAGAAGTGGATTAGCTGGCATCCCTTGGTTCATATTTCTCACCTATTGAGGATTTTTTCCAAGTTAATGCACAACACGTCAAGGTGGTTATCGACACCTATTCCAAACAATGAAACCAATTGGAAAGTGTTTGATAGTGATGTGTAAATTGTCTAGTTCATTCAAAATGAAGTTGAGTTCTCTTCTAACATGCAAGACGACTTGAATGAAAACTATAGTGACTAAGTGATTCAAATTAAGACAAATAAGTTACCTAAAGGGTTGGTCACCGTAGAGCACATTTTCATCCCTGATGATGAGTTCAAGGGTGAAGAAAGAAAATGCGCACAAATTAAGAAGATCGCATCCCAGCCACTATTTCACGTGATAGAGAGTTATTGCTTGGAAAATAATGCACATAAGATGAAAAGTAGGATTTCATTTCTCTATATCAAAAATGTGTTGACATCTTCAAAGGATTTGATCCGAGTGTTTCGAACACTCCATTGATCTTGATGCTTGTATCAATCCCATTAGACACAAGTAAAAGTCAGTCCAACCCTAAGATAGATCCCCTCACGAGGAAGGAGTTATCGAAACCGATTGATGCCAAGATAATGTTTCAAATCAAGTACTCTAATTGGGTGATGAATCTAGTTCCACTTCGCAATAAGAATGGTGAAATCAAACTTTGTGTTGATTTCATAGATTTGAATAAGGCATCTTTGAAGGATCATTATCCTTTTCCTTTTATGGAGTAGATTCTGCAGATTGTGGGTGACACGTAAAGGTTTTCCATGCTTGATATCTACTTTGGTTTCAACCAGATCATGGTCAAGGAAGAGGAACGGTTCAAAACAACATTTACAACCAAATGGAGAACATATGCATATAAGAAGATGCCTTTTGGTTTGTAAAATTTAGGTACAACATTCCAGAGAGAAATGAACATTACCTTCAAAGGGTATATCAATGAGTTCATCCTATTTTACTTGGATGAGATAACTACCTTCTTAAAGTAAAGCACATATCACATAATGCATATGGAGAAAGTCTTTGAAAGATGCTGAAAATTTGGGGTATCTCTTAACTCCAAGAAGTGCAACTTTTCTTTGTGAAAGGCTAGCTTTTGGGTCATGTTGTTTCTAAGGATGGTATTTCCATTGATGTTGAATGAGTCTCCACCATCCTTTCTCTCTCTCTCTCTCTCTCTCTCTCCATATCTCTCTCTTTCAGCCGCAAAAAGGCCTTACAATCATTCCTAGGAAAAATCAACTTTGTTAGGATATTCATTCCTAACTTTACAGGTTTTGTTAGGCCCATCACCCTCATGCTCAAGAAAGATTTAGTCTTCAAGTGGACAACAAAAGGAAAATAAAGCTTAAAAAAATGAAACAAGAAATTTCTTGCACACCATCACTCATCAATCCAGATTACTCCAAGTATTTCATCCTTTATGCATATGGAGTTGATGCTAGTGTTGTTGCTGTCTTGACTCAAGAAATTGAATAATAACTAGAGCATATAGTGGCTTTATTCACTCAAACACTCAAGGATTATGAATTGAAATACATTCACACAAATAAATAGGTCTTTTCCATCATGCAAGCCCTTAAGAAATTCAAAATTATGCTCACCATGAATCATGTCAAGGTGTTAGTTTCACACTCTGGTGTGAGGGTCTTCAACATGGGAGAAGAAATTAGCGAGAAAAGAGCTAGATTGGTGACCAAAATCATGGAGTATGATGTGACTATAAAATCTAATAAGATGGTTAGAGGTAACACACTTTGTAAGCAACTTGTTGAGGATGCATACAATGATCAAGAATATTCATTATTTTTGGATGAAGAACCTCTACACGTTGAACAAGAATAAAATGGAGATCTTAACACGTGATGCTTTGGATGTAGGACATGGTAACATTCCTTTCTTCTAGTGCATACCTTCCTGGTTTGAACAAAGAAAAGATAGGGCATTTGAGGCCGTAGTCCATTACATATGCGCCGATTTATGGGGTTCTCTTTAAAAGAAACATTGATGGCATACTTTGCTAAGATGTATTAATAGCGCGTGAGGTCAACAAAGTGTTAGAAAAATTTCACGATGGATTCTCTTTTAGACACTTCTCTTCCAAATCAAATGCAATGGAGATCATTAAGGTGGGATGTTTTTGGCCTACTAGGTCTCAAATACACACAAGTGGGTCATGAAATGTAAAGAATGCACTTTATTTGTAGGAAAGAAGAAATTGGTCAGTGCTTCCCCTCCGCCCAATCCAAGCGAATCAGCCTTTCGTGTAATGGGGTCTTGAATTCATTGACATGATCAACCTTCTTTTGAGCACTAGTCACAAATGGGTGTTGACAACTATGGATTATTTCACCGATGGATAGAAGTCGTCATGCTCAAAGAGGAAACCGATTCGACCATTATTGACTTTCTCAAGGGTATTCTAACAAGGTTTGGTGTTCCGGACCATTATCTATGATAATATAAAAGCCTTCCTCATTGAAATAATTTTTGATTGGGATCTTAGTCTTGGAATTTACTTGAAGAATTCTTCCAACTACTACCCCTTGGGTAATGGCTTGGTAGAATCAACTAACAAGATTCGATGAGAATTATGAAGTAAACAATAAAAATCAACAAGAGGAAGTGACACACAAAGGTCTCACGTGTGCTATGTGTAGACAAAATCATGGTGAATAAGGAAATAGGTACTTCACCTTACAAACCTTTTTATGGTAAATAAGTGACACTTCCTTTATCAATTGAGCTACCTTGATTAGTGTTGGCCCACAAACTAGAACTTAAGGGCACAAAACAAAGAAATATCGAATGACAGAGCTGGTTGAACTTGAATAACTAAGAAAATCTGCCATGATCAAGTTAGAATAACATCAACGATCAACCAATAAGTGGTTTGACAGAAAGACTAGAATTTAGGCTTTTAAAGTGGGTGATCTAGTCTTAAAATGGGATGCTAATATAGTGAAACCAAGGTGTTATTCAAAGTTTGATGCACTTTATAGTGGCCCATATATCATCAGTTCTTGTAAAGAGGCTAACTGTTTTGAGTTGTCTCATCTTAATAGAGATGCACTACTAATCCCATTCAATGGGATTTATCTCAAAAATTCCCATTAAGTTTCTCTACATCATGTACATGTTAGAGTAGTTTCAATTCCTCAAAGTCCACTCCATAAACATTTTCTTGTTTTGTACATAATTATTTCTTTTTATGTGCTTGCATGTGCACTCTTTTGTTGTTCCTAGATGTCACCATGTGCTCACAAGATAAAAGAGGTTGTTTCAACTTGTTTGTCACATTCCAACAGCTTTTACATGCAGCTTCCATTTAGATCTTAAGCAATGTTTCAAGTGACTTTAAGGATGTTTTTTAAGTTACTGAGATCAAAATTTCATGATTTCAGGAAGACTCCATGCCCAATGGATTCTTCTAAGGCCACTGATCTCTTTCATCTAGCAGGTAGATGGCCCTGAAAGTTGCTAAACGGTTGTCCAAAATAACACCCCTAGTTATTTTGACAGTTTGTGATTCTATTTTGGCTCTGTATCAAGTTTTTAGGTTGCACGTGTCACTGGTTTCTTTCCTTGGAGTATTTTCTTAGTTGTAGTTCCTCGCACGTGCCTGTTTTGTTCCTTCCTTGAGGTTTCTCTTCCCTTTACTTTCTTTTATGTAACTATCATGTGCTTCTCACCCTTCTCATTTATTCCTCTCTCCCTCCATCTCCCCTTTATGTGTACTCCTTATGCACTCACTTTCCTTCCCCGATCATCGCACATCCATATTACATGTGCTCGCTTAACTTACATGCATTCCTTCCCAAGTTCTATACATTTCCCTTGTGTGCACTATTTCTCCTTTCACATATTTCCTTCAAGCGCTATCCTTGCATATTTACTTCCACACATTCTTATCTTATGTGTTTCCCCTTCTTCTTTACACATTTGTATACCTTTGTAGATATGCACCTTTTCTTCTCACTCCTTGCACACCCTCTTGCACACACTTATAGATCTCTGCATTCTTCCCTCTCGTGCCTCATGATCTTGTGCATGTGCCAAGTTTTCAATCCAAGTAACAAAGTGCCACATGTCACTTCTAGGTTATTTTCAGATGAGGTGCACAAAATGTAACCTATGAAAACACGCCCGTTGCACGTCAAATCCTAATGGTGAATGAATACTTGAAATGTGGTAGAAAATACAAAACAAATAGATAGTCACATATAATACAATACATGACACTTATTGAGAATAACAAAAGTATTGATAAGTTCTTGTATAACATGACACATATCACATATAATACAACACATATTATAAAATTCATGATAATAACGAAAGTATTGAGAAGTTCTTGTATAACATATCAAAGCTTAATATAATGATTAGTGGAGTGACCAACACATCAATGGTAATCACATTGGGCATTTCCATCAACCTGCCTTACTAAGTAGTCATATCAACCTCAAGAGATGGAGGGAGAGACACAATATTACACTCATGTATTTTTTTGAGAACTATTTACATTGTATAAGGTAAATGAGTGAATTAAAAACAAAGAAGGTTGTACCTGTAGATGTGCAGGTTGAGACATGTCATTGAAAGTGGTTTTAGCCTCTAATTTTTCATCATTAGCTTTATGCTTAAAATTAGCCTTGCTTGTGTTATAAGTTTTAGGAGGATTAAGAATATATTTAAGCTTATTCATGTTGAGGATCTCAACTTCACGGTCTTTTAGAGTGTGGCATATATAATCAAACAAGTTTAACTTATCAAAGTTAATTGATTCTTTTAAAGGTACAAGAATACTTTGTGTAAATATATCTTGTAATTCACTATCGACCAAATTTTTTTTTTTTTTTTATCTTGGTGAGTGTGGTCTTATAACATAACACATAATCACTGATGGGATCATTAGAGTCTTATCAAATTTTATCCATTTGAATGTAAGATAATTTGACTTAAATATTGATAAAAAATTGTGCAAGAAAATGTTTAACCAAAGGAGTGAATGTTCATATAGGTAGCATGGTTAGATCGTAAAACCATTGAGGTCGAAATCACCGAGACTCAAAGGAAAGATCTTGGTAAGAAATGTTTCATTTGAAGAATATTCCAAGAAAGCAACATGAAATGCATGGAGGTTCTCTTCAAGAGTACCCTTTCCATCATAGTTAAGAATATTAGGATAAACAAAATTGTTAAGTAGAGGGTAAGAATCCAATTTGGGTGTAAATGGATTATGAAACAATTGAGTAGAATCCATAACATATGAGGAAACAAATGCACCTTCTCGTAATTGTAGAATTTGAGTTTGTAAAGTATGAATAATGGATTTAAGAGCATGTGTGTTAAAAGATGAAACATGTGAGGTTTTATGAGCATATATACGTGTCATGACCACATTTTAAAACTCCAAATTCACCACTAAAACCATGGCAAAATTTTTATATATGTATGCATTTATAACATACACTTACCAAGAAGGACAACCTCACTTAATTCACTTTTACCACACATAATCAAAACACATGTAATGACTGTGAACATGCTAAACTTTTGCAATAGCTAACTAAAAAGACTAACACCTAGTAGTCTAGAGCTAAGCTCAAATTTATCAATGAACCATCAAGATCATAGCTTATGAGAATGCATAATGAAAACTACATGAAATTACTCATCTAATCTATAAGCATTCTTACTAAGTTAAATGATTGCTAATTAAAATGAACCTAATTAGATCTATGAGCAATCAAATTATGTTGTTCTCTAAAGAGAGGGAGAAGATCTCACCAAAGAATGGCTACAAGGCCAAGATTGGATCTTCTTCTACTACTCAACAATGGTAGAATTGATGCAAAACAACTATGCCAAATTAATGGAGAAAGATCTTGATCATATGTTTTATATGAGATATTATTCAAAGTATGGTGTAAGGTGTGAAGGTAGGAGCTTGGTCCTTTTTATAGCTTTCTATTTGAGAGAAGCTTGAATCCTAATGAATGTGGGATAAAAGATAAAGTAAATTTAGACTAATTAACCATGATTAGATGATTTAACTAGTGAGTTAGCAACTCATGGGAGTTAAGGGTGCTTTAATTAATCAATTAAGATTAATTAATAGGCTAGAATAAGCTTTTTAGGCTATTTGGAGGTGATTTAGGAGGAATTTGATAGGATTGGAAGAATTTGAAATCGGAATTTAGCCAAGAAAAGGGTTTATTGATTAAATGCAAGGGTAAATAGGCTTAATTAGCTAATAATAGCTAATTATTTGATTTGAAGAGGATTATAACTAACAAAATATCTTGAATTAGCATCCGTAATGTGATGGAAGCTAGTTATTTAATGAAGTGTTGTTAATTGACCAAAATAGAGGGAAACATTAGTTAATTAGAAAAAATCACTAATTATAATGGAAATGATGAGAAAGAGGATAGCTAGTACCGCTTTAGCATTAAAATTGTGGAAGCGGATTTTAGGTGTCTAAATTTGCTCTTGTTTGAGGTGGCGTAAGTGATGTCACTTTAATCATAGTAGAAAAGTATAAACAAGTAAATTTTGAAGAAAAATTAGTAGAATGAAGGATGCCCCCTCGAGTGTTGATGGGGTGATAGAAGAAGTCAATTGATGATAAAAAATATGAAGGAAATAAATAGAAGAATCTGGTGGAAAAAACCTTGCTAGTAATGAGAATTGATAGATGAAAATGGAAATATCCTTTGCATCCAGTTTGTTCAATAAACAACTTTGTTTCATCATGTTTCTTATGATCTACATCATCAACCCTTATTAAAATGTACGCATACAACAAAAGTGTAAAATAACATGTAAAGCTATAATACTAATATTTGTTCATTGCTAAAAATGCTTAACTCCATGTAACATACATAATGCAATGCAATACATAAGAGTAAAGAAGCTAACCTGATAGAGAAACAAGTACAAACACACATACTCAAACAAACAACGTTCAAGATAGTTGTACAAATTTTTTTATTATAAAGATTTAGTTCCCGAATGTTCCCGTTTAATGACAAGGGTTAAAATGGGTTCCCCAAGTAAGGATACATGTAAGGGGAATAACGGAGGACATAGGGGTGCTATGAAAAATAATTCATTCACTATGAAACAATACCAAGCAATTTGTTGTGCCAATATAGTACACACATAATAAGTAAACCAACTTTGTAAATGGAGGTAGATCAAAATGAATCGCGAGTCGTTGTGCAAGAACAAGTGAGAACCTAAGAAAGATATTTTATAGGACATATTTCGATGTTTAAGGAAAATGCATTTGATACGAGTCTTCAACTTCTTACACGCAGCTTTACCAATTTTTGAAAAAAATGAATTTTACTATTTTTGGATTTTTAATTTTTACCAATTTTTTTGGTGTTTTTTTGAATTTTTAAATTTTTAAAGAAGAAAATGATCTAGAAGAATGAAAATATCATGGGACATCACCAAATAAAGCTGGTAAGAAAAAATATGCCCTAGGTAGCAGAAAGGGTTTCGAGAAGATAAAACATGCTCCAACATAGCAAAAACAGGTGAAAAATGATTATTTATTAAAAATAATCATCGCAATGAGTGCTAGAAGAATTTGGAAGAATCATGGCAGTCCCACGGTGCTTCAGGTGAGAGACATGACATTGGGGGTCATAATGGGTATAAATACTAAGTTACGGGGTAAAAACCATCACAGCTAGTTATTTGTTAGTTACCCTTACCACTTTTAATGGTGATTTTTCTTTGATGTGCGAGAGGAATGGCGTGAGTTTAGGAACATACACACTATGTAGACATCGTATGAGACTACATGAGGCTTCCCGGGGATGGTCCACATGTACAATTTTTTTTTGAATTTAAGCTCATTTATTAGCATTTATTGCATGTAGAAAGCTACGCGGCAACGTAAGCGTGGTCCCTGGGGTGTGCAAGCATAGTCGGGGTGCGTGAGTGTCAAGAAGCACATATGCATCTGTGTTGGCATGAAAAAAGTGCGTAGGCATAAAGAAGCATATACGTGGCTACGTATGTGAGGAAATGCAAGTGTGAGCATGTAAGCGTCCAATATGGACGCGCCATTGTGGAGGTAGGCACATATGTGTTGAACGAGGTTTGGGGGAATAGAGGCACGTATGTGTGAAAATATAGGTGCTGGTGTGAGAAAGGGGGTGCTAGCGCTAGGGAATGCTTGGTTCTAAAATGGATGTGTTTAGCCTTTGTAATGGGCATCTTTGGCGTGGATGGGCTATTTGGTATGACCTTAGAAGAATTTTTGGGAGAATTTTAGAAGAAACTAGCCATGAATAGGAGAAATCGATAATGTTCCTAGAAAAATTATCTTAACAAATGACTTGCCTATTTTTACAGATTGGCCTACCCATATTGGAGATGTAAAAGTGACATGGGCAGCTATGAGCCTATGAGGCTACATTTTCATGGCTTGAGTGCATCTTCGAGATCATGCTAGATGTCACAGTCTCTCGTATGTGGCTTGCATGCCACATATTACTTTGGACCATGGCCTTCTTACATCCCTAGCTAAGAGATGATAGAGTGAGAGTCGAATTTCCAATTTGAGACAGATGAGATTAGTATCACACTTTGGAAAGCATGTGGCGGATACTGTGCAAGTGTCGATCTAGGGAAACTTAGTTACATACAATGGTGACCATGGCAATATTTTGTAGAGTATCGTGGAGATGTTCGGTGTAGCTGACATACTTCACCGGGGCATGGTAGTTGACATACATAAATTTTTTTTTCTCGATCACCACTTGCATGGGTACCGGTGTATTGGATGGCTCTTGTCGGTGGCATCATGCTACACGATACGACCGTACATGCTTTTCTCTAGGCCGATTGGAGTTATACACGATCTCATCGGGGAGAGGTTTATTGTTGGGGGAAGTGCTTACTAGCTCACTTGTATTCAGATCTACATTTGATAGCATAACACAAATGAAAGATAGTGGGTCCAAAGTGACACTACTATAGATATGGGCTTGGGATCACATTGCCATAGGACGCCCATTAGGAGTGTTGTGAGCCAGGGCTCTGATGAGCCATCTATTATGGGTTAGGTGTCGGTAGGTGATGATATTTACGGGCACACTAGAGAAAATACTATATTAAAAGTGAGCATTTGATGATATACATCTCCACATGGTTACATGATGCCCATATAGATTATATTAGTGGCCTGAAGGATGTTGTAGAGCTTAGAACAATGGAGGTTGAGCATTTTATCATTGGCATCAGGGACTACATTATTGAGTGGTACAAAGTTGATAGAGTCCAGCGATAGTTGGGCCGTATACAAGGGGATTCCTAGAGATGAGATGTGGTACAGGTGCGGATCTAGGGAGATCTTCAACATTGGCCCATGGATCAGACCATGATGAGCTCGTGATAGTTCCCTATAGGTGGTTCCACAACCTTGGGTTCCACACCACCGATAGTGGATCCCAAGCATACTAGAGACTATGCAACATGGTATATAATAGTGTTACCATGAAGCCTCACTATACCATAGGTAACCATACAAAGCTAGGATTACAACAACAACATAGGGCCTACGGGGCCTAACTCTTAGAGCATGGGCACATGCAGATCCGCAGCAGGAGGCCGGGGGTGCACATATACAGTGCAAAAACAGGGGTATTCCAAAGGTACCACTACATGGTCCTCCCTACATAAACCCATACAACAGGTTGTTCCCTAGGCACAGGGTCCACAGGAGAGGTTCCATTACATAGAAACACTTAATGCATTGATTTCTCTTTACTTTTTCTGATTTTATATATTTTTTGTTGACTTTTTTATATTTGAGGGACCCCATACTTAAGCATAGAAATTTTAAAGATGCATGACATTCATGATTTCTCGAAGTTCCTCACCATCGAATAAGAAAGCTTGTATGCACCTGAACCAAATTTAGTGACCACAACATATGGCCCTAACTAGTTTGGCTTGAACTTGCCTTTGTTTTCACAGTCTTTGGTGGTATTGAACTGATTTTATTTTAAGACCAGGTCTCCTACCTCAAATAAGTGATGTATCACCCTTTTGTTGTAACTTTGACACACTCGATTCGATACACTCTAAGGTGATTGATGGCGTGAAGGTGCTTCTCATCCAATAGCTCTAGCTTTGCTAGCCGAGCTACTTTGTAGTCCTCCTCTTTATCCAAGTAGTCTTCTTAGCTCTATCCGTAAAGAGGGGAGCTCGATCTCAAGAGGTGATACAACTTCAGTGCCGAATACTAGGGAATATGGAGCAACACCCATGGGGGTGTGGATAGATGTTCTATAAGCCCGAGGGTGGGATGGATTTGAAAATTCCAATTATGGCCCATTGTATTCATCATCTTCTCCATAATTCAGACAAGGGTTTTATTTGAAGCTTCAACCTATCCATTACCTTGAGGGTAATTAGGGGGTTGAATACTTGAGGGTGATTTAAAAGTGTTGATATAACAATTTGACAATTTTTTAAAAATGAATTACCATTGTCACTACAATGGCAGCATTTGGGATGTTGTATTGGAAGATAATATGGTTCATTATAAACTTGGATATCTCACCTTTGACATAGGTTAGAGGAACAACCTCTACCCACTTTTTGAAATACTCAATGGTAATAATGAACATATGGCCATTAGAGGATGTAGGGGAAAGTTTATCGATGAGATCGAGCCCCCACTTTGAAAAAGGCCATGGTGTTGTAATAGGTCTGTAATGATTGTTCGTGCATGTATCAAGTTGCCATATTTCTGACATTGCAAACATTTCTTTACATAATTGTAAAAATCATTTTCCACGGTAGGCCAATAATAATATATTCTCACTAGATTTTTAGCCAGACTATCCCATTTGTATGGGCCCCACAAATGCCTTCGTACACCTCCTTAACTGCTAAGATGGATTCGTAAGAATTGAAATAACACAATAGATTCACATCATAGCCTGTATGGTAGAGAGTTCCTCCAAGTAAGGTGTAGCAGGCTATACGTTGGATAAGGTTTCTTTTATTAGAACAAGAAATGTCTAGAGGGAAGGTTCCATCATGAAGGTAGTAAAAATTTCACTATACCAAGGGGAAAAGGGACCAACAACTTCACATACCAAACATGACTCCGACATGTCATATGTTGGTATTCATAGATGCTCAACAAAGAATGACATGTCATTGTTCCCAGGTGGGATGCGTAACATAGACCCTACTGTGGCCATAACATCTGTTGCTCGATTTTGTCCTCTTGGGATTTGTTCAAATGTAACTTGCTTGAAGAAATTCTTTAGAGTGTCAACCATTTTTTGTAAGGAAGAAGTTTTTCATCCTTAACTTTATACTCATCAGTTACCTATTTGATGATCAACATAGAATCACCAATTATGTTCACTTGTCTAATGTCCCACTTGATATCCAGTTTTATCCTTGTAATAAGGGCTTTATATTGTACTATATTATTTGTACATGTGAACCCGAGTTAGAACGCTTGGGATTGAATCTCCGAAGGAGTAATAAACACAACTCCTACACCTGATCCATGAAATGTAAAGGATCCATCAAAGTATAACTTCCATATAACAGATTCCTCAAGGTACATTGTAGAAGCATCTAGAAGTTCCAGACTTAATGGTTTAATACTTGGAAAAGGGGCCTCATCTAGTTGATCTGCCAACACCTGTCCTTTAACTAATTTCTAATGAACATACTTGATATAAAATTCATTGAGTAAGATGATCCAATTAGCCATCTTTCCTATAAGTGAAGGATTTTCTAAAAAGTATTTCAATGGATCTAATTTTGATATGAGTTTGACCTTATTATTCAAAGAAATAATGATGAAGTTTTTAAAATGCAAAAACAACGGCCAAACAAGACTTTTCAATCAGTGGGTATTTGAGCTTGTAAGAAATGAACGTATGACTAAGATAGTACACAACATTTTCTTTTGGCTCTATGTAATATTGGGCCAATAGTGCACCAATTGCAAATTGTGTAGCAGCAATGTATAGTAGTAGTGGTTCACCTACTGTGGGTGAAATTAGAATAGGGGGTGTAGACAGATATTCCTTGAAAAAGAAAGTGCTTATTGTTGTTCGGACCCCAATGATAGTTGACATCTTTCTTTAAAATATGTGTGAATGAGTGGCACTTGTCTGTAAGCTGGGAGATGAATCTTTTGATTTCTTGAATCTTCCCTTGTAGGCTACATAGTTTCTTAATTTTATTTGGAGTAGGCATCTCTATTATAGCATTATCCTTTGTAGGATCCACCTTAATTCCTCTTCATGATACAATGAATCCTAGAAATTTTCTTGTGAGTACACTGAAGACACATTTCTTCGGGTTAAGTCAAACCTTATAATCTCTAAGACACTGAAAGATGACTCGTAAGATAGCTAGGTGATCTTCTCTAGTCCTAGATTTACCCAAGATTTCATCCACGTATTGTTTCATTATGTCATTTAGCATATCGTGAAAGATTATAGTCATAGCCCATAGATATGTGGTGCCTGCATTATTGAGGCCAAAGGGCATGACTTGATAGAAAAATATCCCCATGGGATCTGTAAAGATGTCTTGTGTTGATCTTCCTCTAAAATCTTAATCTAGTTATACCTTGAAAATCCATCCATGAGTAATAACATTTCATAACCACATGTGCAATTGACAATCATGCCCATGTTAGGAAGAGGAAGTCATCCATAAGACACACTTTATTTATGTCTCTAAAATTTGTACATATTCTAATACTAACAGTTTTTCTTGTACAAGGACTATGTTTGAAATCCATTTTAAATAATCAATAGGCCTGATGAATCCTATTGCCAATAATTTCTCCATCTCTTCTTTTACCAACAAGGCGATGCGAGGATGCATCTTTTGAGCTTTTATTTAATAGGTTTTACCTCTTTGTGCACAACTAGGTTATGCACTACTAATTCTGGATCTAATCTCGATATGTCTCATAGGACTAAACAAAGATATTTGAAAATTCATGCAAAGGAACACAAAGGTTTTCTATTCTTTGACTGAGAGCGACACCCCCAACTTGACCATTCTAGGCAATTCCTCTGTACTAATATTGACATCTATGGTCTCCTCCACAAACAACTTAGATTCTTCCTCCATATGCGTAGGATCGGGGGATATTGAGATCTTCTTCTTTTAAAGGCATCTCAATGAAATCTTCATCTTTAAGTGGGTCAACTTCATTGTTCATTGATTTTTATTTTTGTTTGTCCGCCAATGCCTCAAAAAGGTTTTCATTGTAAGACTTGGACTTATTATTTTTACAAGGCTTCTCTGTGGAACTTTTTCCCTTTCTTATTTTTTTACTTAGATGACCGCATAACTCAACCTCCTGTCCAAAATACACGCATGTGTTAAGGTTGATGGAGAATCCTTTCTTATGATCACCTAATGGAATGCCGTCATGAAGACCCATAAACTCACTAGTAGCTTAAAAATTTTCAAATATTTTGATTAGTACATGTTGTTGTTGGTCCTAGTTAACAAGTGACGGGTAAAAAGGTATAATATTAGAACAGTAGTGGATATGATAGGGGTTATAGTCAAGATATCCGTGTTAGAGAACATGTTTGTGGAGGTAAGGTATTCATAAAGACTACACCAGGAATATTTTTTGCTTTCGTATTTAGACGAATTATTATCACATTTAGAAGAGGTAACATCGACCTCTGGGGATGAGACCCATATGGTTGGATGCCTATACCATACTTACAAACCTTACGATGAGGTATCGAAAGAGCTTCTCGCGTACCTTGTTCATTGATGCCACATTCACATCCTTTGTATCCCATAACATACATCATTTTATTGGGGATAACATACTTGGGTGATTTGTAGCTTGGAGCCACCTCATCATCTAAAGAACAGTATATGATATTGTTAAGTAGCTTCTCATTTGTTAAGAAACCATTGGGAGTAAAAGGTTTGACATTATAATTTTATTTTGATCAATGATATTTGTAATAGGGCCTACTACGTGCTTTGGGTGATAGAGGGAGGTTAGAAACTAAGAGGTCCTATTGGAGATCATATTCTCTACAACCATTTGACATAACTTTCATCTCCCATGAAGTAAAAGGAGAATTTGACGTAGAAGTACCATTATCATTGGTAGATAAGGTATTTGGATCAACTCGTGAAGTGAGCACATTTGATTGAATTGGAACGACCATCTCTAGTAGAAGGACATTCATAAGTGGTGGGAAAATAACCCAAAAATGATTTGCAATGAGCAAAGGGTTGAGAATCCCCTTGAATAGTGATAATTTTTCCTTCATGGTATAGATTCAAACATTGATGATATGTAGAAGGTATAATTTGCATGACACGAATCCATGGACGATTGAGTAATATGTTGTAGGGAAGTTCTAAATATAAGACGTAGAGCTTAATATCATGAGTAGTAGGCCCTACTCCTAGCGAGAAAGTGATCATGCCAACTAATTACCATTCTTCATTGTCATACGCCTTGATGGTCATGACCTCGGTTTCTAGATCACTTTCGGTGCAACCTAGTTGCGAACCAATTTTAAGGTGCAAATATTCAAATAAAATCTACCATCCATAAGTACCCTTTTTATTTTCTTATGATTGATAATGACTTCAATGTGTAAGGGTAAATTATGGCTTGGATCCTCTTTAGGAATCTCTTCATAACTAAAGGTTATGTGCTCTATTGGAGCAATCTATGCGACCATGGCTTGGAAGTGTAGGGTCAATATCAACTGACACTCCTGACCCTTGTAATGTTTTACAAAGGATTTCCTTGTGAACATTAGAGATTTTAAGAAGATCTAAGATTGAAATCTTAGTAGTAGTTTTCTCAAGTTGCTCTAAAACATCATAATGATTGTCTTAAGGGGTAGGCGGAGGAGGTTCTGAAATAACAAGGCAAGCACGTTACGTTGCCACGGCACACTCCTTTGTTTTAATATTAATTGTGTTGATATGCTTAAAAGTTGGTTAACACAACCAATTAGGGCATCAAAATAATTATTTGTCTTTGCAACATAGTTGGCATTTTTAGTTTGGGATGACTGTCCTTGATCCAAATTTTCCTTTCCTTTGTTATGCTTGGGGAAAGGTTCTTTGTAAATTCCCAAGTTTGCATTGGCATATTTATTAGGGGTAGAAGAATCCATTTCTACATCACCACTATTAATTAGGTCTTGGATATGGTGCTTCAGTTTTAGGCACTTATCATTTTTGTGACCCTTAACACAATGAAATGTGCAATATTCATTTTCTCTAAACCATGATGGTTTAGGTGCATCATCAACATAGGGTATAGTTTTCAGGTATTTGACCATGTTAACCGCCTCTAACTATTTGAGTATCAATGACATAGAGTCAGATAGAGGGGTAAATGCATGACGTTTGTACTTAGGGGCTGGAGGTCCCTTAGCTAGTTTCAAGGGAGCATGGTTTTGAACTACCTGCACCCGTTTAGAATCAATAATACCATCACCTATGAAATTTTTGTTCTTATTTGGAATGAACTTTGATTTTTCAATAGGATTTGAATCATGATTAGGTTTTGATTCACGATTGTCTCTATTAGAAGCATAATGGAATTAGAAGGGGGTGAATAAGTCCTTATAAAAATTCAACTTATAAATCAGATTTGAAACTCAAAATCTTATACACATTCAATCACAATATCCACTTATTCAATACTTTATGTATACACACCATATACCATCAATGAAACATTTAACCATGAAAGTAAAGAGACATAATAAGAACATAAGATATAAGTGGGAAACCATCAAGGGGAAGAAAACCCACTGAAACACAATCTTATATTGATTTGTTTATGAATTTAGTGAGTCACCAAACCCACAAGGAGCACCAACCCCTAGTTTAGTAGAGCACCAACCCTACAAGGAGAACCAACCCTAATTTTGTGAATCACCAACTCCATAAGGAGGCTAACACCCCCTAAGATAATCAAACACCCACTTAACAACCTTATGATGTGTAGATATCTAATTTTTTCTGCCAAAATGGATAGAGATCCAATTTCCATCTCACATTTCTATAATCAAACCCTATGTGATCAAACTTCACCAAAAAAGCTATTCAAACCCTCTAAAGATTATCAAAATTTTACTCTCATGTCCTCTAATTTTTCTCAATATACAACACACTTTATTCAGATCCAAATCATTCTTAAACACCTGTAATCACACTTCACCTAGGTTTCTCCACTTGCACACACTCAACTAGTTCTAAAAAACACCCAAAAACATGCTTTTATATGCTTCTCCACATTTCAAACTTAGGCACAACATTTTACCTCATTTTGGTTTGACCCATACATCAAGGAAACATTTAAAATTTGAATTATAAGAGTGACCTAATTAGTGACCCTAATCAAGTCATTCTTAGCTCAAACCATCATTTCATGTACCAAAAATATCATTAGTACCATAGTTTTTCATGACCAAAAACTCATCACACATGATTAAAATATCATTTAAAATTCATATATGGTCACAATTAATATCAACCAATCAAATTATTTCATTTACTGGGCCTAGTTCCTTTACAATTCTTAAAATAATTGTTTCCTGCACCCTTCAACACCCTGGAAAATTCATAAGGCCATAAAATAACTTATGTTCAACCAAAACATTCCATGTGACAAATAAATGGAAATGGAAGAACCTATATAGAAAATATAAGCAAGTTATAAGTCATGAAACATCCTTCACTTCAAACCACAACAACATTTTCCTTCACGAGATCAACCTGCCAAAAACTATGTTTCTAAAAGTTAGCTCATAAAATAATTTATACATAATTTCAAGACCAAAAATGGATTAACTGGATTTCAAATTAATCCCTATTAATTTTACAGGTGATAGGAAGCATCACCCAATCTATATCATGCTTCAAACAACATCAAACTTGTACCAAAACAAATACTGTCTTGAACCGCCAAAAATATTCCTACTCAAAGGATGATATAAAAACCCTGTCATATTACCTTATCATGAATAAATACATATATAAATGGAAATATATCTTAATATAATTTCCAACACAACTTGAATCATCTCAAAATCCACCTGTAGCTCAAGTTATGCTCATTTTACTGGACCCTACTATTTGAGATCCCAAAATGCCCTTTGACTAGTCAACTGTTTGGACCTCAAAACACCATGAAAATGATCTGAAACCTCCATGGAAATAAATAAAAACTCCCAATCATCATGAACCATCAATTTTTCATGCTAATCCTTTGGACCATCTTTTCCTAAAACCTTCTTCTCTAGAAATTACTTTTATTTTTAGGTGGGGCCCACTCATCACCATGACCTCAACCATACATTTATGGAAATACCAAGGAGTCCTCTACAACATAAAATCATCAATTTTTATGAACCAATAAAAATGGGTCACAATACTTCACTTTTTTCCAATTGCTCCTAGCTAGGGTTTAACTAGGGTTTTAGACCACTTTACCTTCTTAACATTTGTTCATAAAAACATGACAATCAACTGACCTCATTATTTTTTTGAAACCTTATAAAATAAACTTAGAAGCATCCTTGAAATCCATAAGGTCCCATGTAAATTACACTATTCACAACGAGCATCTGAAGTTGAACTTCGAGCTGGAATTTGACTTGATTTTCACCCAATCTCACAAAATCAATCATATCTTACAAAATTCACATCATGGGAACCTAATTTTTTTTTTGATATCACTATGAATCATCCCTATAATATCTCAAATCATCATAATATCAATGATATGTCTCAAAATCTCCAAATCACTAAGACTTATCTATGTTTGCATGCTTAGATCCTCACTGTGGAAGCTATAATAAACTGAAATAATGCAATAAATCATAAATTAACCTCTAAACGTGACCCAAACATACCTCATATGACATGATGCACTTGATTTTAAGCTTTCGTAGCTCATATAGCTCTAAAACACTTTGTCACACCTCCATGCTACTATACCTGCTCCCAATGAGCACTTGTAACAAAGTGAACCACAACACTGCACTATGCCACTGCTTATGAGTGCTTAATTACCATAAAAACATGATATCCATCATGTCAACATGCTTCCCAAACATCCAAGAAGCTCACATTTCCAAGCTACATCTCCTAGGCACATGTATAGGCTTATAATAACATGCATACTTCACTGAATCCCATTGTAGCAGCTTGATATACATTTGAACTAGTATGTTAGAATAATATAAAAATCATAGACCATCATACAACATTCACTTTGTCATTAATGTGGTTTTGCATCAATGCCAACACCTATTAGGACCATGCAAATAATCTCCCCTTTGTCATTTATGGAAAACACCCTGAACTTCTCCCCCTTTTTACATTAATGACAAAGACATACGTATAGCTCACATTATTCACCTTCTGAAACTTCATACCATCATGCTTTGGTTAAAAACATCAACCAAAGGTCTTAAACAAGCTCAAATTCTTGATTTTTGTACAAAAATTGATTTTTAGTCTCATTTCAAGCATGCAAGCAACACATGCTTCCCTTGGATAAGTACATCCAACATATGAACATCATCAAAACTCATGAAATAAATAATATCATGTATTTTTTGAAGCAACAACACCTTATTTCACCTCTTAGGCATGTAAAATAAGAAATGTCTCTCCTCAACCATGTTTTGAGCTTGATAAGGGCACTTTATGTAGCCTTGGAATAGGCGCATCACCACCTTTATCATGCCAACAATGTTAGTCTCATGCATGTAAAAGCATTAAATCACCTCTTTTGTCAACAATCCATCTTCTTTAGGCATAAATCATGCAATACAAGGCATAAAAATACTCTTCACACCAAGAACAATATTATGAGATCAAAAAGACTTCTTAGAGCAATTTTGACCAATTTCAACATCCAACTATAAGTCAACCATGCTTTGACTCAAGCAATTATCACTCCCCTAGACATAATTCCTCAAATACTAGCTCAAGAGCACAAAATAGAGCAACTAGCCTTGCTACCATGTCTTGAAATCACCTTTTCAACTTTTAACACTCCCTAAGCAACTTTTTTAGTCTTCTATAATCATATATGACCAATATAAGCCAATACATATCATAAAGCATGGATAAGGATAAAACCTCATTGTCAGATCACCTTGAATGGACTAGAGATCACCATTACAATCCCATGAAAGGAAAACAAAGTACTCCCCCTATCTTGGAGAGCTCACACACACCTTGAGCAACATTTCTTCTTGTAAAGACAACACTTCAACATTGTTAGAGGACTTACAACAACATGTCAATAAAAACATCTTCATTGAGAGAGTAGTAAAATGTCTTGTGGATTCTAAAACTTACACAATGTAGCATATAGAACTATACCAAGCTCCCCATGTCATTAGAGGAAAAATTACAACTTCTTACCAGTTAAACCATTGTCTCTGAGTATTGTAGCATTGTTTCAGTCTTCACTTGGAGGTCAAGAACCAACTAATAGGCTTAAACTTGATAATTTCAACCCATAAGAAGAATTCTCCACACACACACACACACACACACACACACACACACACATCTACCATGAAATCTCAAACAAGGATAGAAAAACCATCATTAGACTTCAATACCATTGTCACCATGTAAATTTTGAGCACCTACAGGCTTGTAGGATGCTAATGTAGAGCAAGGACAAATTTTCAACCCTTGACAATAAACTAAGACCTTATCCTTACGCCATCCATCTCATTGCAAATCATAGATATATGAATGAACATACCTTTTCATGATGAGAATAATCTTTGAAGGATATGGCATACCACTGAGAAAGGTGTACTCTGCCTCCTCTAGACTTGTAGGTCTTCATCTTCCTCATGGAGTAACAAGATACTCCCAATAACACATATCAACTTGAAGACCAACACCAAATTCTCTCCAACCAACTTGAGATACTTCAAGGGCACCTTAGAGCTATAATCTTCACAAAATATGATGAAACATCATTACACTCACCTGAGAGGCCATCACCTTTGTCCATGTACTGTAACATGCACTTTTTAGCATAAAACATGGTGAAACACAACTAAATATTCTTCACAACCATACCTAACAATAAGGGACACTTCATATAACATTTGAGAACTCCTTAGAATGAGTCAACATTTTGAATACCTTGTCAAGCCTTGAGGAATCCAAGAGATAGGGTTTTAATGATCAAACCCTCTTCATTGTGCATTATAAGTAAACTCTTCAACTCTGTCATAGATAACTGAAGAAATATTCTTACCCAAAGCCTTAAACCACTTCCATCCTTTAGCCCCATGAGTTTATAAGACTTGATCAAAATTTTAGCTTAAAATTCCATCATATGACCTTTCATACATGAGATTCTATGCATACTACTTCGGTTGGAACTCGAAAACCCAGTCAAAGCGGTGAAGAACCAAATTTGCTTCAATTTTTCTCATGTCACCGGCATCTTAAAACATGATGAACTCTTCTTCAATTAATATTAATCATAAATAACCATTTCACATACCTGTAGCATCTCAATTTTCTTGGAAAAAGGCATGATATTGAGCAACTTAATTCATAGTGAGCCATTCTCTCCATAAGAATTGATAAAGTTGAGACTTGATCACCTTCAATTTTTCTTCAATTATTCTTTAAACACCTTGGTGAGATATGGATACATGTAAATTTCATGAAACAAACCCCTAAGCAACCTTTTAGACAGAGACAAACTCTTAGATAGTTTATACCACCTTATATGGATTTAGGACAACTTTTATACACCTACCACAATCAATTTCAAGGATTATTACTTAACAAAGACAACATGACATGCATGAAACCTATATATGAGTATCATTACTATATTTGTAACAACAAGACAACTCAAACAAACAAGACTCAACAACCTTCATGGACCACGAGAACCAAAAATAGACTAATAGAAGTGATAGAGCCTATTATGGATTCATAGAGACTCTTGACAACTCTAAGACACCTTTATAACTTCATTCACATCAATAATTCTTAGATTTATGACCCATATAGACTTATGAAAATGTATGAGGCATCAATATTAGCTCAGATAAGTCTCCAAACCTCTCAGAACACAAAGACATACAACATATACTCATGATTGTTATCAAGACTAAAAGACACATAATAATGAACCAACAAGACTATGAGGAGCATAAATACACATACCTTGACCTTGTGGAGGATACACAGAGTGAATTAGACAACTCCCCTTACCTAGATGCTTCATATGCTTTGATATACCTTCAAGAAGCATAGTGAAGGTATATTTGTTCCAAGGAGACCTAAAATAAGGTCTTGAAGAGGTCCCAATCCTTCTTGGGCACCTATGCAAAAATCCTTCATCTTACCTCCTCTCCTCTACTCTCGAGCATTGTGTTACATCTTTCTTCTCAATGTCAATTTCTCTTGATGGGACAACATTGTCTTTTCTTGGCTCCCATGTTCTTCTAGAGTCATTACCTTGCATTCTAGCTCTTTGAAATTTATTCTCATACACTCTAGGCATTTGATTCATCTTCTTTTGTCTTGAATAAGCATGAAAACATACTCTTGCCACATGACCAATCTCATTACAATAGTAGCAAACAACTGAGTTCTTCCTTTTGAGTCCTTCATTTTGACTAGGTCTATCATGTAAGCAATACCTAGTAGTATGTCCTTGTTCATTGCAATTATAACATATAATCCTTTTAGAAAACTCACTTCTATTATATCTCCAAGGATGATCATCTCTAGGATATCTTCTACACTCATTAGCTCTATGACCAAAAGCATTACAAGTAAAACAATGACCATTGAAAGTTATTTCATACCTTGAAGCATTGGGCTATCTAATGGGTCTTGATTTTTCATTGTTCTTGATGGGTGTCACTTTCTTTTCTTCTTTCATAATAGGCTTATTTGATTCCTTGCTTGAAACAAAAACATCTTACTTAAGTTATTTGTCCTTAGGCTCTTATTTGAAGCCCAAACCAGTCCTATCATTTGCAACCCTTTGTTTGCCAAGTAGGTCATCTAGATCCTTGACACTCTTTTCAATTTTTTTTAAGGACATAGTCTTCTTCATGTTTTCTAATAGCTCATCCCTCAAAAAATATATATCTTGTTCATATTTGGTGCAAAAATTCTCCTTATCCTATAGGTTAGAGACAAGAAACTTTACCTTTTCTTCTAGCAACTTGTTTTCTTCAATTAGTTTAGTAGACTCAACCACATATTTCTCATCCAATTTATGAAACTGATTTTCATATTCCTTAATCTGCAAAGTCATTTTTTTATTCTCTTTTTCAGCTTGTTCAAGTTCCCTTTTGACACTCTCAAGATCATCCATGTCATCTTCACATTCCTTATCAGAATAGTTACCATAAATAGAAATAAAATCACCTAATAAAGAAGATCCATCACCTGAAGACCTCATAGCTTATTTAGTCATGAATAAGGCCTCATTTCCTATGCTTTCATATTCAATTTCAGATTCAGAGTCTGATACACCACTACTTGCATCTAAAAATTCATCATCTTGATTTGAATAAAAACTTCTTTTATCCTTTTTATGATTAGACCTCTTAAAGTTCTTCTTACCTTTTCCAAACTTGTAGTTATTCTTCTTAGGTTCTTCCTCATGATCTTCAACATCATCATTCTCCTTCTCATGCCTATGAGGACACTTAGCAAAAAATGTCCTACTTCTCCACAATTAAAACATTGAATGGAAGTTTACCTCTATACTTACTAAACCTTGCTTCAATCTTCTAGCCATCATAGCAAAGAGTTCTTCATCTTCAATCTCTAGAGTGGTATCATCCTCCTTTACCTTCTTGTCTTTTGTCTTCATTTCAGATTTGAATGCAATATCCTTCTTGGCTGGTTTTGAGTCTCCTATCCTCATTTCATAAGCATTCAAAGTACCATGCAACTCATCCAATTTCAAAGTGGTTAGATCTTTTGCCTCTTCTATAGCAGAAACCTTAGAATCAAACTTAGAAGTCAAAGACCTTAGAACCTTTTGAACCACAACTTCTTCTTTTACTTCATCACCTAAACCCTTCATGTTATTCAAAACTTTATCAACTCTAAGAAGGTATGCAAAAATTGACTCATTATCATTCATTTTTAGGCTTTCAAACTGATTTCTAAAAGTTTGAAGTTTTGCAATTTTTACCTTTGAGTCACCTTCATAGAGAACTTGAAGTTTTTCCCATGCCTCCTTTTCATTCTTGCAGTGCATCAATTTTCCCATTTATGATTCTCTAAGTCCACTTAGGATTGCATTGAAATCCTTTGAGTTGTTGGTATAATCAGTCTTTTCTTTCTTAGTGCTTGGAGAGTTAGCAGGAGGAACATAAGCCTTTTCTATATAACCCAAACATCAAACCCTTGTGCCATGATGAAATTCTTCATCCTCATGCTCCAAAAACTATAATTTACTCCATAAAAAATGGTGGCTTTCTAGTTGCAGTGTTGCTAGCCATATTGTGCTTCAAGGATCTCCTTTCAAGTTGTCAAACTTCTGCAAAAGGACCAACTTTGATACCAATTGTTAGAAGCACAATGGATTGAGAGGGGGTGGATGAATAAGTCCTTATAATAAACTTCAAATTATAAATCAGATATGAAACTCAAAATATTATATACATTCAATCATAATATCCACTTATTCAATGCTTTATGTAGGCACACCATAAACCATCAATGAAACATGTAACCATGAAAACAAAGAGACACCATAAAAATACAAGATATAAGTGGGACACCCTAAAGGGGAAGAAAATCCACTGAAACACAATATTATATTGATTTGTTTCTGAATTTAGTGAGGCATCAACCCCACAAGAAGCACCAACGCGTAGTTTAGAAAGCAACAAACCTACAAGAGGAGTGCCAACCCCTAATTTTGTGAAGCACCAACTCCACAAGGAGGATACAATCCACCAAGATGATCAAGCACCCACTCAACTACCTTATTTTGTGTATATATTTGATTTTTTCTGCCACAACTGATGGAGATCCAATTTCCAGCTGACACTTCTTATATCAAACCCTAAGTGATCACATTTCACAAAACAATCTCTTAAAACCCTCTAAAAATTATCAAACACTTGCTCTCATGTCTTTTGATTTTTATCAACCTATAACACAATTTATTCTGATCCAAATCATTATCAAATAGCTGCAATCACATTTCACCTAGGTCACTCCATTTCCACACACTCAACTAGTTCTAAAAAGCACCCAAAAACATGCTTTTATATACTTCTCCACATTTCAAACTTAGGCACAAAATTTTCCCTCCATTTGGTTCGACCCATACATCAAGAAAATATTTAAAATTTTAAATATAATAGTCACAAGTGACCCAATTAGGTCGGCCTAGCTCAAACCATCATTTCATGTGCCAAAATTGCTCAAAACCCCATGGGCACAATCTTAAAATTTCCCTAACATTAGTACCATAATTTTTCATGACCAAAAACTCATCGAACATGATTAAAATATAATTTAAAATTAATAAATTTTTGAAATTAATATCAACCAATCTAATTATTTCATTTACTAGGCCTAGTTCCCTTTACAATTCTAAAAATGTTGTTTCCTGCACCCTTTAGCACCCTAGAAACTTCATAAGGCCACCAAATAACATCTATTAAAAAAAAACATGCCATGTGACCAATAAATGGAAATTTAAGAACCTGTAGAAAAATTCTAAGCAAGTTATAATTTATGAAACATCCTTCACCTCAAACCATAACAACATTTGCCTTCACAAGATCAACCTGC